>VMOF01000001.1:52549659-52842159 GCA_011764245.1 Trialeurodes vaporariorum
AACGGGGGGGGGGGGGACTTGGAATGTTCGCTTCTTAGTGACTCCCTCTTTATTTTTTCGCTCTTATTTTACCCCTTCCTTCTCCCTCTTTTCCCATTTTTTAGGTCTAACGGGAGGGGCGATCGACTCCTTCGCCACCCCCTTTATCCGCCAACGGGAAAAGGCGAGAACGAGAAGAAGAAGCAATGAGAAAAAATAAATACAAATTGGGGGGGGGGGGTAGCAATAAAAGTAAACTAAAAGGAGTAAGGACCTCACAGCATCATGACATCGCAACTTTGCTCGAGTGGTACACTCGTATCAGGTCAGGGGTGACGGAGACAATAGAAATATGTACTCAAAATGCAGACTTTTTTCTAAAATCTTGCGATGTTAATGGTCCAACACGGATTCAAATTCCTCAACTTACATTTGTTGGTAGTGGAAGAAAAGTAACTCAGCTATGTAAGACAACGTACGGTTTTTCGTCTTTCGCAACATTCACTTATTGCAGTAATGTTTAAATATTTTCATTGTTTTGAGCTTCAATGAAAAATTTTTGGTATTCTCATCCTTTATGTTTTGTCAGAATTTGTGCAGTGGTTTTTATTTGGTCTGTTTGTTTTGCTTTTTTTGCAGCACTTATTGTACCTGAGTAATGAGTTTGCCCGAGGCGAGAGTCGACGGGGCAGAGGGAAAGGAAGTCGTGGAACGGTAAGTTTCAGTTCTGAGCTCGCTCTATTTTTGTCTTTTTATTCTGAACATTTTATTTTATTTATTTTTTTATCTATTTTTTTTTTTATACAAATACCTGCGTCGATTTTATTCGAGGGGGGGGGGGGGGGGTCGTTCCGCTAGCATCTAGAAAATTCCCAACCCTATAGTGATCATCTTTGAGAAAAATGAATGGTTGTGCCCATGGGCGGAGCCAGCAATTTGGCAACTGTGGATTCTATCCATTTGAATGTACGAGAAACAATCGATTCTTGAGGGGGCCGCGGCCGTGGCCCAATTCATAATCGATTGTTTCTCATACATTCAAATGGGAAGAATCCACAGTTGCCTAATTGCTGGCTCCGCCCATGGTTGTGCCATGGCGCAGTTAAAACTTTTCAATAAATTATTTAAACTTTAGAAAATTTTTGTTGTCATAAAAGGAATTTTATAGTGATTCGTGATGGGTATCATTCGTTTTTTGTTTTTTGTTGTTTGTTGTTTGTTTTTTTTTTTTTTAAGATAATGAGAATAATCCCTTTAATGACAATGAAAATTCCCCACGTGGTTAAAAATATGTAGTTATCGCCATCAGTTTGGTGTCTTAACCAAAATTTTTCTCTGCATAAAGCAACTGAGACAACTGGGTTGTTCTTTGTAGCATGAATTTTTTTTAATGGAAATCAAATCACCTTATTTTAGCGTTTTCTATTTGGGAGACAAAAAAATGAATTTTTCGTGCTCTAGTTAGATTAACGCGCGCCGGGCTTGTTTTTTTTTTTTGTTTTTTTTTTTTTTTTTCCTTTATACTTTCCATGACCGATTTTTTATAACAAAAAAGTTTAAGTACAATAATTATGAAAGGTCTTAACTGGTAAACGCAGAAAAAAACTTTTTTTAATTATGGACTAAAAAGGAAGTTCTCTCAGAATTACGATAAAGCTCTCAATAATAATTTTCACGATTGAAAAGAAATTCTCTTCGGAATCATCAAAATTCTTATTGATCCAATAGAACATTTTGACAATTAATCGGGAAAATCGGTGAGTCTACGGGAATTCCGGTTATTTTAAAAGAAATTTCTTAATAATCCATGTTTATAAATACGTTTCGTAATTTCAAAAAGAAATTTTTTGTCCGTGTAAATGGAAGCACCCATTTAAGTCATTCTCATGACATTTTTCTTTAATTGTATGTATAGGCACCTTTTTTTTCTCTGATCATTTCTGCCGTTGAATTGTGGAATGTTCCTCTCTCATTATAAGGAGTGTGTTGTGTGTTCTGCAGCAGGATTTGAGTGAATGAGCTAAAGTGCGTGTGAGGAGATGTATCCTCGAAAATCGGGAAGTTTCCTCTACGTGTTTCCTTATTTATCTTGGCTCTGCGCTTCATTTCCGCCCCCGCGGTTTCCGCAAGTAGGGTAGGTTAGGGAAGGATGGGGTGGGTTAGGATGACAACAAGGAAGGCTACTAAGTATTAATATGTCATTTTGTGCGCTTGGAATGCAAGGGTCTTTTAAAAAAACATATTGCGCTCTTCATCACGGAGAAAAAAAATTCGGTTATGAGAACTGAACTTCGGCTCATATGGAACACCGAGTCGTTCGGTTACAGTAACCAAAGTTTTCGGTTGTGAGTACCGAACTTCAGTTAGGAGTACCGAAGGTTTCGGTAAGTGTGACTAATACTATGACTCACTTTTCGTTCCACTGAACCACTTCGGTACTCCTAACTGAAGGTCGGTACTCCTAACTGAAGGTCGGTACTCACAACTGAAAACTTCGGTTTCTGGAACCAAACACCCTCGGTGTTCCATATGAACCGAAGTTTTTTTCTCCGAATAGAAGCGCAAGTCTCAACAATGAAAATCGTATCAAGATGATAACCATTTTGTATATATATTTAATGATATTTTTCAATTCACCGATGATTTCACTGGTTGTTTAAAAGATTACTCGGTTCACTTTAAGCGCATGACTGTAATGCACTAAAACAATCGCATCTTTAATCTTCTCTCAACCGGTGGAATCTCCGTCTTTGACTTTGAAAAAATTGCGTCTATGTTGATAATGTAACGGTGATTCCACCAGTTAAAGAAAGATTATAGGTCAGAGTATTTTCGTGCTTCGCAACCTGACACTAAACTGAACTGTTTTATTTAAATTTTTTATCACCCGGTGGAATCATTGGTGAGCTGGAAAATGCCAATAAACAGTGGCGAGGCGTGAAATTTGGTAACAATGTATTTTCTCCATTTAAATTCACCAAAAAAGTCGAGCGCTTCAGTCATCGGCGATGAACAGGCATTTCGACCTTTCCACTGTATTTAAATGGGAGAAAGGAATGTTGCCAAATCGCACGCCTCGCCACTGCAAATAAATTTACACAAACATTAAAAAATCTAAGTTTAAGAGTAGAGGTAGAGCCGAAGCAGCCTTTTGAAAATTGCTTCGCAGAGCAAAATTTCTAGCTCTACCGGAGAAAGTTGCACTTGCAACTGTACCGAAGCATTACTTCGGTAGAGAAACACATTTTCCTCTTGATTTTGCTCTACCAAAGTAGTGCTTTGGTATAATCACAACTTTCTCTGGTAGAGCTAGAACTTTTCCTGCGCAATACTATTTGAAAAGGCTGTTTCGGCTCTACTTAAGCTTTTTTTTCAGTGAAGAGCTGGCTGTATCCAAATCTACTTGAGTGTAGTTCTGAAGTTGCCTATATGCTCTACCGCAATGAAACTATCTCGTGCATCTAGCTCATAGTAAAAGTGGTCGAAAGTTATTTGCTCGAAGAATTTCTAATCGTCTAATTATTTCGTGCTAAGTTGATGAGTTACAAGCAGTGCTGCCAATTTTGGCGAAAATTCAAAAAAATTACCTTGAGTTAAACGGGGAAATGCGTTTAATTTTTCGCAAAACGGCAGCCCTAGTTCCAAGTAAATAATTGTTTTACTGCAAGATGATGAGTCAGAGGGAATTGCCAAAAATTGTTTCCATCATTAATATTTAAATTTTCCCAGAACGCTCTAGAGTCGTCTCACAATCATCGGTTTGGCGTTTATTTTAATTAATCTCATCTAAAAGTTGTCGCGGTTCTCTTGAAAAAAATATTAGTCATATTTGCTCCACATTTCTTCTCCTTTTTCCTCTTCTTTTAATTACCTTCGTGGACTACACTTTAACTCACAAGGAGACAAGGAAAGTGAAGCCTGTGAAACACCTTGGTGTCGATTAAAGTCGTGAGATATATTAAAATTTTTGGATGTTTAATGTGAGATTATGTAATCAATTTCATTCAAATTAGCCTCCGTTTCGAAGCTGTGATAGTTTGAACTGTAGAGGTAAATCACGAGTAATAAATCCACTGAAAAAAGCGCTGAATTTAATCATTTACATTGTTAAAAGTGTGTATACAACTTAAAAACTGTCAGTTTTATCATTTGACGTAATTAAAGAATAAAACAGCGCGGAGGTAATTTATGTAACTATTTTAAACAGTAAAACTAAAAGTTAAGTTTTATTCATACCGTTAACTAAGTAAAGAATTGCATTTAGCACTTTTTTTAAACTGTAATTTACAGTTGAGACGTGGTTCTTACCAAAAATACCAGTACCAGAAAGTTTCCCAACCTTTTAAGAACTATGTACCTGGAGTTCAAATACCAGAATGCTGTTAACAGTGCCGGATATTAAATTTACTCGGTTGACAGGTTGTTACGCTTCCAATGTTTTACACTGGAAACTTAAAACTACTACCAGAAGCCAAAAGATGTACAGTCGGGGACAAAAAAAATGTCAGACGCGCCTGCAGTTGGACTCACCGCAATACGGAGTTGGGCCGCTCAGAAAGGTTACGCTGTATGTTTGGACGCGCCTCTATTTTTCATCGGTCTGTGCCAGCTCTGTGCCGAATATTTTACCTCTGCTGATTAATGATTGTGTTCACGCATTGGAAATCGACCGCATAGCTTTGATAAGAAGTTTACGTTGTCTCGCACGAACACAGGCGGGTGAAGGAAGTTCTCTTTCTCTCCGTTTCTTAATTTGAACGCATGTGCTAGAGAAGGACAGACATTGTGGCTTCGGGCTCCTAGTGCATACTTCTCTAACTCTTGCGTTCAAATGTGCAAAGAGAGAGAAAGACATTCGCCGAAGTTTATGAATGAAAAAGCTGGCCGAGGCTCCCCGCTCCCCTTCCCTCCCTTCAACTGAACTACTGACTCCCCTCTAGTTGTTTTGGAGAATGAGTGAGATTAGCTTGAGCGCACAATCAGTGCTTGATAGTTTTATTTATCTGAAATTGTTTTCGCTAAAAGATTGAAACGTTTTGAAAGCATGGCAGCGGCCGCTGGCGCATAGCGTTAACGCGCGAGATCGCTGCATCCACTTCCTTTTTTTTGACAAGTCATTTTTTTAAAACAATGTTGATGCCGCGAGGATTGGATCCAGTGGCGTCGCGTGCAATCTGGCAACGCTGAGTTTTGTCCATTTAAACGCAGACAAAAAGTCGAGATGTTGGAGGTCCACAATGCACTACCTCAATTCGATATTTTGCATGGGTATAAATGGAGGAAATGCAGCGTTGCTAAATCACACGCGACGCCATCGCCACTGGCAAGTCCTGAATTAATTCTATGATTCGCGCTATTCGCGACAATCTTGATTCTTGACCTCTTGGATTCTTTTTTTACTTTCATTTTTCACTACATCAATTAAAAATGTGAATTATGTAAACCCCATTGACCTAAAAAAAAAAAAACAAAAACAAAAAAAAAAACAAAAAAAAACAAAAAAAAAAAAAAAACAAAACAAAACAAAAAAAAAACAAAATCCTGTGTGGCAGATCGTTATGTAGTCGAGAATCAATCCTAAGCTCAAAACCGAAGTCGTGGCGCAATGACAGCGTAGTGAACCCGAGATTGCGTGGTCCCGAGTTCGATTCTTGCTGGCGATGTTAATTTTATCTCGACAGTTGTGCTCATCTTTTTTTGCCGTGTTTTTATATTTCTTTCTTGTTGCTTGTTTGTAGTTTGGTTTTGTTTTGTTTTTGTTTTTTTTTTTTAATACTGTTTGAATCGAATTATTCCACATATTTTCGTGCTGTATACGCAGTTAATTCACTGTGCTTGTAGGTAAAAGTTAAGAAAATATTAGAAAATCAAAAAGACGAATGAAAATTGATCAACGAAACTTTTTTTTCCGTCTGTTTTTTCAAGTGCTGTTGTTTTTCTGTTCCAATATTTTCTTAATTTTTATATGCAAGCACAGTGTAGTAATACCTGATGCATGCAGGATGAAAAGAGGTAGAATAATTCGATTTAAACGGTCTTTAAAAAAAAAAAAAAAACAAAACAAAACAAAAAAAAAACAAAAACAAAACTAAAATACAAACAAGCAACAAGGAAGAAATATAAAAACATGGCAAAGAAAGATGAGCACAACTGTCGGTCGTGAAAAATCTAGCGCTGCCAGCAGGAATCGAACTCGGGACAATGCAATCCTGAGTCCACTACACTGTCATTGCGCCACGACATCGATTGAGAGTGACGGATTGATTCTCGGATACATAATAATCCGCCGTCCGTGGGGCTCAATTTAAAATCAAAATTTTGCAAATTCAGGGGCCCATTCACAATAAGTGCTGTAAGTCCCTTCATTAGGACCCCAAAGACTATGTTTTCGCGCAAGTCTCGTTCCATTTGGCGCGGGCCCACCTTTGCCTTCGCCTTATTAGTATAAAACTTCGAGTACTGACAATATTGAGTTCACAAGAATGTGATGGAGCCAAAGCAATGACACACGCCGATAGCGACAGGCAGTGGTCAGTGGTGCGGAGGGGAGAGAGGAGACGAGCGGGTGAAGAAGCGCGGCCACATTCTCTTATCAATAGTCGGGCCCGGGCGGGCGGCGAGTGGCATGACAGTCAGCTCACGACACCGACTCAGGTAAAATATTCGGCACAGCAAAGACCGATGAAAAACAGAGGCGTGTCCGCATATTCAGTGTATCCTTTCTGCCCGGCCCAACTCAGTATTGCGGTGAGTCCAACTGCAGGCGCGTCTGACATTTTTTTTGTCCCCGACTGTACGTCAACCTAGGAAACTTCTGGTACTGTAATCAGAACTCTAGTATTTGAACCATATAGGTTCCATGAGAATTTTGAGGAAATTCTGGTACGATGACAGATTCTGCTCGAAACACCATAGAATTTCCTTGTAAAAGTACTGGAAATTGCTCGGTTGAAAATGTTGAAATACCGCTGTGTTTGCAGTAAATACATTAGAATTTAGGAATTATTTTTTTCGGTGCGTGGTAATCTTTTTTTTTTTCTTCAGCGCATGATTTTAAAGATAAAGTTATTTCATTTTTTTTTTCTCTTTTTTTTCTCTTTTTTTTTTCTTTTTGAAAATGCGTTCGTTTACTATGATCTTTCGAGGTTAACTAACTCGAAATTCCGTTTTTTTGCAATACCGATTACTTATTGCGTTTTTCTGAAACTATGCAACCAGTTGTCGTTCCGTGTGCCAGAGACTGCGCAACGCACTCAAAAGATCCTAAGCTTTACGTGCTTGTTTTCAGGAAATGGTGTGTTAAAAAAAAAATGGAAACACATTTTATCCTCAATTTTCTAGTCAAAGTGCCCGTGTTTAAAAAAAAAAAAAAAAAAAAAAAAAAAAAAAAAAAAAAAAAAAAAAAAAATACTATCAAATGCCTTGCGCGAGATTATTGATGTAAATCTCCCTTCTCCCCTCCTTTCCGATGGTCAAAGATAATTTTGTTAAAAATTAGATTTTCCAAGGCTGAGATCACATTGCTCCGATTCTCCGAACGGGAACATGAATGCGGTGATGGTGGGGCGCAGTTTTGTTGGGTGTGGCGGGGTGGGGAGGTAGTGAGGTGGGGTGGTGCAGTTGGCAATCCACGGGCCACGGGGTTCGCGCCCCGCTCAGCGCGGTGGCTTTTATCGATTACTTTTTTTTCCTCTCTCGCGTAAGTACATGTGCACCCACCGCTCATGCGCACCGTCATTCAAATCAAGGACTCGAACTTTTTTTTTTTACTAGTTTTTTTTTCTTTTTTCTTTTTCTTTTTTTACACGCGCTAATCCCTGCACGAATGACGCTGGGTGATGTTTTTGTCGCAGTTCAGCTCGATTTGGATTTTTCAAGTTGACATATCGGACGATTTTTTGTTTTTTGTTTTTTGGTGCAATGGTGAGAACTGAGGTATCAGGAATACACCTCACTAAACACTATTCCTCTTTTTTGCCTTTGACTCTTTTGGTCAGTCAGTGGCGTCGCGTGTGATTTGGCAACGCTGAATTTTGTCCATTTAAACACGAAAAAGGTCGAACTATTTGAGGTTGGAAAATCGATATTTTGCATGGGTTTAAATGGACGGAATGCGGCGTCGCCAGCGACGCGACGCCACTGTGGTCAGTGTTGCCATTTTTTGGATAATTATCCGACTTTTCCCACTGGAATCGATGTAAACTTTGATAATTTATGGGAAAATTTGGCATAATTGCTTTTGATGTACTATCGACGAATCAAAGATTGTCGCGAGATTTTCACGAGCTGTTTTACCTTGAACATTGAAAAAATATGTGATCTGCAACGGCTCTTCCACCCTACCCACACTGGCCCCTCGCCTGCAAGGTGCGAGGAGTATGAACAGTGGCCGAACCGGAACCTTGAAGGCGTAACGTAGCTCGTGAAAATCTAGCGACAATCTTTGACTTGTCGATAGTACATACCAGCGAGGGTACAAAGATACCTGGCCGAGGTATGCAATACACACCGCACAAGACGCCATTCATGATTCCATGTACGTGTATTTGGTGCGTTGCGTATTGCCTACCCTGATCAGGTATCTTTGTCCCCGCTAATACGATTTGTGCAAGTGATCTTTTCGCTCTGTAAGATCGAATGTAAGTTTTGATAAGTTTGGAATTTTCGAAGTACGAAAGTAGAGATTTTTCTGGAAAATTGGTTACTAAATAATTGTTTGTAGGACATCTTCAGATAACTACTGTGTTGACGCCGCGCCGCGCCGCGCGCCGTTGACCCTGATGAGCCGATGATTGTTCACCACAGTTATATGCATTCACCGTTTAACTGCAATTCCATGAATTTTATTGAAACTCAAACTGATGCGTTCTTATCATGGAAAGAGCGCTGCACCGCATGACGTATAGTACTTACGACACTTACGAGCTCCATGTCTTATAATCTCGTAATCACAGTTTCAGTGTTTACAATAGTAAAAGCTAGTATCACATCTTACTGACATTTGGTCGAAAACTTATGCATCAAGCGCCTTCAAATAAGACGATAGGCAAAAACAGTATCACGAAGTTAGAATAGAATCTCGTCCCCTTGATTTGAGCAAGCATTATTGATTAGTGATTGACGGTTACTTTACTGCTAATGTGACCGTTTTGAGTTTAAACAAAAAAACAAAACAAAACTGACTGAAAAAAGAAGACTATATATCAGACTATGATGCTTGCAATGACCGTATAAAATACATATTTAAAACAAGTTATCGAAAATATTACATAGATTACATAGATACGTCGATTTGCAAGTTCATGCAATCCCGGCCTCCTCGAAACGCAGCGCCATATTGGGTTTTTTAGTGGCCAAGTGTTTTGTTATTTTTATTTAACATTTTGTTCCATGTCAATATTGTCGTAAGAAGTAATCTTTGCTTTTTCCATCAACGATCTCAATACCAAAATTGAGCCCCTCAGTTTCATTGTTCTCTCTAAACATTAAAAGAATGTCTACTTTCAGATACTTTGGAACGTATGTGTCGGGCGCCTTCAATTCGTGATATAGGCAAAACCGGTGCCGCGGAGCAGGAATATTTTACTACCCACCTAATTTGAGCGGGCAAATCGTGATCTACTCAATTATTCGACATTTATTATACGAGGACGAGGCTATTGCTAGCTAGAGTCCTTTGATGTGGAGACTCTGTTTAAGGAGTACTGACACGACATTCATGGAGCTCAAAGAGAGTGGAAAAATTAACATCGCGATGTAACAAAATCGATTCTTCCATCTCCGACGATTCGCCGCTAGATGGCGTCGTCTTGTAGAGCTCTGGAGCTGTCCGTGTAAAATCATCATAGTCAATCGGAAATCGTTGAATTCGTTGATCTCGTGTCAGTACTCCCTATTAAGCGTTTACCATCAAAGCACTGTAGCTGTTGCGAAACTCGTATTGTAGAACTCAGACTGAGCCGCGCGTGATCAATAGTAATTTTATGAGCGAATCCTTGTGAATCTATGTAAATGAAACGAATAAAATATATATAGACCAATATAGTTTTATTTAAAACGGTTGCACCTCACAGGGATCGAAGGATTCCCGACAAAGATTACAAAGATGACGTCTGAAATGCACTAAAGTGCTTGCAGTTGTTATCGTTTCTCAACCGGTGGAGTCTCCGTTGAACCGTTGCCGTTGCTGACTTTAAAATGTTTGCTATTATTTTGATAATTTAACAGTGATATCTCTGATACGTTCGAAGTAAAAAGCAGAAGAAACCCATCCATGCAGAGAAAGAATTGAAAGTATCTTGCGACTTTATTGGATTATTCTGCCGGTCCCAATTAAATGGATCCTATACAAATTGGAGTAGGGTTCCACTATATTCCTATACTCCTATTCTCTCTGTTGGTAATGTTGGTGTTAAGTAAACTAAATATGTTTATTCTGCGATTTTACGTTTAGTAGGAGAGAAGTTTGATTCTCAGAGAGTTTGAATTTCGAGGCCTTTTGTTTTGGAGTAAAGAAACAAGCTACAACATGTGTTCAGTTTCAAAGAGGAAAGAAGTAAAAGTAGAGCACATCATTCCCAGCTGCATCCCAGCAGGGTTCTCTCTCTCTCTCTCTCTCTCTCTCTCTCTCTCTCTCTCTCTCTCTCTCTCTCTCTCTCTCTCTCTCTCTCTCTCCCTCTCTCTCTCTCTCTCTCTCCCTCTCTCTCAAATCCATCCCCACGTATATGACAGGCGAGGCTGTGAAAGTGCGCGTAACAAATGACTGGGTTGAAGGTCACTCCAGAGGGTACCTACGTTGATAATCAAATATCGCCCCCAACGCAGCGTAACTGTCCCAAAGTGTGTGTTCGTTGCTACCCCCTACCCCTTCCCCTTCCCATTTTAGTGAACGAATAATAGAGAGTCAAATTGGAGGAACAGCAGGCAATAACTACAGCTATAAATGACCTACGATAATAATCGAATCTCTGTGGAAGATTGTTTTCAAATTGTCAATAGTCTACAAGCTTTTTTTGTCGACAATTTTATGCTCTACAAGGAAGCACTGAGGTACCAGTGGCGTAGTGGCGTAGCCAGGAATTTTGCTGGGGGGGGGGGGGTCCGCAGGTCCGAAAATTGTCAAGGGGGCGGGTCTAAAGATACTAATTTGGTCAAATTTGTCTGAAAACGCAAGAAATTCCTGTTTTTTTTTTTTTTTTTTTTTTTTTTTTTTTAGGACAAATAGGTTTTTTTCGGGGCTCAACAGAAATTAACATAGGGAGCATGAAGGAGCACCATCCAACATGGACCATACGTTGACTAATGCAACTTCGGTTCTTCGGATTCACCAGGCAAAAATCTCAACGACGTTACTCATCAGTCAACGTATGGTCCACGTTTTTCGGTGTTCTGTTGAGACCCCGAAAAAAAAAAGTTGTCACCGCGCGCAAACATGGGCAAGATATATAGTGCGTGGTCTCTTTTATATATTGTCTCTGGCACATACGCATTTTTTTTTTGTTTAAAACCAATCGGCCCTGGACTATCAGTCTCTCTTAAAGACGCAGATGCTGATGTCGTAATGATTTCAAAACGACAATCCGTAAATTTCCTGCAGCTTTCCTTAAACAAATGTCAAGTAGTTTCTTTCAACCACCAGTATATATATGATTGGTTGGGATGGGTACAAAGAGCGTTCAGAAGGGGAAATACCTCCTTGGAAATCCCCCCTCCCTTTTGGCTACGCCTCTGGGAAGTTGTAAACAAGTAACAACCCCACCTTTACGTGAATGGAGGTATTCAACTTTTCCATCCGGCAAGGGAAATTTAAGGTTAACTCACTGAAAATCAAATCCGTCTCACTACGACAGTAGCCACGCCATCTCGAAGATATGAAAGAGACCTATTCTCCGTTTCAAAACTTACCCTGAGGTAAGGGTTGAAGTTGGGGCGATATAGGGGGAAAATTAAGGGAAAGGTCAGTTGAAGGTTAATGTAACTGTAGCGTGGGGGCGCAGGGGCGCGGGGTAAAAAGAGGGGAGACAGTATAACTTGGAAGAAGGGCGGGCATTTTAATGGAGGTCAAACATGACAGACTGCAGGGATAAAAGTTGGGTCGCGCCACCTCATGGCTCAGAACTCAGACTACTCGTATACTATTAGGATAAACGCACTGGGCGCGAGTCGCGAATGCGAGGGGGTGGAAAAACCTCGTTCAAGGTTTCACACTTTACGGGCGGGGCGGCTCGGCTCGGTGGCTCTCCTATATTTGTATCTCATCCCTATATCCCCACCGCACCGCGATGGGGAAAAAGGGAAAAGGGGCTGCCACTGCCCTGCCTCCCCCCCGTCCCGCCCCTCCCCGCCAACCTCGCGACGCGACAGGGACAAATGACTTTTTCGGCGGGCAATCCCAATCCTCCTCCGTGGCAGATCTCTCGCCTCAGGGAGTGCGGGGGTGAGGATTTCGAGACCGGGGGAGGGGGGGAGGGGGGTGATGGTTTTTGCATCTTTTTTCGTCTGACTCGTCCGCTTCTGTCTCGCGAGCTTTCACGGTAGAATATCATCACGGAGAATGAGAATGTCTACGGCGAGTCCGACCGCCCCTGAAAGTTCAAAGCTATTTCATCCCCCCCCCCCAATTCTCCTCCCCCCTCTTCCCAACTTTTTGCTCACGTTAAGTTCTTTTGTGCCGGTAGCGGCGAGCGCGGCGCGGCGGAGCGACGACCGCGGCAGCGTGACCTTCGTTGAAAAACTTTAAAGTTCAGTTATAACTTTTCGCGCGTGCGGCCGAAAAGTTTAGGCGCGTCGAGCGTGAACGATTCGCTTTTGCGGTCATATTCTTTTATCCCCCCCCCCTCCGGCGAATTTGATTTCCTTCGAGTCTTTTGATGTTCCTCTTAGTCGTTGGTTGTTGCAAAGATTCTTGAGTTTTCCGTTTTGTTTTTTTTTTGTTTGTTTTTCTTTCATCCCGTTGTGTCGACTTTCGCTGGTACTAAATTTATCCGTTTTACGACCTCAGCGGGCCGATCGTTTACCTTTGCGTTAAACTGACTGTTAAGAAGCTCTATGATGTGACGCTATAGGTCTAGAATTGTAACACGTGACTATTACCTCATAGGTAGCCTGTACCAGTGGCGGACGCAGGATATTTTTTGGTAGGGGCTTGCACTGATGAGCGTTTGACTGAAAATTATCCCCCTTTTCCCCTCCACCCCTAAAAATCGGAGGTCTCGGGGGGCTTCAGCTCCCTTAGCCCCCCCCCCCCCCCTGCGTACGCCACTGGCCTATACCTATTATAAAATTTAAGGAGTCGTCTTTTGTCGAACAAGCCTTTTGTCTCCCAACTGTACTAGCGGAGACAAAGATACCTATCGAGGGTATGCAATAAGCAATACACAGGATCCCATTCAACACGTGTATTAGGTGTGTTGCGTGTTGCACACTCTATGGCCAGGTATCTTTGTCCCCGTTAGTAGGTACATTTCATGAGCGTAAAAGGGTTTTGTCAAAATCGTTTACTGCGCTTTAGCGTGTTTAAGTTGAACTTCGACTCGTCGATTCAGTGTCGAATTCGGCAAGTCTTGAGTTTCGAAAATTGAAATGAAGTTTCTCAAAATCTAGACAAATGAATGCGTCTATGTATACCTTATCCAAAAATGATATCTTTGCACACTCTATATTTTGTAACTCCGGTCTCTAATATACAACAATCGGAAACTCAACCAAGTTTTTCGTTTGTTTTTTGTTTTGTTTTGTTTTTTTTTTTTATAATATACCTAAAGAAGTTCCTACAAATGTTCGGGATAGACTCATTGAACCGTCCTTTTTCTAGACCTCAAGTTGAGAATCCGCGTTTCTAATTGGCCAAAACTCCTGCGACGGCGCAGAACAAGGATCGTCCGTCGCGTCGCCGTCGGTCCCAATTCGTTCGGCCCTGCTGGTATTACTCTCAAGCAATCTTTGGATTTTGAGTTACTGCTTGTTGCGTCAATCCAAAATGAAGGAGTTTACATAAGTTTATACTTTCTGCACTTCCACTGCCATCAATGTAGAAGAGGCTTGGCATTTCTCGCTTCTAGGCGTGCTCTGGAAAGTTTGCGGCGTGGCGTGGCGCATGACGCACAGTGGATCAAATCATAGCTTTTTCCGAATAGGGTAAGCTGTTGTTATTTTTTTTTTGTTCAGAAAACATTTTAATGTTGATAAAACATTGTAGTTTGACACATTTTAAGCTCTAAAATGAATGATTTTAAACATTTTTAAGTTTACTTGATGTTTATTATTGTTTACACAATCAGGCGTGAAATTTGGCAACAATGTGTGTCCTCCATTTAAATTCACCGTAAAAGTCGAACACTCCAGTCATCGGCGATGACCAGGCATTTAGATCTTTCTTATGTGTTTAAATGGGGGATAAAGTCTATGTTTCGAGCCAGAGTGTGGCGCGGCGATGGATGGCTCGGAGCCTGTTAGCTTGCCAAATGACTCGCGTATTGGTTTTTCGCAATTCGATTATTTTCTCCTCGCGATCCCAATGGAGGGTTGGTCGCCTGCCATGCCATTGGCTCCGACCCGACCCTTCGACGTTCTCGCTCGGCTACTCTCTGGCAGCGCCGTGTGGGTATGCACCCCTCTCCACCTGCCTCGCGACACCTATTTGATTTGCCTCTATACGCCCGCGCTCCTCCCTCGGTTATACGAGGCATTTCGAGGTGCCAGCATGAAGCTTCAATGACCATGGTTGTCGGATTGATTTTGTGTTGAGGATTGTCCATGTCCAATGCACAAACGTGCAATACATGGATCAATTTATCGATCAATAACGAAGCGAATGGTCAATGACTCATTATCGCATAATTTTTATCGTTAAATTATCGATTGATCGAGTTACAGAAATAGCCGATTTTCGGAGAAGGTTGAATGCTTTTTCGAATTTTGAATTCATCGATCTATATAGTGATATGTTGCGAAATGACTCATTATCGCATCATATTTTATCTTTAAACTATCGATAGCGACTGGTCGACTTACCGGAATAGTCGATTTTCAAAGAGGGTTGATTGTTGAATGTTTTTTCGAATTTCTCTTTTGAATGCATCGATATAAAGCTGTGGTTTTTAGATATTAGAACCGATTTGTGACCGCTTCTTGGGACTTTCAGCCCTATTTTTGAAATATTGCAAATATATTTTACAGAGACATTTTTGATTAGTGGCGTCGCGTGCAGTATGGCAACGTTGCAATTTTCTCAATTGCATCCATGCAAAATATCGATTTGAGGGAGGGCACTTTTCACCTCCAATAGTTCGATCTTTTTCATGAGTTTAAATGGACAAAGTGCAGCGTTGCCATACTGCACGCGATGTCATATTGAATTCCTCAGATGATTATATTGTACGTGACACTCCCGATATTTTACTTTTGGCCTGTAATTTGACACTAATCGAACGCTTTGATGGAAAAAAGCGATAATAAATGCTGAAAATTCACCTTTAACCATTAGAGAGTGCCGACTTTTGACGCAAGCCCCCTTATTCTTATTGAGTCATTTTTGGAAGGCGCGAAGTTGAATTTTGCCGAAAGGTCTCCGTAAAGTTTTCCCGCAAAAATAACGAACTTACCGCCGATAATGTACATGCGTACAGTGAATACCACTGGCGCGCAGCCAGCGTGCTATTTGGCAACGTTGTATTGTGTCCATTCAAACCCATGTAAAAGGTAATGCGAAGATGTTCACCGAACACTCAAAAGTTCGATCTTTTTCATGGGTTCAAATGGACAAACTGCAAACGTTGCAAAATTACATGCTACGCCAGCGCCACCGGTGTATGCACTCGGAAAATTACATTAAACTTTTTTTTTTCGGAACTGCAGGCCCATTGACTTCGATAATCGTTTCACCGACGCTGTCCATTTCTCTCAGCACAATTTGACAAGCATGAGGGAGGCGGTGGTAATCCAATAAGTGAAGGCTGACGTCATAGTAAACTCACTTCAATTTATCTACCGAGTTACGTTTGAAGCCAATCTTATTATTATTATTTTTTTTTCTTTTCGAACTTTAATTTAGACTCGTTTATTAAATTTTTCTTCGCGTGTTACTGTACATAGCTTTTCATTTTGTTCCTTGCGTCAAACCCTTCCAGTTCCCCCTTTCAAATTATTGAAATGCGAAGCTTCTCACCCCTCAATCGCACATTCCTCCGTTTTGAAGAACTTCTACAATGACCCTCTTTACGCAAGTCATTTCCATGAGTTTAGTTGCGCGTGCGTTTAAATCGCTGAGAATAATTCGGGGTCTAATTTTTAGAGAAGGGGTTTTTTTTTTTTGGAATGTCCTGCCCTCCAATTCGCAAACTCCCTCGGCTTGGAATCTTGTCGTGGAAAACCTTTCGGCGTATACCAACATCTGAAGAGCCCTTGCAGAATGCAGACGTATTTGACATAACTAAAATCCGCCCAAAAAAAAAAAAAAAAACCCGAAATCCAACTTGCTTAGAAAAAATGTAAATGAATGAACGAATAAATAAAAATAAATAAAAATATAACAAAACTAACAGATCAATTTATGAACGAATATACATACAAAGAAATAAATATAGGTAAACGCAAGTATCGATTGAAAATGTATTTTTTAACCAAAGAAAACAATCTTTCTCGATATTTTTGTGCGCGTTTCATTGATTCAGTTTATTAATTGAAGCAGACAGTCTTCTTTTTAAATTTACCGAACTTTCCTTTTTGACTTTATCTCCATCGATATTTTCAAATAAAATTGAGTTGTTTCAATCAGAAGAGAACGGGGTTTCCAAGGAACCCGCTTTTTTGAATTTTCAAAAACATTCTATTTACCCTGACTACAGAATAAAACAATCAGAACGGAAACTCTGTTGGATTGTAGAGCAAATTCATTCCGCGTCCACCATGTTGGGATATAATTTTTACATCTGGATTAGCGCGCAAAAAAAAAAAAAAAAAAAAAAAAAAAAAAAATATATAGGACATGATCCGCGAAATTTTCATTCTGAAATGCCAGTAGAATGAAAGTGAGGCCGGAAACTAAGATTTCTTTCCAGAATTTACAGAAATAAATGAGTTTCAACGCAAATCGAGCACGTCCGCCATGTTGGGATGTAGGACCACAGCATTGTCTTTTGGTGCCATTAAATTCCAAACTTGCTTCCATTGGCTCTTATGGGAGTTTCCGTTCTGATTGTATTATTTAGAGTGGCCGAGGAAGAGTGCCGTTTGAGCCTGGAAACGTCCCACAATCATTTTATTTTATTTTAATTGATTTTATTAGCTTTGACCCTGTTTTGTTCTCTTTCATAATCAATTTTCGGGCTACTTGTGTAATTTTTGTATTGTATTATTCTGTGCCCTGACGATGTGTACAGTTTTTGTAGACTTTTTTTTTTGAAACTGTGAGACAACCTTGAGAGTTCGACGCTGATTGATGTCTTTGAAGTCGCAGCGTGTAAGAATAAATCTGGCCACCCACAGATCCATTGATATTTCTAACTATTGCGATGTGATTAAATCATGCATCGTAATAAAAAACCTCACTTTCGGTTAGTCCTTCGCAGCAGACGAATCGATGAAGATATCTGAAAGAATATAATAAATTATTTCTTAATGCTCCCAAAAAATGTCTACCCGTTTACGCTATAAAGCATTTTAAACATCCCTCCATCAGCGTGTGCCTGTTATTTTCTCTCATTAATATATTATGGAGTGAGACTAATTATTGATCGTAAAAAAATCGGTCATCGTCTTCATTTTTTATGAGACCTACTGCAAAATTATCAATTCTTTGGAGGTTCAATTTTATTGAACCGCCAAAAAATTGATTTTTTCCCCTGCGATTGATTTAAAATAATAGAGGAAACATTTAATTTAAATCGCAATGCACAAGCTTTTACTGGTTCATAAGCTCTTCTATTTGATGATTAAGTAAAACAAGATGTGTTCTCTTTCTATGAAAGTTAAACTATTTAATGGTACTGTTTTCAAAGATGTAGCCGCTTCTCACGTTTTCTTGGCTTTTTTTCTTTTATTCGCTCCATAATGACAGATCAAAGTGACAAGCGGTCCGCGCGCCGCGCCTCTGTTCGAAAGGTGTAGTGTTATCCTCCAAAGTAGCGCCTTCAAAAATCGAAGTATGCAGCCAGTAATACACAGCTGACTCTTACATACAGAAAAAATAGAAGGCGTTTTTTTCGTGATTTGGAGCTCTTTCGTTCGCCTCCGTGTTGGCTATGCCCGATGCGATGGCGTTAGAGGCACAGGCAACTAAACCGCCTTCAACTTGAACGATATGCAAACCGCCGAACGACGCGCCGTGATCGCTTATCGTTACTAACTCATATGAAGTTTTTACGGCTACGGTTTCGAGAACTATTCTCGTCGATTGTTTTTGCTTGTTTTATCGTATATTTTTGAAGAAAATGTCAAATGCTTACTTTGGCAAAAAGTAAATAAATAAAGAAAAATGAAGGAAAAAAAACACGGTATACTTTTCGTAAGAACGATTAAGTTATCGTCAAACACAATTGGGTCATTATGAGCCATTTTTGTATCGATAACTAATTCACACTTAAGATTGAAATTAATTTATTTGACGGTACTATTACGTTACTGTGTTAACAACGAATTGACACAATATTTGAACCATTATTTTTTTTTTATTTTCTGTACTTTTCTATTTTATTTTCAATATTTTCGATTTGATTCGTTTAATTTCATTGAAGTAGTACCCGTACCTTTGAACGCATCTCTGAAATAAATTTGAAGATCTCCAATATTATTCCTCATTCTTATGGTTGGCAAACATGGTAAATTGTGTAGGCAGCATATCGATCATTTCATCTCGGGGCTATCTTTTTTATTTTTGTTTTAAATGATAAACATTCGATGTGAAAATGAAAGGAATTAATGATGTTTGTTTCCTTAACTTGTTGATAAACGTACTAGTAGTACTAGATTGACACCCAAGGAAATAACCTTAATAGCAAAACTGCAAAAGTAAAGTAAGAAACATAAAAACCGCTCTCATAACAACTCGATACATTTAATTGTACTGTGATAACTGCCATTTACTCTCTTCGACTTCATTTCGCAAAAAATTCAAAAAGAAGCCCATCATTTATCGATCCTCAGCATATCGATGAACCTCGTCAAGTCATAATATTTATAAAAAAATAAAAATGAAAAAATAAAATAAAAAAAATAATGACATTTCAGTTGTTTTTCTTTACCGAAATAACATATTTCAGTTTTTTTTTTGCCTTAACATATTTTGAACTCTCAGTTTGTTTATCGTTTCTCAAAATATTCTCATCATTTTTCGGATCCAAGATTAACATCGTGGAACTCTACAGCGTGTTGTCGTGAAAAGCGTGGTATTTGAAATTGGCCAATCGCAGACGCTATAGTTTTGTCATAATCTTTTAAATTTTAACGTCTTAGAAATGTTTTTCTCTTTTAGAGTCACACTCGCATCGGTGTGTCTACAAAATGGATGGATTCATGTATCCCCAACTTTGGTTGTGAACCCCGATGCTGTTAGTTGTGCTGTCCCTCAAAATTGTATGAAAAATATCGAACTTTTAGATACACTGTGAACACCCTCGATTCGACTTTTTTTATTACTTTAAATGGCTTGAATGCATAGTTGCCAAATTGCTCGCTGCGTCACTTGTGCGACCTACTATGTTACTGAATTCTCTAAGAGGTAATCTAAAAAGCAGAGTTGGGAAAATAAGAGTGTAATCGCGATTACACGATTATTGGGTAGGCAATCGGTAATCGTCAAACCTTTGGATCAGTAGCGTCGCGTGCCATCTGGCAACAGTGAAATGTCTCCATTTAAAGTCATTAAATATATCGAATTTTCCACGTGCACTATGCACCCCCTGAATTCGACCTTTTATTTGCGTTTAAATGGATAGAATACGGCGTTGCCAAATTGCACGCGACGCCACTGCTTTGGATGGTAATTAAATGTATTTTTCACAGATAAATCGTGAACTTTAGCGTCTTTCCGATTACATCTAATTCTTCTGCAACAAAAATGATGGGTGGCTTGTAAAAAAATCAGCCCTTATGACCATAAAATCACCCTCCAAAAAAACGTCGATTACGATTACTCGGTAATCGTGCAATCGATTACCACCCCCAATTGCCCAACTCTGCTAAAAAGTAAGAGTAACCCAAATGAATTTTGGAACCAGTTCCAAAGTTTGGAAAGTGATGACGTCATCCGGTGGAAAAGTTCGTTGAGTGCTGCAAACTATCTCTCTCACCTTCGCAAAACCACCGCATGTATTCTGCTACTGCTATCTCTCTCTCATCATCATCCCTAAAACCTAATGCAGAGACATTTGTAGACAGAAATGAAATCTCGAGTCATCTTAATACGAACATGAAAGTAAAATGTCTTGAAACAAGGCCTTACGAATTTTAATGCTGGTAAGAGCTGACTATGCTACTTTGCAAAAGGGTCATGAGAGATGGAGTGAGATACTTTGAAACGCCTCCCGATTTTAGTTACAGCTTTAATGGGGCTCTTGCAAACTTTTGCTATAAGCAAATAAATGGTCCTATCTGACGAAATGACCAGCAAAAATCACGAAAATCACACCGAAAAAGTCTAAAATTCAGTAATAAACTCACAAAACTGCTTTAACGGCAATATCGTAACGGCGCTTCAACGCAGGTATCATGGGAGATTTCCATCTAATCTGTCACGTTCTCTACGGAAACAGAGATGTATCTCATTTTAGATAGGAATCTCCCACGATACCTGCGTCTTTCCGCCCCTATGCCCTATTCTGAGAGTGAATTTCGTGATTTTTCAATGTACTCATCGTCATTTTTACATCGTTTCCATGCAAGAATCAACTCTTCAATCCACCACAGCAAAAGTTTGCAAGAAGAGCCCCATTGCGGCCGATGAGGGCATTGTTGCGATTGTTGCGGCTAACCGTTGACTTCGCACTAAAACCGTCCATTGCCTACATCGGCGTCAAAATTGCGGTACGATGCAAATTGCACAATTCACGTTCCTTTGAAACCGCCGGAATTTTCCTCGGTCGAAATGCAGGGATTTTTCTAGGTGATCGTAGCATCACCGTAGGGCGGGTGCTATGCGTCGTACTCGTACCTTTTCTCCCCCTAACACCACCACCCCCCTCCCCCGGTCAACTAATTGGGGAAAACGAAGACGAAATGCAATTTGTGCACCTGCCTTGCGCTTTTGCGGTGCGGCGGTTTTTCGTCGGGGTTTTTGGCTTTGGCCTGCTCTGCCGCGCCGCCGTCCAGTAGCAGCGCGGCGTCTAGACCACTGCAGCGAATCGGGAATCGGGAATCATTGCAGGAGAGCTGGGTGGAGGAGGGGGGCGATGCAGTGGAAGGAAGGGTGAGGGGGTGGGTAGGGGGGAAGCACATGTTTTCGAGCATGCGTATAGAGTGGCAGAAACCCGAAGCTTGATTAGAATACGCGGCTTTGGTGGAACGCTCGAACGGCGCGGCGCGGCGCGGCCGATGGACGCGACCGACGGACGAACTGCACGAACCAACGAACGAACGAACGAACGAAAACGTTGCTCGAAAAACTTCACTCGCGACGACTCGCGGAACTCGCGGGAGCCCGAAGCCATTTCCTTCTCCTCGGTTGCTCGATGCTCGATCGCTCGCTCCGAGTTAACACTTCGTGCAACTTCGGCTTCGTTTTTCGTGCTCGGCCGAGTCTATTTCGACCGCGACGGGGGTGTGGAATCACCCGACAAGCGACGAGACGGCCCAAGTTTTTCGTTACCGAGTCTAGAGAGTCTTCCCGTCTCTCTTATAGCGCTTTTTTGTGAGACGTACGAGGTTTGTTTTTTTTTTTTTTGTTTTTGTTTTTTTGGTTCGGTTTCGCGCACCCCCCGTGAAAAAAAAAAAAAAGTGAAAGAAAAGCCTTACTGTACGTTGTGTTTTTTTTCTTCTTTTCGCTGTGTTTTCGTCTCTGACCGTTCCGAAGGTTTTCGTGTGTTCGGGAATCATCCTTGTGTATTGTGTCTCGTTTTTTTTTTCTCTCTCTCCTTCGGGCGACCGGCGCTTTCCCGCTTAGTTTTTCCGACATGGACGTCCTCCAGTGTCACTGACCCGTCTCCTTTTTGCGGTTGTCTGTAAGTGTGACCCGTGTGTGGTTTTTTTTACTTTTTTTCGGTGCTTTTTCTGTTGGGTCTTTCACTGCGCTTAATTGATTCATTTGAAAGCTCCGGCCGGCTTTTGTCTCGTCTGGCTCGCGAAGTTTTTCCCGATCGTTAAAAGTTTTTCTTCAACTCAGTGGTTCGCTAAGTTGTTTTCCGATTCCTCGTCTTTGGAAGTTTCGTCTTTTTTTTGGGGAGTGGCCCGTATGCTCCCTTCAGTATCACTCAGCTCTCGTTTTTACCTATCGACGAATAGGTATTCGTTATCGGTGTTGAAATCGATTTTGTTGGTTCCTAATTTGGTTCGATTTTTATTTGAAATCGGTGCTAGTGCTTTTTTTCTCCGTTTTATTTTATTTTTTTTCTCTTTCTGATAATTCTTACTCTTCGTTATCACGTTGCACACCTTCACTTGTTGAAAGTGCAATTTTTTTAATGAGTTTCTTTACCTATCGTATATAGGTATATTATCAGCTGAAAGTTTAGTTACGATTGGGTCTGTCCGAATAGACTTTATATACTGTCGGTGCGGTGTTATTGTTTGTTTTAAGTTTTGTTATCATAGTTAAAAGTTGTTTAAATTAACAAGAAAATCGATTCGTGCTTATTTCTTTACAAAAAAAAATTGTGGAAATGTTTGGTTTATTCTTGAATCAATTCTTCTCTGCGTTGGTATAGTTTTATTTGCGAAAGATTTTAAACAATTGTGATAGTGCGTTTATATCTAATTCATCGTTATAGGTATCTCACTCAGCCGTTTGAAAATCACTCCTCCAAAGTTCATATCACTTTTCATTCATAACATTTCAGCGTTCCGTCTAATATTTCGTTCGCGTTGTGCTTGGAAAGATTTTTTTTATTTTTTATTTTGACTGAATATTCCTCCGTTGGTGTGGGTGAATATTGTGTGATTGTGAATTCACTGAGTGCCACACGAAAGTTCGACTCAGTAGCCCTTCTTCAATCGCGCTTCAACCGTGCCGTGGTCTTATCATATCAGCGGAGGCGTCGTGCGTTCGCTCCGAGCTTTGAAGCTTTCAAGCTTTCGACCGTGCGCCGGGTTCCCCCGAAGCTTAATCGCTAATCAATGATTCGAGTTTCTCTCCTAGGATAGACGAGCTGTGTGTGAGCTTTCCGTCTTCAGACTTGTCAGTGGTCCGGCGCTTTTTCCACTCGTTGGACGTAACAGGTAATTTGATGGGAGTACATTACCCTTACACAAGTCCAATGACTACTTCAAAGACTTCTTTTCATGTTGTGTCATAGGATTTACGTCATAAGGGGCTGGGAGGGGGGGAGGGCCGCCCCCATTTTTCTAAGAATGGGGAGGCTGAGGGGCTAAAGAGACTGAACTGAAGAGAGGAACACTTGACTTGAAGGCAGAAGATAGGTAAGAATTTGATGACCCCCCAAATAATGAGAGTAGTCGATTTTTGATTTTTTTAGCCCCCCCCCCCCCACTGTTTTGACCCTTTCACGGAAAGTGGTACGCTTGTGTACCATTTTATGTAACATGGGATTCAATGAAATTTAAATAGACATATTTCAAAAAAATTGTGTGACCCATTAAAATTCTTAAAAAAAATTGTTCACTTTTGAAGGGTTTAAAAAAAATCTCAAGAAAGTCGAATCCCAAAATGCATGCGTGAAGGGGTTAACTCACATGTCGCGCATGTTTTGTGTGAGTGTGAGTGTGTGTGATGAATGTGAAGAGACGAATGTGCCTTTCTCTCTTTCAAGTTTCATCTTGACTTTCAATCGATATTTTTTTTTCTTTCTTTTTTTTTTCTGCTTAGGTAGTTTCATTTTCAAAAGCGTTTTCCTTTGCAGTTCGTCCCGTCTGTTGAGTGAAGTTGAGCTTTGCTACGCGAGGAGAGTGCGTTCTGAAGGCGTGCTTGAGAGGCGAGGGATGTGTCTAGACGGGGTCAGGCCGCGGACGTGCGCACACCGCGGTGCACACAGCACGCGAGCATGCGAGTGCATGTGAGTGAAAGCCGAGCACGGATTGTATGAAACGCATGTGTGAAAAGTTCAAAGTTGTCTGCCCTGCCAACTGCGTCTCCCCGACTGCCGTGGTCTCTTAGGGGGTGTGGGTTTAGGAGGGGGGGGGGGGTTGCAACGTGCGACGGGGAGGAATACCCTGGGCAATGCCACAGCCCGACTTGACGTGACGTTACGTAGCCGGGGTAACGCTCACCGACACGGACGCTCCTTTTATTTTCTGGTAAAATGGCTTACAGAATTTGATAGCTCCTCCCTTAACCCAGTGGCGCAGCGTGCAATGTGGCAACGGTGTACTAGGCCCATTTAATCCCATGAACCCATGTAATAGGTCGAATGTGAAGCGAAGGTGTTCACCGAACACTCTATCATTCGACCTTTTTCATGGGTTTAAATGGACGAACGGCAACGTTGCCAAATAGCACGCCACGCCACTACCGTCAAAGTATTGTACTGTCTGTCAATCTGTCAATACATTCGCCTCGAAAGTTGAAAGAAAATACAGTAAAGGAGCGTGCCCCTACCGGCAAACGGTGAGAGTATTGCGATGCGTGTTTATTAGCTCCCGCGCAAATTTGTCGCGGCTTAATTTTAGACGTTGTCTGATCTCTCGTATGCACAAACATCTCGCAATTTGTTTCCTCACTGAAGACGGGCAGATGTCTTGCATTCAGACATTCGCCTTCTTCCTTCGTCCTTTTGAACACTTGTGTTAGGAAAGGATAGCGAGAGGGGATGGGTCGTCATGAGATCGTATGAATCCTAGCTCTGTCATTTTTTAACACATGTGTTCGAATGGGCGAAAAAAGAGAAAGAAAAACTCCTGGATACGTCTTTCATAGCTTTTGTGGACTGTGATGAACTGCTGGTTGCATACCGATCGCTTTTGCTCTTAACAAGTGTAGGGCAGCGTCGCGCTTGGGGATTCGTTTTCCGGAGTTGTTTGGAATCTTTGTCTATTTTAGAGTGGATATACCCCTACATTTTCTAACCTATTATGCGGTAATCAAAGGGCTTTTTTTGTGTGCTTGCCTCTGAACTGCTGGTTGCATACCGATCGCTTTTGCTCTTAACAATTTATTGTAGGGCAGCATTTCCTGAGCATATCTGGATACCTATTAGTAATCTTTGCCTTTTTATCGAAAGTAGACTTCCAAACATTTTTCAATCTGATATGGTAAACAAAAGGTTTCACTTATGTTTTGCCACTGAACTGCTTCTTGTTGCATACCAATCGGTCTTAGGCAAGCAATGCAGCATTGCTTGTGCATATTCCAAGTTGTAAGTTAATCTTTGCGTTTTTGAGAGAGAGGACTTCGTAAATAGATCTGCAAAAATCAGGCCGATTATTGCACTTTTCACTGAAAAAAGAAATATATTTCTTAAGTCTACTAACATTACCGGAAGCTCAAAGATTTGTCAACCGAGGCGAGTCCTTCATGGTACTTTTTACTAGAAAATGCTGGTGTTATTATCGGAATATGGTTACACTACCAGAATTTCCTCAAACTTGTTTAGAACCATGGTTTGGATACCAGATTTCTGGTAGTAGCATTAGACCTCGGTTAACGTATTGTTGTGCTTCTGGTTACCCCCCCCCCCCCCCCCCCCAATGTACTCAACCCTTGAAGGACCAGGTTATTTCAAGAGAATACCACTCTTCCGTTTCTACACGGAAGGTAGTTAACTGTTCGTACTTGATGGAGTTGGAATTGCCTATACGACGGATTGAAGGCGCACATCAACGAGACCTTATCTATTGAGTGTTATTATCTATGTTTGCGTTTATCCGAAATGAAGACGAAATCAATGTGAAATAGACCACAGGAGAAAAACGAGTATACTCGGGCTTGGCCCGTAAGGGGTTAAGCTTTTTCAACTATAGTGTTCATAAAATCAGTCTGATTAATTGAGGGATCACGATCAGTGGCGTAGCGTGCAATCTACCAATTTTGCAATTCGCCCATTTAAATCCACGAGAAACATCGAACTATTCAGTATTCGGTGAACACCTTCGCATTCAATCTTTTACGTGGGTTTAAATGCGGACACAATACATTATTGCCAAACTGCACGCCACACCACTGACCACGATCTTCAGCTCCATTGTCTTTTCGGAAGACAGAAGTCGTAAGTTTGGCAACCTGATCCAATAATATTATGCACAGGTATGCGGTGTGCATTACACGGGTCTCGGTCGTTATATTCCGTAGTTAAATGACTTTTATTGTACGAGCCTCACTGTATACTACACAGGAGCGGCAGCGCTTCGCTGTGTGTTCCACGCACCTTCGCTGTACTTACATATTTCCCGCAGCTCATTTTGAGCCGGGTTTACAACAAACTTGCTGTATAGGTTTGATACGGCCAGTGATCTATGACTCTGCCTTCAATACTATCGATCGATAATCTTCGAAGAGATCACTATCTAAAACAGGCCCACGGCCATCGCGGCATTAATCGATGCAATTGAGGTGATTCCAGGCGATACTTTTCCATATTTCAATCCGGTGGATAGCGCCACTAGTCGCTTATGAGAAAAGCAATGTTTTTGGTATTATCAATTGTAATCAAAGAAAAAACGCAAAATCCAAGAACGTCAACACCTGTGAAATATTTTCTTAATTGTTTAAGCCCTAAATTAACAAAATTGGTTGAGAATTGAAGCCGTAAATCATTAAATCTCACCGATGATTCCACCGATTGATCAAAATGTTGCACAGTTAAGGGGATTCCATGGCAAACTCCTAGAAATTTTAATCCGATAGATGGCGTTACTTGTCTCTGGCTCCGAAAATAGCCGCTTTTCTAATGTTTTCGGCTGTTTTCTCTGAACAGACGAATAAGAGACGAAAAATCGGATCTTCTGCAGCACCTGCGTAATTTTTTGCTTGATTTTTTAAGCTAAATACCATCCAAATTGGTTCAGGAATAAAGACGTATTTATGCAAAGAAAAATCAAGTGTAATTTGCAGTTGGATCAGCAAAGATTACAGGCGAAACCGAAACCTGTGATCTTTGCTGATGCAACTCCAAATTACACTTGACTTTTTCCTTCCATAAATACGTCTTTATTTCTGAACCAATTTGGCCTGTATTTAGCTTAAAAAATCAAGCAAAAAATTACGCAGGTGCTGACGATCCGATTTTTCGTCTCTTATTCGTCTGTTCAAAGAAAGCAGCCGAAAACCATCAAAAAACGGCTATTTTTGGAGCCAGCGATAAGTAACGCCATCCTTCGGATTAAAATTTTCGGGAGTTTGCCATGGAATCCCCTTAATTATGTTTTGTTTATTGTTTATGACTGTAATGCGCGAAAATACTCGCAACGGTACGGTAATCTTTTCTCAATCAGTGGAATCATGGTTAAATTATCGAAGTATCTTCGAGTTTTTTAAAGTCACTGAAGGACGCACGGCTCCGCCGGTTGAGAAAATGTTTCAAATCAGAGTATTATTGTGCATTATAGCCATATATACCCACTGATCTGAGCTGTGTCATCTTTTGATCAACAACTAGTGGAACTATCGGTGTCTTGAAAAACGTTATTAAATACACATACAAAGCTCAGATAAACAGAGAGGAGAGGTCGTGTCTTGTTTTTATTCAGGTCAGTTCTTTTTTTTTGTTTCAACGTTGAGCTTTAAGTGCATTTTTCCCATCGCTGAATCGGTAACAAAGGCGGATCTATCAATCTGGCAACTGTGGATTCTTCCCCTTTGAATGTATGAGTAACAATCGATTAGTAAAGGGCCATGGCCCCCTCAAGAATCGATTGTTTCTCATAAGTTCAAATGGAAAGAATACACGGTTGCCAAATCACTGGATCCGCCTACTATCGGCAACCTCGGTTACCACGTTGCCTTTTGGGAATTGAATTTGAATTTGGCTCATTTGCATGCGCGGTGAAATTAATTTCGGCCGGGTATGTATCCGACATTCGTATAAACTCTGAGTCCACACATCAGTGAAAGTGTTATGTAAGTTGGACTGAGAATCATCGAGATACGCGAGAATATGCATGGCTCCCAATGTCAATGTCTCAATGGCAACGCGGCAGTGTTGCCGAGTTTGGCGGGAAATTCAAAAAAGTTCCATATTGTATTAAATTGGAAAATGCGTGTTGGTTTACGTTAAATGGCAGCTCTGTAGCGCTGCGTCAACTAACGTTCGGTGCTCGTATCTGCGACACAGTGAAGGCGATAGTCGGTTTAATTAGTGAACCCTAGCGTACACTCTCTATGCCCGTTGCCAAATTGAGTATCGATGAAAAGCATCGATTTCTCGCACTCCATCACCTCAACGTGAAACAATTTGTCAGCAATATCAACGTAACTTTGTGGGTGATCTCTTTTTTAATAAATCGATATATCCACCGATTTATGGTCGGGCATTGGATTTCTGTTCTAAGCTAATTTTCAAGACCATCTCAGTGGCGTAGCGTGCAATTTGGCAACGTTGTATTTTGTACATTTAAGCCCATGTAAAAAATCAAATGCAAAGGTGTTCACCGAACACCCAACTCTTCGATCTTTTTCATGGGTTTAAATGGACGAACTGCAACATTGCCAAATTGCACGCTACGCCACTGGACCATCTATTTTATGTTCAGAGGGTGAATACTTGGAGAGAATTCATTTTTTTAATCCAATGTGTTTTTCGTTTGTGTTAAAGAAACTGTACAGTGAAATATTGACTAAGGGGGAATTCTTTTAACCCAAGGAAAATGTCTGCTGCTGCATGTAAAAGATTCCTTGTTGTGACAGTGCATGATTCTCCTCCTTGGAATCAGAAACTTTACGTCGCGCAAGGAAAACAACTGTCACAAGTAAACGTGTTTGCTTGTTTTTAAAGAAATGATTTCTCTCAGTGGAACTCTTGTATTGTAATATGGGCGGATTTGGATATTTGGCTGGGTTTTGGACCGTATGTTATTTTTTGAGAGTGGGTGCTCATGTAAAGAGTTCGATCGTAATTTTAAATTAAGAGAGTTGCCTATCAGGTCTATAGTTG
This sequence comes from Trialeurodes vaporariorum, assembly GCA_011764245.1. Classification (NCBI taxonomy): domain Eukaryota; kingdom Metazoa; phylum Arthropoda; class Insecta; order Hemiptera; family Aleyrodidae; genus Trialeurodes; species Trialeurodes vaporariorum. The sequence goes on from VMOF01000001.1 coordinate 52,578,828, forward strand.
TCAGTTTAACACCTGTATTTCACTTAATTCTTAACGCGTCTACTACTACAGGCTTGGGTTACCGGAAGAAATCAAAGCTACAGCTCGCTCATATTTAGTGGGTAGGTAAATAGTCGTACTCCGCGGTTGTAATTTTGCCTATTCCGGTGAATGAAGGCGCTTGGTGGAGCATTATTTTGCAAATGTTTATTATTTTAAGTAGATTTGTTCTGTAAATGAAGGATCGAGTGAGGGCAACCAATAATTCGGGTGTGGTTTGTGGTACAAAACGTTTTATAAAAGCAGCACGTGTTGTTGAAAAATTCCCATCGTTGCGTTGGAATCTTGTAATGTACTACTTCCAAATAAGTATATTGCAAAATATACCAACCCCTGTAGAGTAAGATTGTTGATATCAAGGAAAGCAGCGTTACAGTTCAAAATATCTTGTCGATGACACCAATATCACGTCTATATTTTCTATTTACTTATTTGTCGTATATTGATTGTTTCATTAAAAAAAAAAAAAAAAAAAAAAAAAAAAAAAAAAATAATAATAATAATAATCTGGTACATAATACATTTTTGAAACCCTTCCAATACAAAGAGAGCAGTCGAGAAACAAGGTTCATTTTCAGGCACACCCGCACACAGTACATTTGAAACCATTGAACAAAGTACCGTCGATCGATCCAGCATCTCGATCAATCTAACATAAATGTAACATTCGTTTTACCACTTGTTTGAGTGTTTTTATGAGACGCACGTTGAAAATTTTTCCTGTTTGAGTCTAAACCTGGGGGGGGGGGGGGCTGATGTGTTGTCACACATTCCATAAACCAATCGATACGGTTTAAAAATTCTCGGATAAGTTTTTTATGGAAGCAGGAGATTCGACAGCACTGCCCTAATTCTCATTTCATGTCGCGTATTCCCGTCTCGCGGCCATAGCTCGAGGATGGGAGGGGAGGCGGGAGGGCCCCCTTCAATTGTAAAGTCCCCCGCTCTAGGCTGCCTGCTTCCCCCTTCCATTGTTTACGCGGGGAGTCATGCCCCCTCTTTTGCCCCCCCCCCCCGCGCGCCTCCTTCTCTGCGGTATTCTCCACTACATCGCGTATCTCCACGCAGTTCTGGATTATTGTCATTTGGACAGTGTTTTCAAATGTATCGCGCGGGGACAAAGATACACGGGCCAAGGTATTTGAAGAGTCCATCAGGGGAAAACGATAAATGTCACGAAAATCAAAATTAAAGTTTTCATGGTTCAGAACGAAAGTATACTATGACCAGGGCTGCCGTTTTGCGTATAATGAATGCTATTTTTCAATTCACCGATGATTCTACCGGTTGAGAAAAGATTACACAGTTCAGTTCAGTGCATGACTATGATAAACTAAAATACTCGCATCTGTAATATTTTCTCAACCGGTGGAGTCGTCGATGACTTTAAAAAACTTGCAGTTATTTTAATTAATCAACGGAGTTTCCACCGATTAAGGAAAGATTACAGATCAGAGTATTTTCGTGCATTACAGTCATACACTGAACTGAACTGTGTAATCTTTTCTCAACCGGTTGAATCATCGGTGAATAGAAAAATAGCATTGATTATACGCAAAACGGCAGCCCTGACTATGACTTTCACAAGAAAGTACCCTGGTCAAAATTCTTATTGTTAAATCCCTGTTTCGTTTCCAATAGAAGGTTCGATCGTTCATGGCGTATTCTGAAAGAAGCATTCTGATTAGTCTTAGAAGTTAGAACACTCGAAATCCGCACAATTGTTCGAAAAATTCTGAGATTTAAAATATCAAATATTTCGATCAGGGAACTTTCTTTTGAAAGTCATTGTACAGAGAATAGAGATCTACAGAAGCGCAAAGACAATCAATTTTTGGTGGATGGAAATTTGATGTACTATCGACGAATTGAAGATTGTCGCGAAATTTTCACGAGCTAAGCTTCTTCGCCTTCAAGGTTCTGGTTCGGCCATTCATCATACTCCTCACACCTTGTAGGCGTGAGAGACCAGTGCGGGTGGGACTGAAAAGCCGATGCAGGTCAGTCCCACACTCACACCCATAACTGAAAATGTGTGAAAATCTCGCGACAATCTTTAATTCGTTGATAGTACATTGATTCTTACGAGAGAGAGAGAGAATAGCCGTGAAACGCCATTTCCCCCTTTCCTGCAGCTTAAATACAAAACTGGGTTTTTGTGACATTTATACGTTTTTTCCCCCTCGACTCTTCATGTGCAATTCGCCTTACATACTATTTACTAGCTGCATTGCGTATTTCATACCTAGCCACAAGGTATCATGTGTGTTACCGCTAGTAATGCGTTTGACCGTTTTATGTATTTTTCCTATATTCTTGAGTCAGGATAAAAAATACGAATTCTGATACGAAGTATGGCAATGTTGCAATTGGAAATGCAATTTACCGCAGTATTTTCAGACTCTCGCCGGATTAGAATCAGTTTTTTGTTTTTTTTTTTTTTTTGTTTCTTTGTTTTTTTTTTTTTCGGCGAGAACTCCTCCGATCGATTCATCGCAATCCACCGTTGTGTTCCTCGTAAATTTGAAACGGTGCGGAAACGCGTGCGTTTGCGACACGTCTCGATGTCGGCAGTGGTGTATAGCGTGCAATTTGGCAACGTTGCTGTTTGTCCATTTAAACCCCATGAAAAAGATCGAACTTGGGTGTTCGGTTAATACCTTCGCATTCGACCTTTTGCATGGGTTTAAATGGACACATTACAACGTTGCTAAATTGCACGCTACGCTACTGGATGTCGGTCTCATCAGAGCTGCCGCTTTGTATTTGTTGCGATGATTCCACGGATTGACCAAAAGATAACATAATTCAGTTTTCCAGTTCAGTGTGTGGCTGTAATGCACGAAAACACTCGCTTCTGTAATCTTTTCTCCATCGGTGGATTCATCGTTATACTATCAAAACATCTGAAACAGTCAGTGACGCGGCTCATCCGGTCGAGAAAAATGGTCTTTCCGCCGTGGCAAATCCCGATTCTTTTAGCTACAAACGCTGTCTAAAAAGTAATGCAACAGTCAACGTGCGTATATTGGAAGAAATTAACTAAAATGCTTTTCCTTCTATGATTTGAGAAGGTAGGAAAAGATATGGAGTCTTCGGATGCATGAAGAGTAATTGAATGTGAAAATTACTGTAGGAAAAGCTTTTGTGTTCATTTTTGCCAATACACGCACTTAACTGTCACTCGTTTTTTTCTTTGCAAAAAGTACCTACCCAAAAATCCTGGAGGCGCTCATGCGAGGTGCTTCGGGAGAAACTGTGTATTTCGATCAATTTTTGACCAAAATGAGCTGAACAAGGTCTCATTTTATCGGTCTATTTTTACACCGTCCAAACGAATTCGTGAACCGAAACTGGCTAGCTTCTTAAGTTCGCTCAAAAAGTCGACCGTTGTATTACTTTCTGGACAGCCTATCATAGGCTGTCTATCAGTGGCGGATCCAGACAATTTTTCTGGGGGGGGGCACGCCTGTGAAATTTTGAAATTTGAAGCGTTCGTGGAAGCAATTTCGGGCTATTTTCTATAGAAAAAAGGCAAAATTTGAGGCTTCTGGGGGGGACACGTGCCCCCATGCCCCCCCCCCCCGTGGATCCGCCACTGCTACCTATGTGTCTTCAAAAGAGTGAAATTTGCGATTTATGCCAAGATATTTCGACAAAGGCAGTCTCCGCTAGAAGGGCCCATGAAACATCGAGTGTGTTCTTCCGAGAAGATGAGCCTCACGATCTCATTAGAATTTACTCAGATGAGCACACCTATCATTTTATGATCCCCTTTTCCGAGAACGGCATCTATATCCTCGATTTTTGAAGAGTTTCGAACCCAGCCGCTCTTGACGACATCAAAGTGTCCTATCTTAAAGCGGCCGATGCACTTACTTTCTACGCCGGAATCAATTTTCAACGGAGGAGGAGGAAGGGGAGAGGGGGAGGGGGGAGGGGGGAGGGGGGAGAGGAGCTCGTAAGTGACGCTAATTGAATTAAATGTAACTTCAGAAGGGCGAGGACGAAGCGATGCCGATGTCTTGGCTCTTTGTTCCTCGTTCCTTTCCGTCGCTCTGAACCGCAACCTCAATAGGTCGGCAAGGAACTTTAGGTAGCGTGGACTCAAGCGTATGGTTTTGGTCTGCCGCGAAGATCTTTCCGAGGCACTCAAATTCGGCTTAGCTGAAATGCATTGAAAGTTAGGTGTAAAACAGTAAAATGGATGTAATTTGACGGATTTATTGGCTGCCACTAAAAAGATTAATTCTAAAATTTTAGTAATATATTACCAGAAGTACAACCGTATATGAACCGTGGGGAGTCTAGTACTTCTACCGGAAAATTTCTGACGTCACTATGAGAATATGATCGTAGTGCGAGAATTTCGTCAAAATTGTCAAAAACTACGGTACAAAGACTAGAATTCTGCCCACACAAAAATATGTATCTAAAATTACAATTTGATTGTTGAAAACTGGGATTAAGTTTTGAATTGCAAAAATGTAAATTTATAAGATGCTATAATTTCTATCTTAAAATATTGCTAAAAATAAGTTAGCAAAAGAGATCGCTAAGTTATAGCTAAACATATTGCTAGTGCAGCAATAAAATTGTCAATGAACCTAAACATATTGCTAGACTAGCGATAATTGATTGCTAGATTAGCGATGATTGTTTGCTAAATTAGCGATCACTGAAAAAACAATGTTTATGTGCAGCCGAAGCAGCTTTTTAAAATGGCTTCGCGGAGCAAAAGCTCAAGCTGTACCGGAGGAAGTTGCAGGTCTACCAAAGCACTACTTCTTTAGAGTGACAACCTTTTTTCTTGCTTCGGCTAAACCGAAGTAGTGCTTCAGGACAACTGCAACTTTTTCCGGTAGAGCTAGGACTTTTGCTCTGCGAAGCTATTTTAAAAAGCTGCTCCGGCTCTGCTTAAACTTTGTTTTTTCAGTGATGATTGTTTGCTGGATTAGCGATGATTGTTTGCTAAATTAACGATGATTGTTTGCTAGATTAGCGATGATTGCTTGCTAAATTAGCATTTCATAAGATTCAATTTTTGCTACATAAATTTTGTTCCTGGTTTATAGCAATATAGTATTTTTTTGCAATTTTAACCTTAGTATTTTTTACTCTGTGGTTACGGTAAGTACCATCCTTACCTCGCGGCATCGGTTCACTCATATCGTTGTGCTTCTGATAACCTTTTTTTCAGTGATCTAATGTGCAAATTCGGAGACCTTTTTTTTTTTTTTTTTTTTTTTTTTTTTTTTTTTTTTGCTGAGAAGGGAAAATCTTGAAATTATCTACATCATTGCTCACTTAGCAACTCAAGACCTGATCTAAATCAACATCGCTGAAAAAGTATTTTACTCTGGTATAACAACCTTTGCATGATACTCACTGCTCGCCTGCAAGTCGGAGAACTAAACCAGCTGGCCTGTTCACTCGTTCGCTGTGAAATAAGTGCAGTGGATGAAGAAAATAAATTATTATAAAAATAAAATCGGTAAAATTAAATAATGGTGAAAAAAAAAAGAAAAAAAGATGGAACAAAAGTGTATCGGCAATTTCACAGTTGAACGGATACGAGCTGTCAAAAAAATGATGGGAAAAGAATGGATGAACAGAAAACGAATCGAAGCCGTAAAGATTGGATAACAAAGGACCGGTCAGAATCAAAAAAGGAGAAAAAAGGATGTATCTGAAAAGGTGAATTTGAAGGAAACTGGTATATCACGAGCAAGGATAAAAGGATCGCCCCAGTAGGCGAGTGTGTTGTCCTGTTATAGATTCAAAACATCGTTGCCAAGTAATGCTGGAAATAACTCGATTACTCTGTTTCTAGTGTTGCCATTTATGGCAGAAATTATCCGAATTTTATGTATGGAGATAATCGTTATTGTTGCCACATTGCACAAACAGCCACTGAGATAGCTACTCCAAATATTTTTTCTCCGTGTATTGTAACGTTTACAGCCAAAGACATTATAGAAGAAGACTGGTCTCTGCTATCTCTTTGCACGGGGGAAAAGTGAAGCCGATCTTGGCACCGGCTGATGGGCAGGGCACTTCCCCGCGCGGGGGTATGAACCAATTTAACATTAGCTCTTATGGAGCCTCGCTCTTCAAACGTATTTTAGTCAATTATTTTTACGAATAACAAAGTCTAGTCTCACATTTGTTGTACAGTGTAGTATGACACACATTTAAACCGAAAATTTGGATCAATTTAAGGTGTCCATTCTTTAATATAATCGAAGTTAACCATAGTCGGTCATTGTTTACTTTAGCACCCGTAAGCTCTCTGCCGTACTTTCTATCGTAAATATCAAGCGGATAAATTGACCAAAACTTTCGTTTAAGTTCGTCGATTTCAACTTTGGGATAAGGTGCATATCATATCTGAGTACTTTTGAAAACTAAAAGTAATTAACATTCTTTTGAAACAGTTTTATGTCTCGGCTCCATAAGCCGCAATGTTAATTTGGTCCATACCCCCGAGCGGGGAAGCCCTGCCTGCCTGGTGCCTATGACAGTAACCGGCTTCAAATCTCGGCGGTAGGGGCCAGGGACCAAATAATGTTAGGTCCCGAACGTAACTTACGCTTGGTCACATGACCGTGCGTAAGCTCTCTGATTGGTCGAAACCGCACGCAAGATGCACGCAATTCAATGCTCGGAACCTAACATTATTTGGTCCCATTATTTTGGTCTTCTATAGTGTCTTTGTTGACAGTGGACTTGGATAAAAAGAACCCGAAACTGATCATGCTTTTACAAAGAGTCTCGTTTTACTTTAAAATCAATTTCGCTGCACCAGATTTTTACCCAACATGGTGCGATGTTGCGACATTTTCCAGTGCATGTACTTACCTAAAGTTCCATGGTGGCTTCTGAGCAAGCTTGGGTTCGCCCTTCAGATTTCAGAACACTCGAAAATAGACGCCGCGCGTTGGGGAGATTAGGATTACAGCCGTAATGCCTACCTTCAGAGATAAGACCTTCCTTCACAAGGCCAAAAACTGAGTTATGCAATTCATGAGCATCACCTCGTTGATTTTTAATTGAGAATGCACGGTTTTCAGTATTCGGCATCGACGGATTGGGGCAGTGAAGCAACGAGTAATTGAAATCAGGTTGGATTCGAAATAATTCAAGATACTTATTGAGAAAAATGATCGGCGCTGGATACTCTCGGAGAGGTAGTAATGGATACAAATTAGAGGCAATTAAACTACTCAATAACGCAATTTTCGACCGCTCAAAGAATACAAAAACAGATAATCGAAGTAAAGAAAAAGGAAGAAACCCCTTCCGCTTATTGAGTCTCGATCAATAAAGAATGAATTTTATAAAATTAAAAAAAAAAAAAAAAAAAAAAAAAAAAAAAAAAAAAACTTCAGTTTAACTTGTTTTGTGATTTAATTTTACCAAAACCAAAACAACGAAAAAACAAAAACAAAAAAAAAAGTGGCGAAACTAATTAAAAATCTCCACGTAAAATCAAAATTTTTCTGCGATTGCCAGAAAAAAGGGCTTCCGTTCAGAACATTAGGCTCAGATTTAATGGATATTAGTGGATATGCAGTATGCACGTATTCTTTTTGATGGATATTTATTTTGTATAGACTCTTATACCGGCAAAAAATGAGACACATCACTTGAGTTCATTTCAGAAGTTTCGCGCAGCTCATCGATAGTCTTAGGCGAATTCTCAATTTTCATTCCTTCATATCAAAACATTTGCCTGCGACTTTAACCATTTGATTATAAAGCGTTTCTCAATGAAAAGCCAACGCTCGAATTTACTGCCATTTATTTTCTTTGTGCAGTTTGAGGAATAAGGGTGTAAAATTCCAAAACAATTATATCTGTCGAGGACTCGAGGTGCCCTTACACTTTTGAAACGACCTCTTCCCTAGCTGAACGATGCGCAAAACATGTCTTTCTTTTATTAATTTTTTAAACTTGATTCTCAGCTGCTCAAAATTGTGTTATTTGTAGTTTAAGAAAGATTTTCAAGATCTAATTGCGAGGTCTCAGAAAGCTACTCAATATAGCTCACTATAGAATCAGGGGTGCAAAATGTGCCCGATCTAGCGATCCGCGGATCGCGTGAAAGTGAGGAAATTTCTGGGAAAGTGAGGAAATTTTTCAATTTTTTTTTTTTTTTTTTTTTTTAATAATAATGGCAATAAGAATTTCCCAGGAAAATAGTATTGAAAATGTGGAAATATCGGTCATTTGGCGAACATACGGTGTCGAAATGTTAAAATAAGCAAAAAAATGTCATCAATTTCAAATTTTTGTGAGGAAATTTTTTAAAATCCTGTGAGGAAATAAGTCATGGATGGCGTGAAACTTTCGAAGTTTTGGAACATTTTGCACCCCTGTATAGAATGAACAAAATTGGAGGATGTATGATGCACACGATCGCCGGCGCTTTTCCTCACTGACAGAAGACAGAACATAAAACAGGAATGAACTGTATCTAAAACAAGGTACTTACGCGTAAGAAAACCGATTAAAAGAACCAATTAAGAGTAGAATTGTTTGCTGATAAACGATTATTGTTTCGAAGCGTTGATTGGGCAGAAGACAATTTACTAATTCGAATTCAGACATTATACCTCGAAGCCTTACTTTATACTCTCACAATTTTGCGGTCAATGTACCTCCGGAGCTTTAGTACGGAGCACTGGCGTAATCAGGATCTCTTACATCTCTCTCATTTCCCATTTGAATGTATAAGTAGGAAAAGGACAGAAAGAGGAGGTTTCATCCCGTTGTCCATCCTTGTCTGACATACGTTTCTTAATGGCGAAAAGTGAGAGATGAAGAAACTCTCGGTGCGCTACTGGTACGGAGTAAACGAACTCAAAGACGTCATACAGAAGCATGTTCAGGAGTTAGTCTTTCTCAATTCCTTCCACATTGGCAGATACGGGGGGGGGCGGTCGCCCCCCCCCATTCGGCCAAGAAAGGGGGAAAGAGGGGAAAAAGCGGGGGAGGAAAGAGGAAAGGAAGAGAGAAAAAAAGAAATGGGGGTCTCTGGGGGGCAAAAATTCCAAGTTCGCCCCCCCCCCCCGTTTGCGAGGGCTGGATCCGCCAATGTCCTTCCATTTAAACGCACACGAATACAACCTCTGACCGTAAACATCGCTAAAAAATTAAAACTTTTAAGTTTTAAAGTCAAATAACGGTTTTCGTTTTACAGTGGCGAGGCGTGACATTTGGCAACAATGTACTTTCTTAATTTAAATTCATTCAAAAAGTCGAACGCTTTAGTCATCGGCGATGACCAGGCATTCGACCTTTCTAATGTATGTTTGAATGGGAAAAAGGAACGTTGCCAAATCGCACGCCTCGCCACTCGCAAATGTAACGGATTCTATTTAATTTACGTGCGGAATGACCATTGACCAGGCCAGGCTCAAGCATCTTTTAACATGGATTTGGAGGGGGGGGGGGGTGCTTGTAAAAAATACTCAGTGGCAAATTCACCAACAACGTGTAAAAGTAAAAAATCTCGCTATCAGAGTGACATCAGGCAACGTTGTTTTTATGGAATAACTCGGGGATTTTCGGCCGTTTCTCGTCTCGATATTTGTGACAGTATGATAAGATAAAATTCGTACACTGCCCTTTTTCCTTTCTACGCTACTCGACCACTCTGATAAATTATTACTACCTATACCCGCGCAACCGTGTCAGATGTACGCTTCTTCAAGCCATTCCTCTCAATTCGAATCTGTACAGAATATGCAGCTTTTATAACCCGAAATCTGGCAACTTCAAATTCAATGCACGCATCTCAATAATAATTAATTCTCTCTCTTTGTTACTACGTTGATTTCTTTTTTTTCCTTTTCGAGAGAGACCAAGTTTTGAATGTTGCGTCTTGTCATAAAATTGATTAAATGCTATTGACACGTGCGTCTGATGTGAGGTTCGATAGTATCGAACGATACATAGGTTGGTTTTCGACAGTTATGAATTTTGATAACGTGATTCTTTATCGTTAGCTGCTTGAGCAAGCGATACTTATTTATTTATTATTTTTAATGTTTGCTTCTCTTTGTTACGGTCTTTTAGTCTTTTCATTTTTTAATGAAAATATTTTACTCTGAAACTTCGATAACTTATAGCTTTTATGATGAGTCATGATTGTTGTGAAGCAAGGTTTACCAGTGGCGTAGCGTACAATTTGGCAACGTTAGTCCATTTAAACTCATGAAAAATATCGAAGTATTGGGTGCTCGGAGAACACCTTCGCATTCGACCTTTTACATGGGTTTAAATGGAGAAAGTACAACGTTGCCAAATTGCACGCTACGCAACTGTTAAAGACAACGTATGCCTGCGCACTGGCATATATCGAATGATATCCAATCAGAAAGTAGCATTTTACTAACTATAAAGCGTTAAACCCTTTAGAAAGGTACATACATTGAAAGGTATAGGCGATGATGTAAAAATAAACGATATCATAGTGGCGTATAGCATGTAATTTGGCAACGTCTTATTCTGTCCATTTTAATCTATACTCTGTTCACGATAAGAAAGGCGGGTGAGAATTCAGGTAGTAATGCACTATTTAGCAACAGTGCGGCTATATCGGCTATTCCAACCCTTCGCAGTGGCCGTTGTTCTTCCGACTTCTCTCTTGGCACGGAGGATTTCCGAGAACCGACAGACTCAACAATTTACACACGCCCAGTAAAAATTGCGAACGGTGAAAAATACGAAAAAACGGACGAAATTTTCGCCCTAAAGGGCGAAATCTCGGCAAAAATAGTCGACTGTGAATATTGATGACTCTCATATATTCGATATTAGACGAAATATTCTGAATTTAATTCCGACTGAAAAATACGAATTTCTGAGAGTCATCAATATTCAAAGTCGACTATTTTTGCCGAGTTTTGGCCCTAAAGGGCGAAAATTTCGTCCGTTTTTTCGTATTTTTGACCGTTCGCAATTTTTACTGGACGTGTGTAAATGGTTGAGTCCGTCGGTTCTTGGAAATCCTCCGTGCCAAGAGAGAGATCGGGAGAACAACGGACACTGCAAAGGGTTGGAGTAGCCATGCAGCATAGCCACACTGTTGCTAAATAGTGCATTACTACCTGAATTCTCACCCGCCTTCTTATCGTGAACAGAGTATATGTAAAAAGTCGAAAGCGAAGGTGGTTACTAAAAATCCAATATAGGTCGATCTATTTCGCGGGTTTAAATGGACGAACTGCGACGTAGCCAGATTGCACGCTGCGCTACCAAACGATTTATGCGAATCCAAGTTCGGCGTGCGTGTATCTCTCTCTCCAAGGAAAGTTCGGTGGGAAATTAAAAAGTTTCGCTGAAAGTACTCTAATCTACTATGTGACACTGATCGATCGAATATGTTTCTAGAAATTGACACTCTTCGCCTATAGAGTTGGAATTTTCGTCGAGTTATTTAGACCGTTGTAACACATATCGGGAAACCAAATATTCGTTGCCAGCTTTTTAATGACACACCTATACATGTATTTAGAATTTCACTGTAAATCGATTCATCAATCACTCTTGGAAAAAATAGTGCGGTGCAGTTTCATTAAATATTTAAATAGGTTTGTCGGACGATGACGTATTATGGCAGGAGCCAATCGAAACTTTTCGTTTTGATTGGACAATGGACGTCCGATCGATACCCGAAGTGAGCAACAATATATGCTTGCGGACTACGAACTCTGCGAGCAGTAGCGGCGGGTGGAATCTGGCAACGTTGCATTTCTTCCATTTAAACCCTTGTTAAATATCGATTTGAGGAAGTTCATGTGCATTCCTAATATTTCGACCTTTTTTCAAGACTTTAGATGGACTAAATGCAACGTTGCCAGATTGCACGCGTCACCATGCCATTGCTTTCGAGAAAGGGTATTTTTACGTGAATGTAAAATAATAAAATTCCTGAAGCTCTAACCGAAAACCTCTCATCGATATGGATTGATGTAATTTGACCGTGGCTAATTAGTGCCATTATTGGTTCATTGACGAATGCCCTTCGTGCGTGCTCCTTCTATGGCGAGTGAGGTTTACTGTGAATTGCGAACAATTAGGTTAGAATTTAACTGTCCTTTGTCGCGGTTCTGTGGCACTGAAAAAACAAAAAGCAGCTTTTTCAAATTTCTTCGCAGAGCAAAAGTTCAAGCTGTACCGGAAAAAGTTGCAGGTGTACCAAAGCACTACTTCTTTAGAGTTAACGCCCTCTTTTATTGCTTTGGCTCTACCGAAGTAGTGCTTCGGGACAACCGCAACCTGCTCCGGTAGAGCTAGGACTTTTGCTCTGCGAAGCTATTTTAAAAAGCTGCTTTGGCTGTACGTAAACTTTGTTTTTTTTTAGTGGGTAACATGGGCGGAGCCAGCAATTTGGCAACTGTGGATTCTTCCCATTTGAATGTACGAGGAACAATCGATTCTTGAAGGGGTATGGCCCAATTTCTTATCGATTGTTTCTCATACATTCAAATGGGAAGAATCCACAGTTGCCGAATTGCTGGCTCCGCCCGCCCATGTGCGGTAACCGAGAAGCGGTGCAGGGGACGTCGCTCCATAGAGTCCAGTAAACAGTGTTGCCGAATCGACCCCCCCCCCTTCTGAAATTAACGTTCTATAAAATTCAGTGATGCGATGCACCACTGCACGGTCTATGGATTGGTCCCAAGGAAAGCATAATTAGTCCCTTTAGAGAGTCAAGACAAAAAGGTAGTCAACCTCTGCTTGGTTAACAAGTTTTAGGCTCTACCATTCTACCAAGCGCCGCCATTGGATGTGCGTTTTTGCTCATTTGTTTACCATAACGGCTTGTTTGTTTACATTTTCAACAGAGATCCCTCTGTGTTTATGGATAACAGAGTTCCTTGTTGATGAACCTGTTGAATTTAATCATGATGAACCTAAAGAATGTCAGTAATGCCCAGAGATTAGAGAAGTCGATCAGCAAAGGCAGTGAAAGATTACAGCGTTAGAGGCTCTACGGCACTGTAATCTTTGCATTGGACCAATACACATCAACGGCCTTGGAATGTAAATAAAAATGGGCATTCAATGGCGGCTTTCGTGGTTTCACTTGTCCTAACTCTTTACTGATACGGAATCTGGACTGATTGTGAGTAGGCAATCTTGTCAACCGGTGCGGAATCATCGGTGAATTAAAAAATTATATTTAAGGACTGTAAAACGTCTACCTTGCTTTTAAGTTTAGCGATGTCATAACGAAAATTCCCCCCTATAAAAAGTTGAAGCTGCCCCATTTGGCAATGCTGTTCTTTGGACGGTGTTTTGGGGGGGGGATTTTCGGTCACGTGTTTTTTTCTCTGTTTATTTTTAGATCGTACTCACTCCCGCGGTCCCCTTAAAATCGTCTTCACCTGCGTCGACCGTCTCTCGAATTTCGATACACACACTACAACCGATCCACTGCTTGGTGCGCTGTTGCCGTATTATGCCAAAAAAATTACCGTTACCACCGTACGCAGGTCGGTTTTTGACCTCTGCAATGGCCGACCGTCGACTTAAAATTGACGTCAGAAACTCATTGAATTATTGTGCTGTTTCACATTCTCTTGAAATTTTATTTTCTTTCTCTTTTTCTCATGTCATGTTGATTTGGACCTAATCTCAAACGTTTAGCGATAGCTGTCGCTGACCAATGTATATGATTGTATTGAAGCTAGCAAATCAGATTGTCTGTTTTACTGTACCAGCTTACTTCGCGACAGATCATCTTTCTTTCGCTCAAATTAAGAGTGTAGTTAAATATTCCTACTCAGCTGTGCTGGTTTTGCATATGCCGTGGATTGAAGGCGCTGTAAGGGACATTATTTTGAAAACACCAATACTTTATACTTACTTGTTCTGCCAACAATAAAGTAAACCTGTGTCTTGGTAACCAGATTGACCTTGGTGACCTTGATTGGACTTGGTAACCAGAACGAGTTAACCCGCGCGCGGTAATGAAAAAGTTAAGAGTACTACTTTTTCCTGTTAACTGCGTTTCTCGGCTGATTTCTCAAGGATTTAAAATCCTAATAATGACGATTGACCGTGGAACTCTCAGAACTCAGTAAAATGGAAACTTTCCAAACGCACTCAAATCGGAAAGATGGGAAATATACTTACCTATACGAACTGAAAGATAATACAGTAATATATTTTGGCTAAAATGATTTTCTCAGAAATTAGGCATTTCGGGGAGACATCTATTAAGACAGGGCTGTACCCTAAAATCCACCAGTCTTGACAACATCCAAGTAAATTTTCCTTGACTTTGAAATTTGATGCAGTTCTAATTGTAAGTTAAAGACAAACGAAACTGCTTATCTGCTTATCCACTTTTGGTTGGACTTTCGGAATTTTCCCAAAAATTCAATAATTATTTTTCGGCAACTTTGACCAAAAATCTTTAGAAGTGAGGAAATCGTTGCTATTCACTGAAAATTAAATCAAAATGGACATGGTTTCAGTTATTGAATAGTACATTTATCACATGATCGATGGGCTGTAGAAAAGTGATCTTGAAATCCCGTATAGTTGACCCAATGATTTACTTGGAAAAAAAATTGCTGAATTTAACTATTTACATAGTTCCAAGTGTGGACAACACACTTCAACACTGCTAGTTTTACTATTTAAAATTGTTTAATTACCTCTGTGCTGTGTTAATTTAACTATTTTAAAAGGAAAACTAACGCAGTTTTTAAGTGCGGTTCACTTTTTTTAACGACTTACGCATAAGTAGTTAAATTGAGCAATTTTTTTCAGTGTATTTGTTGTCATTTTAAGAGTATACAGCCATGCCTTAAAAGTGTAAAATTCGAGAAGTTTAGGCGTCTCAGAATGAACTTTTAAGAGTTTGTAACTTTGTAAGTGCGGTTATTGCTGTTGAATTTCCTCTGCCAATTTTCAACCGTAGGTAGAGGTAGTTTCAGAAGTGTAGGCGGACCAAAACCATAATCTTTGGCGAATTTTCAACTTTTATTCCTTCAAATCAATACTGAATTTGCCCCTGACTTTGTTCTATTGTGCTTAAAGTTTTCCTCATTGAAAAGTGAACACTCAATTTCATTTTTATTCATTTTCATCGAGTAATATCAGAAATAATGTTGACAAATTCCAAAGATTATCGGTCTAGGTCCGCCCACACTTCTGAAACTACCTCTATCTGCCTTTTCGGACCAAATACCGCGGCATTATTATTGGACTTCCCGCCTTCTGCGTGGCAACAAAGAGATCTGACAGTGACGCTTGAGCGGAGGGCGGGCGTCGATGTCCACTGAAATGCTAATTTGAAAACTGTTCACATCCGTCATTATTTATATACCCCTTCAACTATACATATAATATGTCTGTGTTCCCTGTTCTCCCACATAGCGAGGCTCATTCTCGCACCGGATCCTTTTCTTGCTTGAAAAATAAAATTATGTATAGCATGCGTTGCGTTGTCACAATAGGGCTGCTGACAAATGTGATTTATATTTTCTTTTGTTCTAAATATATTTTTTGTCCGAATCAACTCGCTGACATTTTGACTTTAGGACTTCCGAAATAGCGTCTGACCTTTCTTGTATCACTCCATGGACTATTGATCGATTCCTATGTTTTTGTTTTTTTTTCTCTCTATACGCATTCTTTTCTTCCGGATTTTCTCTTTTGTCGTAACTGAACTTTGATTTTTGAAGTTTTAAAAATGTGGGATGACTGTATATGAACATAACCTCAATCGAAATTCGAGTTGAACTCTCTAATTTAAAGTACACTTGACGTTACATTGATGCATCGTAGTCGACTAGTTTTGACTCTTTAACTATCAGGGACCAAATAATGTTAGGCCCCGAGCATTGAATTGCGTGCATCTTGTGTGCGGTTTCGACCAATCAGAGAGCTTACGCACTGGACCTAACAATATTTGGTCCCATGTTTAGGTTATCAGAGGAATCAAAGAAGTAACTCGCTCAAATTTAGTGGGTAGTTAAATATTCTTACCCTGAAGTGGGCATTTTGCCTATCCCGTTAAACGAAGGCGCTCAATGAAACACGACTTTGCAAATTTTAACAATTTGGAGTAGCCTTTGCTATCGATGGCCAATCAGAGTTCGAGTTACGAATACGAATAACGCGAGCGTTTGTCAAGAGGCCACAATACTCAATTTCCATTTGAAACAATGTATTTTAGGCCAAAATAAAATTGTATCGCCAGAACAACAAAACCTAGTTAGAAACCGGAGGCTGCCTTGTTTTCAGCTCACCGAGTATACTTTCATCTTCATGATAAAAAAACACAAAAATTCAGACCCTTACAACTGCATTTCTGTAATTTCGATTGTAATTTCGATCGCAACTGCATTTCGATTCAACGTCTTCATTTTTCTTATCAATACTTATCCAAATGTTGATTTTTCTGTGTGTTGCAGGGTTACCGCAAGTCTCGTGGTGGTGCATCGCAAGCGAACACACCGCAATCGCAGGCGCAGCAGCAGCAACCCGCTCAACAACAACCGGCCGTCCCCATCAATGGTGTTGTCGATTCTCCCAACATGATGAGTTTACCCGAACATTCAGTAAGTATAGCCATTTGAATTTCTTCCTATTGACATTTCTTCGTTTGGTCAACTCGCGAAGGTATATGGCGATGAGGTGTACTATCGACGAATCAAAGATTGTCGCGAGCTTTTCACGAGCTAAGTGACGCCTTCAAGGTTCTCGTTCGGCCACTCTTCATACTCCTCACACCTTGCATCACAGAATACTCTAATCAGAACGGAAACTCTAATTCATTTTGAAACATTCTTTACTTCGGGCCGCCATGTTCGAAAGTGAGTATCTTCGGCAATCTTCGGCAGATCTTCGGCAACTGGCCGAGTTGTGATTGGTTGTATAGCCTGAAAAAGCATGTCCGCCATCTTGAGAAGTGAGTAGGCACAGTTGCCAGTTTGTGCCAGTAAATTCCAAATCTTGTTTCCATTGGCTCTTATGGGAGTTTCCCTTCTGATTGTATTATTCTGTGCTTGCATGTGAGAGACCAGTGCGGGTGGGACGGGAAAGCCGTCGCAGATCAGTCACACACTCACACCCATAACTAAAAATGTGTGAAAATTTCGCGACAATCTTTAATTCGTCGATAGTACTATAGGCTAAGAATGATTGGGCTTGACAACTGTATAGGTTTGAATGGAAACATCAGCTTCCATCTTCAGGTAGGGCAACCTGATTGGTTAGGAGCAACGAGAAGCTGATGTTTTCATGAAAACCATAGAGGTGTCAAATCCAATATTTTCTGGGACAAGCTATAGCAGGGACAAAGATAGCTATAGCAGGGACAAAGATATCTGTCCAGGGTATGCAATGCGCAAGACACATGCTGCCATTCTACGGATGCTTTAGGCGTGTTGCGCATTGCATACCCTGCCTGAAGAGGTATCTTTGACCCCGCTCCCGCTAGTACTTACATGGATCTCCTTGGTGGGTATGCAATACGCAATGCTTGTGGTGTTTAACTGTAACCGCGGCGTGCGTTGCGAATTGCATACCTAGGATACTCCTGCCTCAATATACATTTTTATTTGTCTCCTGAAAACCACAATCAAAGAGTAAACTTGAGTCGCAATTGAATAGAAGGCCTGCGTGTTCAACGCAGATAAGGGATCGGAAAAGCGGGCTGCCCTCTGATTGGCTGTAAGCGTGGGTCCAAACTTTTTTTTTGGCCAAAATACTGTCTCAGTTGAAAAGTACAAATAATAGCGTGTTTTCATGCTTGGCGTGTGTTGAGTAACTCACTATTATGTGTACTTTTCAACTGATAACCATCAATCTTCTAGCTCGATGCTCGAATTTGCAATAAACTGGTACTTGTGACCTATCAATTTGTTGAGAATATTTTGCTAAATCGACTCGTATTAATTGCGACTCGTCAATTTTGCACAGGTTTCGAGATAAACGGCCCGGAACGAAAATTCCGTGTTAATTTCCATAAGGCCAAAAAAAGTTTGGGCCCACCCTCCATTTCCAGCCAATCAGAAACCGACTCTTATCAGCATTGACCACGCTAGCTCTTACTGAAATTGTGACTCTTGTTCACTATTTGACCACAATTTAAGCTTCATCTACGCGACCTTTTTTTTTTCTTCTTCTTCTTCTTCTTCTTCTTCTTCTTCTTCTTCGATCGAGTTACTACGTTCATCTTTACAGAACTTTTAAAAATCCCGTAATATGTTCCCAACAAGGAAATTCTTACAATAATCACTGAGCTCTGTGCAGCCCTCAAGCCACAGTCAGAAGGCATAAAAAAGCCACAACGTTTCTACCAAAATCTACTCTTTGTGTCCCGCCCCCGGACCCCTCTCTTTTCAAGTATCATGTCATGTCAGGTATCTAACTCATTAAACATCTATACCATCCATTGTCAAATTATGAAAGAATGACTGAGTGTGAGTCGCACCAGAAATATTTTGTAATAACGGTATGATAGTATAGACTTTAAAATAAGTAAGAACTCTCTCATTATTTTCAACGCCCTCAGAGTCCTTCAACCGTAAGCAGTTTAACCTCAGTCTACCGTGTACGTTTTCATTCTCCTCTTCTTTCATCTGCAGGTTTTGCAGCTTCACCGTAAAAAAGAGGCTATAAAATTGTTCGATAACGCAGTAATATAATTCAGTTTGCCAATGTTCGAATCTTTTGTTCATTTCATTGAATTTATTTTGTAAGTGCCTCACTCAAGGATGGATGAATGAGCGAGTGAGAGTGAGCTGTATTTTTTTTTTTTTTTTTTTCAAGCTCTTGCTGTTACTGTATGAGTACACGCGGAAAATGGGGGGGGGGTGTCAGGAGTTAAAGTTTGCGCGTTATCAGAGTCAATATATAGGACTATGCAACGTGCGTGAGTTCCGGCTCGGCTCTTCGCACTCATCAGTCATCAGGTCATCAAGAGAGTGCAATGTTGTCAGATTTCGTCGCAGTCAATAATATTAGTTAGGTTTTGTGCGATACCTGCTAAAGTATATGTACTATAGTCGGGGAAAAAAATAATGTCAGATGACTGACTCCTTGGATTTTGGATTAGGTAGGCCACCCGCAATGTTTAAGTTTAAATTCATTGAGATCTGCATTGCGGGCTGCCTATACATGCAGAAGTAGTCTGACATTCTTTCTGTCCCCCTCTGTATACTTATAGTCGACGAATTGAATAACGTCAGTCGACGCCTTAGATTTTGGTTTAGGTAGGCAACCTGGAATACTTAACACAATGAATTGAAGTATTGTAGGTGGCCTACCTTGCCAAAATTTCAGGAGTCGACTGACATTATTTAACTCGCCGACTGTACTTATACGTGCTGGTGAATATTGTAGATAAAAACGAAAGGTTTAATTTCTTTCGTATGCTTGTCGTGACGTAATAACGGAATCGATTAATTTTTTAGCGTAGATCTGTCAACGCTTTTTCATACATCCTCATCAGTGGCAATAGAGAGCAGTGTTGCCAAATGTGATAGGAAATTAAACAATTTTACATTGAGTCAAATGGGGAAACGTGTTCAATCATATACAAAAAGGTAGCAAGTAGCAACCCTGGCAAGGGAGATGAATCACGAACTTCGTTATCAAACTCGCGTTTCCTCATCATTACCGAACAAAATCGGAATCAGGTGCTTTGACTGCTATTTTTCAATTCACCGATGATTCCGCACCGGTTGAGAAAAGATTACACAGTTCATTTCGGTGTTTGACTGTGCTGCACAGAAATGCTCTGATAGTTGTAATATTTTCTCAATCGGTGTAATCGTCGTTTAATTTTTAAAATATCCGCAAGTTTTAATGTTACCGACGACTCCATACCGGTTGAGAAAAGATTACAGATGCGAGTATTTTCGTTCATAACAGTCATACGCTGAACTGAACTGTGTAATCTTTTCTCAACCGGTGGAGTCATCGTTGAGTTGAAAAAATGTCATTAATTATATGCAAAACGGCAGCTCTGTGATAGCAGTGGCGGTTAAGGCCATTTGACAACCATGTTTTTTGACATTTGAACCTATGCAAATGCATCGATTTCTCAGGGATTCATTTGATCCCCTGAAGATCGATTGTTTTACGTAGGTTTAAATGTTGGAAGAATCCGTTGTTGCCACATTGCACGAGCTGCGACTGTTAACTTTATTTTTAAATCGGTCATTTTTGTTAGTGTCTTCATATCATGGCTACTATATGATACGTCGATACTTTATTGCTGAAAGAGAATTTTTTTTTATCCTCAATTGAAATTTTTCCAGCTCGACCTCTTAGGACCGGGGGGCGGGGGATTAAAAAATGCAAATGAAATTCACACCATAAGTTAAAAACTAATTTGCATAGTTGTCTGTGGATTGGCACGTGCAAGTGAAATTTCAACTCCGTATGTCCGTATGAGGTGTATTTTCAGAGGACTTTCGTTGTCGCCCTGACGATTTTATCGATGAGATTGCTCTATCACCAAGCAGAAGCTGCGGCTCAGCTAATTAAATTTTATTCTAGTGGCCCGGCATGGCAACGTGACAACAAAAAATTCGGTTTCCTCCATGTCTTGGACGGACATGCTGGTTACGGTTATGCGCCTTGGAACATTTCATGGATGACTCATTTATAAGTGCTATAAAACCTTCCATAGTTTAACGAAAACGGGGGGAAATTTTTTAAGTGGTATAAAATTTGAGGTTATCAAATCTTAAAATAAGTTTGGTAAAAATACGAAAAACTCGGGATTTTTTGTTTCCACCCAGCAAGCACCGATATTTTTTGTAACGCATTTAGATTTGATTGTTAATGATTGCTACTAATTTCGCAAATATACGTGTTTCCATTGTTATTTTAAGATTTCATGTCGGAATTGTTTTGTCAGTTCAGAATATCGATGGTTGAAAAGTCATTAAAAATTATATAACCCGGTTTTACATTTATGAGTGGGTGGGAGGCCGGGGAGGGGGAGAGGCTGGGGAGGGGAGGGGGAGGGGGAGGGGAGAAACATTCAAGGTATTTTCATTTGTTAGTCTTTTATTGATAACGTTTAAGGTCGTTGATCTTTCCAGCACGTTTGGATAGGTTTATATATGCCTGGAAGGGGGGGGGGGATTGGACAATCCAATGGATGTTTTCCCTGTGGTGAATCTTTTCGGTGGAGGTTCTGAGAAAAAATCCCTTACCTCAGAAATTGGAAATTCTGGGAAAATGTCCTTATATCCGTCTGGAAGTAATAGTGACCGAGTAGATTCTTCATTTCAATTTGTTCAGACATTTTGTGGTGTAGAACTCAGAAGATCGTGCTGATAACGAAATGTGTTACAAATCCAACCGACTTCAAGTGAACTGTTGTAAGTACATCCAAGTAAACGAATTTTCCTTTATTTGGCCAATTAAAGGGAATTTTTTGTTTCTTTTCCCGACGATTTCAACTGAGTGATCTCTATTCTAGGTGGCTCACAATGGCGACTCTCCTCTTTTGCCGAAAGAATATACTCTCGAACTGAAAACTAGGGTAAGTAAGCTTGGCAACAATAAAAGGCAAAGGGAAAGAGTTGACAAAAACACTTTGAAGTCATTCACCCCCCCCCCCGCACGTCTTTCATCCCTCTGTGTTAACGCAGACAAACATCCCCGTCTTAACTGACTTCGCTCTCACTCTCTTTCTGTACATTGTATTTACCCGACTTTCTTTCACCGCCCCCTCCTAACCTCCCCCCCGCACTCAAGCGTTTTCTAACCCCATTTTCTTTCAGACCCCATTTTCTCGCGTCCCCGCGTCTCGCCGCGCGCGGTTGTATCTCTTTCCGCGACCCTCGTATCTCCCTTTCATCCTTTATTATTTTTACACTCCCCGAATTTATGAATGAACTTATGGTTTTCCGCCTTTTAGTATGTACGCGCCCATCCAGCATAGCATCGGATCGCACACCCCGCTGAACCCTCGGCGCGTATATATAGGAATGGGGGAAAAGTTGTGATATTGGATGGGCGTTCCCTCCCCCCTCCCTTTCAACCGCTCACACGCTAAGAATAATTCCCGTACACTAGGTCACGGGTTCCAGTGTTTGAGGGTGGGAGTCTGTCTCACTTTGGAATGAATTTTTCGGTGTGGAAAAGGGGATACTCTCTCATTCGCACTGACGCACGCAGCTCGCGCGGTGTGAAATGCGTGAGAGTGCAGAGAGGGGGCGGGGGCGCTGGATTTGCCTCGAGAAACGGGAGAAATTAGCGTGATACAGTTCATTCATCTCGATGCTGCGTTTTTCGCCCAAGAAGGGGAAAACGCCTCATTTTGCGACAATGAGTCGTGAGGCTTTCCGAGTGGTGGATTGTGGATTGGTGGCATGACATACTCACTATTTACCTTTCGTGCGGGGACAAGTCACTTTTTTTCAGGTTATACGCGCGTACGGACGTTTGTCATGTCACTCGCGGTGTTGATGCCATTCACGGATACAACATTTTGGGAGAACAGAGATCAGAAACTCCTCAATTTTCTTCCCTTTTTTTTTTTTTTTTTTTTTTTTTTTTTTTTTTATGAAAATTAGTAACAATTTTTCTATTTTCTCGAAAATGTTACTGTTCGTACTCCGTGGACCACTCTTCAGTCTGCATACGATTATTTTACTTAAGTGTAAATGCAAAAAGAAATGCACGATTGCCAAATTTCACGAGTCGCAACCGCCTTGGCCTTGGAAGCAGTGGCGGGCGCGACGCGTGCAATCTGGCGACGTTGTATTTTGTGTATTTAAATCCATGCAAAATATCGATGCGAGGGAGTGCACCCCCGCGCGATATTTCAACCCGTTTCATCGCTTTAAATGGACTAATTGCAACGTAGCCACATTGCACGCGTCGCGCTACCACTACATGCTTGGAGGCTTGAAATTTTGAGAAAATATCGTGGAGATAAACTGGAAGAATTTACTTCGAGAGGAACCAACTACGTATACAAAATTACGAAAGCAATACAGCAGTTGGTACCTTTCTGTGTCTAAAAGCCGTCCAAATAAGCTATGCACACATCAGGACGTCTTGACTCTCTATTTCCCCATTTCTCTTGTATCTCTGTCTCGCGTGAGCATGATTTATTATTTCCGTCATTATTTCTCATTGTTTTAACTATTTTTTATATTTTCCGCGCCTCGTCAGTAGTCTTCATGCACCCTTTTTTTTCAACCATTCAATTTTTGAAACGGATTTTAATTATCTTTTGTGCTCTGTTCCTTGTCTTCCTGTCACTGACGCTTCCCTTCTTTTCTCTGTCCTCCTTCTCGTGGCCCTTTCGTTGTTTCTTTTACTAACTCCTCCATCCCTGATTTTCCACTACGGTCAGGGTCGAGCAAAATGTGCTATAACGCGCGGCCCCGCGCGTGACATGAGGGAGATTTGGATTTGATTATGGTTTTTGGACTCAAAAACCATAAGTAGGTAGTGATCAGTAATTTGTAGATTGGTTAACCCTATAATGACCAGGTTTGTTAAAAAGTACGCCCCTCTTCCGTTTACATAGGGACGGTAGTTAACTGTTCGTACCCGGGGGAGTTGGAATTGCCTATACGACAAATTGAAGGCACTCTACGACACCTTCTCTTGTAAACGTTTCTCTTTTCATCGATGGTTGCGTTTATCCGGACTGAGTACTGCAGGTTGCCTTCCCGAACTAAAACGTGAGGAGTCAATCGACATTCCTTAATTCGTCGACTGTAAAATCAGGGACGAAAAGAATGTCGCAGATGACTCATTAGATGTTGTTTGGGTAGGCCACCGGCTGTGCTTAAACTCATTGAGCTGAATATTGCGAGTAGTCTACCTTTCAGGAGTCCTCTGAAATTTTTGTCCCCGTGGTTGTAAATTATTGCTTTGAACTGACAATTATCTAGCTTCTGTTTTACTATCTATCTTTTTAAATTTTCGAAAATTTCGCTCTCTAGAAATTGATTTAATTCATTCCTTCTTTTTTTTTTCTCTCTCTAAATCCTAATGAAAGGTTTGAGATCAGTATGGCGTTGCGTGCAACTTTGCATTATTGTTCTTTGTCCATTTAAATTCATAAAAAATGTGAAACTATTGAGGTGCACGGGGATGAGCAATTTCAAATTCGACCTTATACGTGGGCTTTAATAGGCATGATAATGCAGCGTTGCCGAACGTCTTGCCACGCAATACGAGACAACGCAACGTGACAAGACGCATGCGAATGTAAAACGGAACTAAGCCAGTAGCGCCTGCGCAGTATCTCCTATCTCTCTCATTTTCCGTATGAATGTATTGGTCAAAAAAGGATGGAAAGAGGGGGTTTTATCCTCTTATCTGTCCTTGTCTGGTATGTATGTCTCAATGGAGAAAGGAAAGAGATGGAGGATATTTCTCAATGTGCCACTGACAACGCTATATGCTTCAACTTACGGCGCACGCACACATTAACAGAGGCCTGTAGCTAGAAAAAAGTGATGAGCGATAGACGCACCATTTGTGACCTAAATACGTGGTTGTTTTTAATCAAGTGAGAAAAAGTATCATGGAAAGAAATGAGGAGAGGAGCCTACGGAAAAAATAGATAAAATCGTAAAGTTTCGATGTTTGTTCATCTGACGTGATCAAAAAAATTTATTTCAGAGTGTCTGTCTACACAAGACTAGAAAAAAATTATAAGGATATCGAGGGATTCTTTTTTTTTCACCGAATTCATTCAATTCAGTCAAAGAATTCGTTTTTTCCCCTAAAGAGAAAATTAGGGCATACTGCAAGGCTAAATATTAATTTCTCAATTCTTGTAAGTTTTTACGTCACGGATATATCTATAGTCACCTGTAATTTCTTTCACATCCCCACAGAAAAAAATTCTGAAGGTAGCAAGCTGATTAAGTAGTCAAGGGAACCTGAAAAGGTCAAGGGTCCCCCCCCCTCCCTACCGAATTTTGCCAATAGGTAGCTTTGAAAATATCAATTTTATTTCTGAGGGCCTTACTATGCAATGATTGCAATACTCCTAGCGCTGCTTATGCTTGGGTAAATTCCAGCGACTTGATCGTATTGAGAGGAACAAGAAATGGAGAGTTCTAGGCTCAAAAAAGGTTCGGAACGTATTGACTTTATTTGGAAATCAGGGGATTTTTTTGTCAGATCTGGCAACGATGGTCATAGGTTGGTCTTTAGGAAGATGATGCACCAAAGTTTTGCATAGGCTTTTGAAAAACCATGTAAAGAAAGGGCACAGCCATAGTCAGGAGTTTGGACTACTGTACTTGTACTGTTGCAGTACTTTTTGTTTACTATTGCGGTAATTTTTGTTTTACTATTGCAGTACTTTTTGTACTGTTTCAGTACTTTTTGTACTGTTTTAGTTCTTTTTGTACTGTTTCAGTACACTTTGTACTGTTGCAGTACACTTTGTACTGTTGCAGTACACTTTGTACTGTTGCGGTACACTTTGTACTGTTGCGGTACACTTTGTACTGTTGTAGTACACTTTGTACTGTTGCAGTACACTTTGTACTGTTGCAGTACACTTTGTACTGTTGCAGTACACTTTGTACTGTTGCAGTACACTTTGTACTGTTGCAGTACACTTTGTTTCATTGCGGTACTCTTTCCAAGTATTGAGCTGAAGCAAAAATTTACAGGTACGTCTAACGGTGTCTCTATTTCAGTGCCCTTGAAACTTTTTAATTGGTTAATTTTTGTAGCTAGCTACTTCATGCAATTTGTTTGATCGCTCTGTTTTCTCCTACAAAATCTGTTCTGAAGTTTCACTTAAAAATATTTGTTTTTTTTTTTTATTTTGTTCCAGGTCTCTTCAGTTAGGTCAGATATTAAGTTAGACACAGTGGGAGTTCCTGTCACAGACCCCTCTCTCACGCCAGGCTTGGTGAGTCTCTGCCCTGCTTTTATTTTACAACCATCATTGCTTTTGTCTCTGGCGTCAAAATTATTTGGTTCATTGCAAATGAATTCGTGAAACGCTGATGTTATCTGTATCATTTAAGTCACGTGATAATGTTTTTCAGTTGGAAGAATGTTATTTTGCCATGGATACTACAAATATGAGTTGTTAAGAAAGGCTTTTTCAAGGGAAGCAGAATAACCTACGTGGTAAAAAACGACTGGTAGAATTTACCATCTGCATAGCTGATGTTGGAGTCTGCAATCAAGTATGGTAACTTTTACAATCATATGGTAAATGTAACACACCTTGTGGTGAAAACCAACAGGTTATCTTAATTTACCTCAAGGTATTTTGCATTTACGATTTGATGGTAAAATTTACCATACTTGATAGCAGACTCCAAAATCAGCTGTGCGGATGGTAAATTCTCCCAGTCTTTTTTTCCATGTACCAGATATTGTTGTCAAGTCGTAGGGACAGGGCAATCATAGAAGTGCAAATGACTTTAAATAATTTGCTCTTTGAACTTATATTCATCTGAGAATCGATTTAAGTATTATTATAAACTTTCAAGATCACAGAGAACACTACGAACAAGTATCTTAAAGCTAGGAATGTCACAGAAAAGTTCTAGCCTTAAAGTTTACCTTAAAAGGTCGAAAACAATGATTTTTAATTACTTTTTTCAATGATTTTTGGCTACGCTTTGACGATCTCAGATCTTAGTGCATAGGAGTATTAACTCTCACCTCCAAAAAATATTTACATTAATTGTAAGAGATGAAATCCAGACCGTTGAATTTTATTTGGTCGTCGGTGTGAACTATGAAAACAGTTGCAAAAATTTGAATATCGATCATGTTTCTAAGAAAATAGGAACGCAAATTTTGCAGTCTTTTCAAATGAAGCAATTTTATTAAATTTAAATTGTCGGCAATAGGCTGGTTATTCAAATTTGATTATTATTTAATGGGATTTCAGTTGATAAAAAAATTTTCTGTTTCAGACCATGCCATTTTACGGAACCGGTGTTCAGTCAGCAAATATTGTAGATACCAGTAGTTTTGTCCCACCCATTAGAGAACATAGGTTTCCCAATGCCGTGTGGCAACAAGCTCAATTACAAGCTGATCCTAATAATCCGAGTAAGTAAAAATTCCAAATCTTTATTTCTTATTTTGCTAATTAATACAAGAGGGGTTTTTCCCCCTCTGAGATATGCATTTCTCTTTCAAGGCTAAATTTTTTAAAGGTGTTTTCAGTGGCGAAACCACTTCAGTTGTATTTGGCTCATTAAAAAATTAGATGGTAAAGGCAAATTTTTAGGCACATTTTGTGATTAACGGAGGCAAGTTTTGAACATCGGGGTGTTGCAGTAAGTTGATAGACAACCACTTATAGAAATATAATTTTTATGAAAGAAATTCAGTAAATGCTTTATGCAAATATCTCTTTGTAGCAAATGTTTTTTATTCTCATTCATTGTTTTTTCCAGGTGGCTGGACTCCACAAGGACAGTTCATTCAACAGTTACCTCCTCCTCCAACGTTGGACTATCACCCAACTCAGTATTCTTATCACCAAAGTTCACCAGGTAAAATACCTCTCTTTCTCTTCTTTTTTCTCACGCTTCCTTTTCTTTTTTGCCTCAAAAAGTTTGTGAAATAAACTGGAATGGGTTTAGGAAAAATCTTTGAAACAATAAAAAAACAGTTCCTTAAATGAACAGGCTCATGCGAGAACGTACGATGTCCAAGATATTTTTATTGAGGTGACAAATTTAAAAAAATTAGCAAATTATAAAATAAAAAATTGAAGAAAACTGTTAAGTTAACCCTTTCCACTTGGATGTCGGATATATCCGACCAGGGA
Organism: Trialeurodes vaporariorum; assembly: GCA_011764245.1. Classification (NCBI taxonomy): domain Eukaryota; kingdom Metazoa; phylum Arthropoda; class Insecta; order Hemiptera; family Aleyrodidae; genus Trialeurodes; species Trialeurodes vaporariorum. Next base: position 52,606,651 of record VMOF01000001.1, read on the forward strand.
AAAGTTGAGTTCCACTCGCATGTCGGATATATCCGACAAAAAAAGAGACCTTCTGCGGACTTGATTGTCGGATACACTCGACGCACTTGACAGATGGTGAGCTCTAGCGGATTTTATGGGAACTAGTATGAACATCACGCACTACACCAGTGCGCTCTGTACACCGTGATGTGAGTTTTTTACTGCTCATATGGTTTGTTTACATCGTGTTGTTGAAGCTCCCCGAGCTGGTGGGGCGGTCAGGTAAAAATGCTCACGAGTGGAAAGGGTTAAGGGAAATAGGAGCAAGAAGCCAAGGAATAAGTCTGATGCATCAGGATGGTTCCTCCTCTGTGCTGACTGAGTGACTGTTTAGTGAGTGTAGTCATTGAAAGACAGAACTGTATGTGTATGTTACATCATCAGAAAACCCACAAGATAGAAATTATATTTTTTTTTAAAAAACCTATCCTGCCATAACAACTAAAATCTATAAAATTTTATTTTTAGGGTATCAACAACAAGCTTCTCAAGGTTCTTTTATACAAACTCCAAACGGTAGTTACCAGACAGCCTCCCAACCATCTCCTATGGTTAATGGTGGCGTAACACCAGTTGGCAACTCAAATCAGATGAATGGCTCTTCGATGGATTATATGGATGCATCTCCGAGGCCGTCTGAATTTGTCAACGGAACATATAGTCATAACAATCAGGTAAGCTTTTATCCAGTCCTTCAATGTCATCATTTGAACCATACCTCCTTTTAAGATGATTCCAGGGTTGATTTGTTGCAACTGTAAGCGCCATGTCACGCTGCTCAAAAATTCAACAGTTGATGAATTTACTCAGAAACCACACATTATAGTAACTTCGGCACTTGAGAGCAAACTCCAGGAAGATTGTCTAAAATTTTTAAGCTGAAGCACTCAAAAATAAAGCTGGGATTTTGGAAATGAGAAAATTCCCCCAAGCTCAAATGAGTGCGAGTATGGCAGATGGATATAGTCTTGCTCGTACTCGCTCGCCCTCACTAAGCTTATGGCGAAATTAATTTCCAATATGACTGTTTTGATTCTTAATCAGTTTCGTTTATATTGGGCTCAAAAATCCATAAAAAAAATACACAACTACCAATGCCTCTGGATTTTGCGGCTTTTCTTTGTTTTCACGTTAACATGCCAAAAACGTGACTTTCCTCTAAAGTGACTAGTGGCACCATCCATCGGATTTAAATCTGGAAAAGTTTCGCCTGAAATCACCTACCTCGCCTGAAGATGCAAGTTTTAATGTGATTTGAGGAATCAGGGTTTGGCTCAATTGCTCTGTTGAATTAAGCTACAAGCTTGCTATAGTACTTCTGTCAATAATTCTCCCCTCATACCAAGTTCCAGTTTGAAAACTTTGGGTTGTATTTTCATTGAATGTCTTCTTTTGTCATTCCAGGATGTAACAATGATACCTCCGTCAACAACGCCAAATAGTAGATGTAGCTCTGTTCACCCACCAGAAAGTAATGGAGATGCCTCAAATAATATTGCTAGCTCTGTTGTCAAAACGCCAACGAGTAATAGCTTTTCCTCCGGGCAGGGAAACGCAATGCCTGGGTACCCACATCAACTACCTCCCCAATCTCAGCAGAGTTCACACAACTCTAATGGGTAAGTTCAACTTACTTCCTTTCCTTTTTTTAACCCTTATGTGCTTAAGGGGGGGGGTTGAATTTCCACTCTAGACCAGTTTTTCAAAGATAAAAAGCGTAAATTTCTATGAATCACTTCAAGCCTCTGCGTATCCTTGATGAGAAGTCATAGAAGCTTTCCACAAAAAATCAGAAACTTTCATCAAATTTTCCCGCATTAACAAGCAAGAAAGTTGATGGGGTGAAAATTCACCTTCCCCCCTTGGGCATCAACCTATGTATTTTGAACCAGTTTGGATGGAAAAAAAAAACGAAAAAAATCTTGTGATCTTATAATTTACTTAATGCAGTTTAAGAGTATGTAATTTTTTTGGGATTACCTTTCGTATAATGTTTGAATTCAAAGAATCAAGGGAACAAATATTACAGTTTTTTTGGAATATTTGAACTTGGTACTTTTTTGGAGATTGTCATTGCGTAGCATTGCGGAGCATTGCGTCTCATCGGGCGCCAAGGTGAGCTTCATGAGCCTCAAGTCTTTGAGGATACATACTATGATTGCAAAAAGTTTTTTTCACTTCTGAAACTTGTATTTTGTGACAGAGAAGTAATGTCTTGATTCTTGTTTCAGGTACCCAGGCGGTGAAATAAATTCTGGGGAACAACATTCTAATCGGGATTCGGTGAAAACGCCAAAACCTGAACACAACTCCTCATGCCCACCAGCTCAATCGCCCATTTGGGCGAATTCTCCACAGCATCAGATTTCAGGGAACAGAAATGAACAAAACAATTCAGACAGTTATTCGAACAACAATTTAAACATGTCCGTGTATCATCAGCAAAATGAACAGTCAAGTCATGCTAGCAGCCATGTTAACAGTCGGTTAAAAAGCATGATTCTGAGCAAACAACAACAAAACAACCAACAACAACAGCAGCAGCAACAACATCAGCAACAACAGCAGCAACAGCAGCAACAGCAACAACTTCAACAGCAGCAGCAGCAACATCAACAGCAACAACAACAGCAGCAGCAACAGCAACAGCAACAACAACAGCAGCAACAACAGCAACATCAACAGCAGCAGCAGCAGCAGCAACAACAACATCAACAGCAGCAGCAACAACAACATCAACAGCAACAACATCAACAACAACAGAACAATCTGAATATGCAGTATCAGCAACAGCAGCAGCAACTAATGTCTGAAAATCAACATCAGAATAACGCGGATCATCAACAACACTTAACAAACCAAAGCATATTGTCGCCAAACGCGGAAAGCTACGGCGGCAACGTGATACATACTCAGTTATCGCAGCAGCAGCAGCATTACATGATGAACGAATCAAATAAAACGAATAATTTTTTAGTCCAAGGCCACCATCCTCGGAGCTTAGCTACTGAGGGTGGTGGCGTCCTAAATTGGGGCCCCTTTCAAGGGGCCCCCGCCCAAGAAACCGGTATCACCGCAATGGAAAACTTTACTAAACAAGCAACTTCAATTTATGGTTCTTCTGAAGAATTCAAACACAATTTCTCATCACCGCCGTCAAATATAAAATATTTTTCTCACAGTACAACTCAAAACAAACCGGCAGCTGCGTTTCCAGCGCAAAAACTGAATTGGAATATCCAGAATATCCTCAAGCAAGAGACACCAATTGAAACTGATTTAAATTCTAACATTAAAAAATGTTCCTCACTCAACAAGAAACCATCAGTAGAAAGAACTGGGTTCTACTACCCTGGGAAATGTTTATTAAGTGACTCGAAAACTAATGAAAGTTTAGTTAATTATAATTACAATAAGTTGTGGCCTTCCTATAAACCCGAAGAACAGCTGTGTTCCAACAATCCCTTCATCACCAACAACTATAGTTGGAGTGGTTTACCAAATTTAAAGTCAGAATCAATGGAAATCAAAAGCGATAGAAACACCAGTCCAGCGTATAGTCATAGTTACAGTCATCAAATGAACCATTCTCAACTGACTTACGCAAAAATGTATGATCCGATGCAATGTTTTACCGACCGTTCAATCAAAGCACCGGATCCAACTGACCAACCTAGAGATTACTTATGTAGAGTTGGAGAAGTTAAGGAAAAGAAAGATGAGAGTCAGCATTTTGTTGAACAGAAACCGAGAGTAATAGTTGAGGATCGACGTCCGGCAGGAATCAAAATTAGTCATATACCGAGGTATCAAGAGGTTCCATTTGGTTCCGATCCAAGGTTGAATGTACCCGTTATAAAGAAGGAGAAAGAAGACGAGTCTGAGCTTGAGACAAAAAAAATTAGCGATATTATTTTCGGTGGTCTAGGTGGACCTTGTACAATCAAAGAGACTTCCGGAGCGTGGTGTTGTCGACAAGGAGGGACAGAGATGCCGACTTCCGAGCACTGTTGTCAAGGCTTGCAAACTTTAGATGAAGTTTTGGAGTCGACTGGAGATGAACCGAAGAGTGGTAAACACAAGCATGTGAAGAGTGAAGCCACAGATTGTAAGGAGGAGAAGGAAGATATTAAACCTCCGATCTCATCCGGAAATATGTCAACTAAAGAACTGCAAGAACATATCGAAAGGTAATATTTTTTTAAAATTTTTCCCTCCACTTTGTTTTAGTGCTGACGCATTTTCAGTATCGGGTTGATGGGTTCTGACAAGTAGCGGTGCTTGCTTGTATCAAAATGCATCGTTGAGCAGTTTGCCAGCAACGAGTTGTAGCTCTTTGCTAAACAACTGCTCACTGATCTGTTTTGATGCATTTTGTAAGCATGCGTCGCTACGTCAGAACCCATCAACCCGATACTCAAAATGCATCAGCTCAAGTGATTTCATAAAAAAAGAGAGAAAACGAACCAGCGAGAATTATCACCACAAGAATATTGGTGGTTGGTCCTTATAGAGCTAACAAAGTTAAATAAATTTTTAGACTTTGCAGTTCCGGGAAAAAGCAAACAAGATCTCCTCAAGGCCAAGTAAAATTTACTCTACTTATAAAGTTGTAAGCCGCACTTTCACCCCTCTCACTTATTCCTTTATTTTAAAATCTGATTTTCAAAAATGAAATTTTCTCTCAAGAAAAGTCACTTATTGGCTGCTTTGCAACCAGGATTGAGAGGCCTATATTTTCAATCAGTGGATTGGTCACTAGAGATGTTTAGAATGACTAAAATGCGATGGGTCAGAGAACAGGTTTAAATCTATTTCAAATAATAGGTTTTGATTGTTCCCAATTGGATTAGATTTCAAGTAGTCTCATCTTTTTGTTTTCATTTCTTTTCCTCAGATTGAAGAATAATATTAAAGTTGAAGTTCCTGATTGTGACTGTTTTCCACCCGACAAATTTCCGCCTGAACCAGGATCCTATTACACACACTTAGGAGCTGCAGAATCATTACCAGAATTACGGAAGGATCTTGAACTTAGAACAGGGTTTAAAGATAAAGCCATCAGAATAGAAAAGGTAAATTATTTTCAAGATAATTGAAGATTTAAAAAACATTTTTCAATTTTCAGCTCATGAGCTCACAAGTGAGGCCATTTTTACAATTTTTACAAAAGTTATTTAAATTTCTTACTTTTAGCTCAACCCTAATTTTTGGGTTTCAATCCTTCAAGGATTACTCACCTGCTTTGCTAATCAGAAAATGATGGTTGCTCTTTTTTCCAGATTTTATACACCGGTAAAGAAGGAAAGACTACCCAAGGCTGCCCCTTAGCTAAATGGGTTATTCGTCGATCTTCCAATGATGAAAAGGTTTTAGTCATCGTCAAGTATCGGCAGGGTCATAAATGTTCCTCAGCTTGGATTGTGGTTGTCCTCGTGGCATGGGAAGGTGTACCAACATCAGATGCAGATTGTATTTATTCAATGTTAACTCAAAAACTTAACCGGTAATTAAATTTTCCCTTATCCTTCAACATTTTGCAAAAAAAAAAAAAAAAAAAAAAAAAAAAAAAAACTTTTAAACATGTTTCAGCTGTCAAATTGTGAGAGAAATTTAGAATTTTTGTTCTAATCAAGTTGCTTTTACAGCATATTGTCTTATTTTATCAGCTTCTTCTTTTTCTTGACATATTAGAAAAAGACGGAGATAGGAGCCAAAGTTACAAGATGCTCTCTCTCTCGTCCTTTTCTAACAGAGATGTGTAAATAGCCTGAAAGAGAAAAAGACAAATTCTTGTATCTGCCTGTGACAACGACCCAATAAATGTTTGGGACGGACGGTCCCCAAAAGACGTTGGATGGTGAGCGTTTACGTGTGGTTTTAAATGGCTGTGTGTTCTCACCAATCATCTGCGAGCAGGACCGTCCGTCCCAAACATTTATTGGGCCCTGAACCTTAATGTTTAGGCCAGCTAGACTTGACCACTATTGCTAACTGGTACTACATTTCTGTTTTTAAATTGCAGGGCCCAAAAAAGGTTAGGTCCCGAGCGAAGGCTCTTTGATTGGTCAATACCACATGCATTTCAACTTGCTCACACTGCCGGGACCATACATTCTTTGGTCCATGGTTATTAAAAGACTGATTGTTCAATCAATAACACATTGAGCGAAATAATTCATTAAAATGATAAATCTCATCTTTAAATAAGTACCTAGGGAAGAGAAACAGATGCTTAACGGAATTTTTTCTGTCACTTTTAGGTATGGATTACCAACAACAAGACGATGTGCCACCAATGAACCTAGGACTTGTGCATGTCAGGGGTTAGATCCAGACACTTGTGGTGCTTCTTTTTCTTTTGGCTGTTCATGGTCAATGTATTACAATGGTTGTAAATATGCGCGAAGTAAAACGGTCCGAAAATTTAGGCTATCTGTTCGCTCTGAGGTAAATACTTCTGTAAATTCATTTTCCTTTTATTCATATTCCAATAAATTTGATTTAGTTGTGCTCAACGTTCTGTTGAATTATCAAATCTCTAATGCTAGGAATCCTTCCCTTTTCCTTGCGTTATTTTTCCCTTAGGCCAGCCCAAGCAAGCCTTTTGAATTTTTTTTTGCCAAAGCTCCCCTAGAAAAATGAATTCAAAACTGTTAATTTATTTTCATAAATTGCTCATCACTTACCTTCATTAATGTATTCTTTATGATACAACTTCCTGAAATTCTTGATCTGGAAAAGTCAAGAAACGGAAGTAATTGTTGAGGTACAGTTAATTCATCTTTTGAGTTTCCAGTTCACTGAAAAGAATCGGAATTGAGATCCGTCTCATAATTATTTTTAGAGAGAGTGCCTACAATTACCCAGTCTCTGTATTTAATTCTGAAAGATGTCTAAACATTGGTTGGTTTGATCATTTTCAGGAACAAGAAGTAGAAGAGCGAATGCACCTTTTAGCAACCGTCTTGTCTCCGCTCTACCGATCTCTAGCACCGGTAGCGTTCAACAATCAGACGCAGTTTGAGCGGGAGGCCTCCGAATGTCGTCTCGGTTTCAAGCAGGGTCGTCCGTTTTCCAGTGTCACAGCTTGTATTGATTTCTGTGCTCACGCTCACCGAGATCTGCATAACATGAACAATGGATGCACTGTCGTTGTGAGCCTAACAAAAAACCGCAGCCTCTCGAAAGCAGAAGACGAGCAGCTTCACGTTTTACCATTGTATGTCATGGATGATTCAGACGAGTTTGGTGACAAAACAGCGCAAGAAGAAAAAATAAAAAATGGAGCGGTTGAAATTTTAACAAAGTGAGTGAAAAGACTTTCTTCAGATGATTTATTTATTTATTAATTTGTTTATTTATTGATTAATATCAGAGCTCACACTTTTCGAGTATTGGGTTCTGACAAGTAGCAGAGCTTGCGTTGGAAATGCATCAAAACGCTTCGGTGAGGAGTTGGTTAGCAACAAGTTGAGACCTGTGCTCACTGATTCGTTTTGATGCATTCTGGAAGCAGGCACCGCTACTTGTGTGAGCTTTTCAAATCTTAAATCAGGGGTGCAGAATGTTCGAGAATGTGGGTGATTGTGGAAGCTCGGTCAAAATTATGGAAGCTCTACCAAAATAAACAAAAAACAAACAAAAAACTAATATTGTTGTGCTCCAGCCTTTCCATTTTAGATTGGATTGTGGAAGCATCCATGAAAAAAGCTCATTGATAGTGGAAGCATTTCTGCGAAAAGGTTGTTGATTGTGGATGTACTTTTGTGAAAAAGTCGTCAATTGTGGAGGCTGTGGGGAGGGGGGGGGCTTTGGATTGTGGAAACAATGCCAGCTTGTGTGTAAATTGTTGAGGAAAAAATCATTCTGCACTCCTGCCTAAAATAGCCTTGAACATTTCAGTAAAACTAGGGAGGACAAATAAAATGGGAGCCTGGGAATTTTATTGCTCAAAGTGTGTTTGCTCTTTTATAACTCATGAGTGAGAAGTCTGAGAACGCAAAATGCACATTCATTTACTAGGTAGAGCAGAAGCACTTTGAGTATCCGGTTCTTACAATTAGCGGTACCTGCTTCTGAATTGCATCAAAGTACATCGGCAAAGAGCGGTCGGTTAGCGCAGAGTTTTGACTCGTTGCTAATCAACCGCTCACTGATGCACTTTGATACATCTTGAGAACAGGCACCTCTATTTTTCAGAACCTGTACTTAAAATGCTTTTGCTCTATCAAGTTAGTTGAAATGAATGCCACTTCGTCAACTGACCAGTTATTTCATTACCATGATTGGCTTATCTTACAGGTATCCATGCGAAGTTAGGGTTCGAGCTGTACCTTTGCAACCTTGTCGTAGACACGGGAAGAAGAGGAAAGAAGATGAGATTGAAAGTGTCGGAAATAAAAAGGATTCCGCCAATCCGGGCACTGATACACCTGTATCCAACGCTGTTCCGGAAGGATTGGATTCGCAGTTACAGAGTTCGCAGGTTTGTAATTTTTTTTTTTCAATCAATTTTTTTTTTTACTTATCAACTTATTTTTATATTGATTAATTTATTTCAATCAAATTCATCAATACCCATAGATGACAAAAGTATGAGTCAACAAACAATTTCTTCTTCAGCAGTTTTTTTTATTTACTTATTTATCTATCAATTAATTAATTTCAATCCATTTCATCAATAGCCATTAACCCATATATGCCCAGTGGGTCGTTAGCGACCCCCTTGTTGGGTTATTTTTGGACCAAATGTCAGTCAATTAGAAGCAATTTTACTAAAAAACCAATTTTGGGAGTTTTTAGCTCGTAAAATTTAGCTGCCCCAAAAATTTTTCTGTGTTTTTAATTTTTTCGTGGTTTCAGTTCTAAAATTGTGTTTCTTGAGAAAAACACCCAAAAATTCCAAATAATTCTGGACAATTATGGGTTTAAGGATGCACAAAACTTTAACTAAGGTATTGGGCCTTACTTTACTGGAGAGAATTTTGTTAGTAAATCCATAATTGACAAAAGTGTGAGTCAATAAACAAGAATGTAACCATACAAAATGAAATCAGAAAAATAGAAATGATGAAAGTTGGTGAGAATTTATTTAACAGCAAAATTCTCTCCATTAAAGGAACTTAAATTTTTTTGTGTTTTTAATTTTTTTTGTTTTTTCAGTTCTAAAATTGGGTTTCTTGAGAAAAACACCCAAAAATTCCAAATAATTCTGGGCATTTAAGGGTTTAAGGATGCACAAAACTTTAACTAAGGTATTGGGCCTTACTTTACTGGAGAGAATTTTATTGTTAAATCCATAATTGACAAAAGTGTGAGTCAATAAACAAGAATGTAACCATACAAAATGAAATCAGAAAAATAGAAATGATGAAAGTTGGTGAGACTTTATTTAACAGCAAAATTCTCTCCATTAAAGGAACTGGTTGCTTAAAGACTGGAGACTCTGTGGAGAAAGTGTTCGAGTGGCGTCAATCAGCTGTATCCTTCAGGGCTGCCATTTTGGGGATCATTACTGGCATTTTATAACCCATTAGTGATTCACCGGTTAAAGCAAAGATCACATACATCCGTTGAGAAGTAGAGGCCGTTTCAGATAGCTTCGGTTCTGACAGCTCTTTGTTTACATACGCGGAATCCAGTGTTACCATCCGCGTGAAAACATCGACCCCGCTCACTGCACGAATCATCAGAACTTTCCGCCGCGTAATAGACTCGGTTAATTATCGTAAATAGTAAATAATAAAAGATTTACTATTAACGATGCTAATCGAATCCATTACGCGGCAAACAGCTCTAGTTATTCGCGTAGTGAGCGGGGTCGAAGTTTTCACGCGGGTGGTAACACTGAAGCGGGCGTGCTCGGAGGACGTAGTATCGTCCTTCCGCGCTTGTAAACAAAGAACTGTCAGAACCAAAGCTATCTGAAACGGCCTCTATAACACTGGCTAATGGAAATGCTGAAATCAGTAATCTTTGCTTCAACCGGTGAATCACCGATGGATTGCAGAATGCCATTGAAGATTCTTAAAACAGCAGCCCTAGTATCCTTGCAATTTGTGCACCCCTGATTTTTAACCAACTTTTTTTTAAAAAAATCTATTTTTAATTTTAAATTAAGTATTCTGCAAAAAGTTGCTCACTGAATTTTTTTTTTTTTTTCCAGGTGTCATCAACAGTATTGGATAGCCCTATTTCCACGTATCCAGGCTGGATGTACTCACCTCATGGTCCTCAAGATATGTACTATCAAAGTTCTCCGTTGCTTCCTAACTCACCTGCTCGATGGTACCCATCACCGTACCGATCAGGACCGTGGAGGGAGCAACAGCAGGATCGGCCTATGTGGAACACCTCAACACCCAATCGCTCTTTTGGTTAGTATACCCAAACAATTGGGTACTTAACAAGTTTCAAAAACTAAGAGTGTGCGTGTAATTCCTATTTCTCCTGTTGCGAGTTTTAAGTCCCTGTCCCAATTTTTCGTGTGGTGAAATCGTCGTCCATCTGATGTATTGGTGTTTGTCGATTTTTGAATCTTTTCAGGAGAGCGAAAACAAAATTGACTGACTCCTTGGCTTTAATAACTTGTTTAAATGTTTTCTATAATAACTTGAAAACTATTGAGAGTTCGGCATTTTTGACATCATAGGTAGAAAAAGCATAATTTTTTGTATAGGAATTGATGAAAAAGTCAATTTGAAAAATTTCTGACTCACGTCTGTGTGTCAGATAGACGACGAAATGAGGCAAGTAAGAAATTTTGCCCCAGTGGTGACACTTTTATTTATTACCTTGTAAAGATCCCTTTTTGATGAATGTAATGTTACAAAACTGACAGTTTCAGGTATGTTATCGCCAGTTTTAGGTAGGGGTGCAGAGTTTCCTATATCGCCAAAATTTTCTCTCAAGCGAGGAAATTTATCTCCTCATTAGCAATTATCTTCCATTTCCACCCGTACTTATTGCATGCGTACAAAAGTAATGACCTTTTTATTCCTTGACTAAGCTTGTCACTCGATATTTTAACTCTTTTCAACACAGTGCTGACAACATTTTGATTAGAAAAAATTGTGCGGACAATGGCGTTGACTTCGAAGAGTGTACTGGTAAATTAGTGACTTTTTGGGAAAATGGGCTCTAGAACTTTTCACCAGCCCTCTGGTCTGATGAATTCTAGAACCCTCCCCAAAAAGGACAATTGTTCAAAGCTAATTACTCTTTCCCTCATAGCTAAAGTTTCTGTTATTCTTGTTACAGGTGGATGGACAAACTCTGGCTTCGGTAATTTCAGTATGGAAGAAAGTTTTGAGAGAGAAATTAAAGTTGACCCAGATAGCACGACTAATATATCTGCTGTCAATGGTTCAAATTTGCAGAAATTAAATAATAATTTGCTCAGTGGTAACCTTCAACGACAGTATCCGGTCACCGATTTGCACCACCCATCTGCCTTGGTCCAGGAAAAAAATTCTAGCCGGTCAGCTAAAGACACTAACAAAAATGATAACATTCCGTATCATCCACAACCGCAGGCTCCTAATCTTGCGACTAATTATGACCAAAGTCTTTGTTCAGTAAACAGAGAAAATGTAACTGCAGAAATGAATAGAGATTTGACTTCAGGTGTAAGGAAACATGATAGCTCCAATAACGATACTTCTAAATTATCAAACCAACCTGCAGTTAATTCCCATAAACTCGCCTCAGCGGAGTCTATATCACCTGTTCCTAATTCCTACTCTAGTCAATCCTATGCGGCTCAGTTTGCGTCCTATCTTCCGGAAAATTCAAACTGGAGTTCAGCAGACTCTTTAGATGCAGCTTGGAATTACCCAAGTTCTGGCCCTTCAAATTCGCCCAGTCTGACCTCCCCCTTCCGTGCACCAAAAGGTCGTCCACCATCTCAGAATCATTTGACAACTGAACATTCCAATACAAGTTCACAACATCTCGTAGCTCCATATGTTAAGAAATCTACGGACCAACCATTTTTGCCGAACAGTCTGCAGTTTAATGGCGAGAAGTCAATGAAACCACTGAACCATGATTCTGGATTTTCTGGATCACAGTCTGATACTTTTAATTCTTCTCACTGCTCATCTGTTAGTTTTGATCCGTCAAGTCGGATTTCAAAAACTCCTAGTTTCAACAGAACTGAAAGTAAATCTAGTAGCATCGATAATACGTCGAGTAAGGCATGGTTTGAGAATTCAAACGAACAAGGCTCATCTTTTAGTGATAAATCAACAGAATCTAAGTCAAACGATCTCAACTCTTTTCTGAAAACGGAAACGAAACACAGAAGTGATCCGCTTTCGGAGCAAGGGTATGCGCAACAAAAACCGTTGAATAATACAGTCGATTGGTCGAGGCCGTCAGACATCCATCTGCCGTCAAATCAAAGTGTCTGGCAGACTGTTAGGAAGCCAACAACTCCTGTAAAAGAAAAACTTAGCTCTCCGAAACAGCCCATGTATCCGCTGAACAATCTTCCGTACCCGACTTTTTACAATACCAGCGCAAGTTACCCTTCTACGTTTTATAACTCTTCCTATCCTATGGGCTCGAATGTGAAACCTCACCAATCATGGGCCGATTTACCATCTTTCAACCCTGGATCTCATCAAATATCAGATTTTTACCATGCATCTCAGAATCCTCAGTCACAGTTACCGACCGATGTTGAATTTGGTCCGTCTTACTATCCTCGATATAATGAAATGGCAATGCCCAATTATTATCCTTCACCGGTCTCTGTGCCTTACGGATGCCAGGTATGTTACTTAGTCAATTTAATACAAATTTTTTTTTTTTATGAAGCTTCTATAAAATGTGCCAAATTGAGCTAACCCTCTCCACTCGTATTTCGGACCTCGTCCGACATTTTAAATTTGCCGTTCCAGACGTATGTCGGACCTCGTCTGACATAAAACTCCGCGACGCGTAGCTCGTATGTCGGACGTGATCCGACGTCTCCAGCTGGTGGCGCGCTCTACGGACATCTTAGAGGAACTAAAAATTAGGTTGGCAGCATTTTTGGCTGCACTGCATGTCATTTAATGACAGGTAATTTTTCACCGAGTGGAAAGGGTTAATATTACTGTTTATTTGCCCAGTAAGTGATGAAAGGTTTGTTTTCCCCCTGAAAATTTGCTTCAGTCATTTGAGCTGCTTGTGAGAGACTTGGGCTCCAAATCCATTTGTTCTGCAGTTTTCCATTGTAGTATTACTTTTAACTTCTCAAACAATGTCTTACAAATAATCCTTGTTGCATAGTTTTGCTGGATGGGCCAAGTTTTCCAACCTTAAAATTATTTTGACGCCTCCTCTAGTTTTTGTGATTTTTTTCCAGGCGTGCAGTGAGGAGTGTTGCTGTGTGAGATAAGTGCTGATTTTGAATAATTGCCTTTTATATCCCCCGAATTTGAAAAAGCTGATTGTTAAGCATTTCAATGCTATCTTTTATTGCCCTACGTCTCATTTTCTTTTGGAACTTTTGCAAATGTATATCAGTTCTTCCATCTTATTCTGAATTTCTTTTTTCTTTGTTTTAGCAGGGAATCCCTGAAGTATCACGGTGGGATGTGTTTGGATCTACGCCTTCGTTCGACACGGTGGCCCCGGAAGCTCCTAAAACAGCGGAGCCGTTGGGCCATGTGATAGATTATGTTGAAAATGAAGAGTGTTTCAAGGTGTGTGTCTTTATCCAGAACAACTATTTTTTTTGCTCTAAAGGCTGTTGTCTACTCATATCCTTCCTTTGTAAAACATAATCATATTTAGATACACTTTTCTCAGGAGCCATGAAGATAATTCCTAAAAGTATTTTTGGTTGGATTCATCTTCTTGAGAATAATTAAACCACATTTTTTTTTAAAAAATTCTGTAAAGAGAGAGAGATTGAGATTATGGACCACTTTGTTTTAAAGTTTCTTATCAAGTTAATTTTGACGAAATTTTAAAAATTCTTAAAAAATTGTTTCTGCAGAGTTTAAAAAAAAACCTCTCATCTATTTGTCAGGCATGGACAAATCAGGGTTTTTTGAAAACCCTCTTCAAATGGTGTGTACATCAGTTTGAACTTAGCGCTGGATGAACAAAGAATTTTTGCTTTGAGCGGTCCTATCATGATTTTTTGCTCTTCTACCTTGAGTTTGAATATTTTGGAGCAGTTTCTACAGATGCTTTCTATGAAAAGTGATAATTATTTTAAAGCTCTTTGCCTTCTGTAAAGAAACTCAATTATTTTTTATCTTCTGTCATCATATTATTTGGTGATTGGGTGTACTTTTCATTACAAATTCATCCATTTGGTTAAAACATGGACAGGATCTTTGAACTCAAAACTCAGGAATTTCCATCTTGCAGTAGTTTTTTGTGAGTAGCACATTTTCATGAGCTTTGAGCAATTTGAAAGTATTCACCCAATTCTATTGGGTGTCTTTGCTAGGTGTAAATTGTCTCTCTGTCTCTAGACCAAGACGTTAGCTTTAAAACTCAAATGTTCATCTTTGTTTCAGGATTCACAAATTGGTGGTGTTGCCATCGCACTAGGTCACGGATCTGTTCTATTCGAGTGCGCCAAACACGAATTACATTCAACAACCGCACTTAAAAAGCCAAATCGCCTCCACCCGTCTCGCATAAGCCTTGTTTTCTATCAGCATCGCAACTTGAATCGACCGAAACACGGTTGGGATGAGTGGGAGGAGAAGATGCGCCTACGAAAGCTTGGCATAACAACATCGCAACCAAACAGTTCACAAAATTCAACGTCTCCTGCCTCCTCATTATCTTCCGATTTTCTCCAACTTTTACCGTCCAAAGAAAAAGTTCCAATCTACTCCTCGCAGTGTATGATGAGGGCGTTGTCTTGCACAACAACTACCTGGACCACTCTCTTCCCAATGCATCCTTGTATGGTCACTGGACCATACCAGGAAAGCACTTCTGTCACCTGACGAGCAACGCGTTAGAGCACACTGTGACCTCTAAAAGTTCAATCTTTAAGTTTAAGGAAAGATATTCAAAGGTGAAAGCAAAGTATTTGATCAAAAATACGCAGAAAAAGGAAAGAGGCAAATTTTTCCAGCCAATTTTTAATTTGTGGGACAACGGTTAGGATTTGACCTTGTAAAGCCGTAGTTAATCAATCACTTTTATAACTGGACCCTTCAATAGTGTATTCAAAGATTCTAAGAATATGCAGAACCCTTTTTTTTCTGATTGATGAGTACCGTGGGTCTTGGAAATGTTTCTTTTATAATCCTTCCCTGTTTTTGGATTTGCATTAAATCACCTTCATCTTTTGAGGTATGCAATTTCGTTTCACAACTGCATGATGAATTGTTCCATACTCTGAAGCACGAAGGCACAGCTATAAGTTAAGAATCTATGCAAATTCTCAGGTTTTTCTTAGTTTGGAAGACAATACTTACATTATTTATCGAAATCTGTCTCTTGTACTGATAAATGTGAAAATCAAACACTAATGTGAAACTGTCTGTGCACCTGCTGAAAAAACAGTTGCTGGTTTTGTCTGTAAACCTTTAAGAAGGTTATTTTCCTTAAGATCTTAAAGGAAATCAAGTTTATATGTATCCGATTATTGGCTTGTAAAGTCTCTCTCTCTTTAGAACTTTGAACAATCACCTTTGTATTTGCTCTCGTAATCTATGGTACTGTTAGCCTCATCATAAATGCTGGCTTTAACCAGAAGGACTAGTCAACGTCGAGGTTTAACTCTTTTACTTTGAGGTTTTCATTTCTCTGTCAAAACTTTGATGAAGATTTCTTCACAGCCTCTTAAAACTAATCAGAGGAGAAAAGTGAAATTATTGTTGCTTTTCTAACGCAGCCTGCGCTTTTTTTTATTGAGTAAACTTTCATAACCGTTACCTACATATCATAATTTACAATTGATTCTGTTACTTGTTGAAACCATCTTTTACCATTCAAGTTTTCCTGATAGCTGGAGCAAACTTCTTCTCGTTCTTTTATCATTTATGACGCAATTGACGAATTAATTATGAGGTGGAAAAAAAGAAACTTTATTTTTGGATTTAACACTGCCATTTTGTAATTTTAGCGAAAAGATCGTTGAAGAGGAAAGAAAAATAGTATATTGATTCCGAATTGAGAATCAAGGAAGCTCACGACCTGTAATTGACTGCTTGTTATCAAATTGTAAACTTATAATATATATCCTACTTATAGTACAAAAATTAATAAAAATCATCGTAACCAATCAAATAATTGTATATTTTAATCTGATCGATTTGCCATTCGTCAAAGCTTTAAGTTTCCTTTCTGTTTATTCACTGTTCTTTTTTAATTTTATTTTTTTATCAAATTTATTTGAGCCATCTATAAAAAAGAGAAAAGTCCTATTTTATTTTCTATGAAAAGTAGTGTTAATACAAAGATAATAATTTTTAGTCGGTATTAAGAAAAAAAATCATTGTAATTAAACTTATCAGATGGAAAACCATCTTCTATTGTATCTTATCCTTGCGATGTTGTAAGTACCTGATTGATGAAGTTCTAGCCTTTTTTTTTTTTTTTTTTTTTTTTTTTTTTAATTAAAGAAATATACTAACAGTTGTACTATGACCTGAGAAAGAAAGTATTTTGGTAGAAACTTTTACTGTTACATTTCTTTACGGCTCTTCAGTATTCAAAAGTTTATCAGAACTGCCAATTAAAAGTATGCCTCAAAAAGTCTACAACTCTTTTGAAAATGATTGAAAAATTGATCAAGAACATTTTCGATGAGAGAACTTTCTTTTGAAGGGCATAGTACATTGTGGTCCTGAAATTTTATTCAATGTTCTGAGATGTAACTCATTCATATGTGTTTGTTGTATGTTAATAATTTGTTAACAAGTAAACTCTCCCCGTAGTAATTTTTCAACGTATCTTGTTGCATTTTTCAATTTGTATATCCTGTTTTTTAACCAATATTTGTCACCATTTTCTGCGGTTTTCAATTTTTAAAGAAGTTTCTCCTTAATAACGTTCGTTTAAGTTTAGGTTATATCATTCACCTAGGTATGTATATTTTTGCAAGTTTATCATTGGAAATTTTCCAACAAATTTTAGCAAGCAGTAGAAGCATACCTTAATTTTTTTTTTTTTTTTTTTTAAGCAGGCATCTATTTTTTCCTCTCATCTTTCAAAACTCAAAAGTTTCCTTACGACCCATGAGCAAAATAGAGTTGCTTTTCTCAAAAGTGAACAGTTTAAACTATGTAAGAGAATAGACAAATGATCGGAACAATTATTTTTTACCTTTTGATTCTGTTATTTTGTTTGTTTTCCTTCAAAATGACTAACTAACTTTACAGTTGTAAGGATATTACTGGATGGATAATCACATAATCATAAAATTATCCAAATTTTTTGTTGTTTTTATTTTCTCCTCTACTTGAAACGTCTTGATTTTTTTCAAACTATCATTGTTTTGAAGTGAGCGCTCGTCAGTAGGAACTGCTTTGTAGCGTTCACCACGTTTCTCGCCATTCCATTTTTAATTCAACGCTGTCATCAAGCGTTGATTGTTGGTATTTTTGTCACTATACTTATTGGCACCATTTAATTCCTTTCGTTTGACTAATGAAAAACTTATCCTCAGTTTTCCAATTTCTCCTTTCCATTGGTCGTTTGTTGATTTGTTACCTTATCCCAACGAGCTATGCATTTATCTAGAGTAGCTGTCTAGGTAACCTGCGTAACCACCATTAAGGATTAGGTTAGGTTTTAGGTGTTATTTTTTTCTATTTATTCCCATGTATTTTGGTGCAAGGAACAGAGGCTGGAACATGTTTGCTGTGCGCCTGTGTTAAAATACATGGAAATAAATAGAAAAAATTACACCTTAAACCAAACCTATAAATCCTCCACGGTGGTTAAACAGGTTACCCATTAGACTGCCTCTCTATATAAATACATGTATTGTTCGTTGCTTTATTCATTGAGCAAAAGTATCTTGTTCTCAGAATTTTGATTCAGTTGATACTTGGTGTCGTTTCCCCCCCCCCCTCCCCCCCGCGCATGCATTTTGTTTTTTGTTTTTTTTGCAGCTTCAATCAGTTTTTAAAATGATTTTATAATCTGATTCTCTTTGAAGTTAATCTCACTCTGAAATGTCTCATACCATTAGAACTGTAGAAATAAGTGTAAATAGATCTTTTTTTTCTCCCCTCTAGTTTTCACCCTGATTCATTTTGTTTCATAACCAGAAGAAGTAATTTAGTTTGCTATCTATTTTTTTTTTTGAGTGTAAAGTGTACGCTCACATTAATTTTCCTTGCAAAATTGCTTCAATCTTAAGCGTTGTTTCCTACATTCTTGTCCACAACTTTGAAAATACTCCGAAGGCTCGTAAAATGTCAGGCTTGCGTTAATTCCATGAATAAATGGTCAGGGCAGCCAGACTTTTCAACTTCTACTACCACTGCTAAAGCTCCTGTTTTTATGTATTCAAAGATACATAGATTTATAGATACTGAAATTCTCGAAGGAAGTTTTTCCAATTGTTTCAACAACCTCCTCTTCTCCTTCTTTCTACTCATTTGATTTTCCATTGATTTTGTTCATTGGCGGAAGACAGGTTTTGAATTAAAAAAAAAAAAAAAAAATCATAATTTTTCTAAGACGAGCACTTATTCAATAGAATTTCAAAAATGTGGTCACAAGAAAAAACGGTAAAACAACCAAAAATATTGTCAGAAAAATAACAATGGAAAAAGATACCATCTTAATAAGATTAACTGTCTTAATCCTTATTGTTCGTACAAAGGTTGAAGCCTTTTAATGATCTCAAAATAAAACTAATTTATCTAGGATCTAGTTTAATTAATGATTTGTAATTTAAAGCGGTTTTTTTTTTTTTAATCTTCCCCAACACTTGTTCTAATTCCTAATTTTTGTAGATATTATTGAGTTTTTTTTTTCTCTCGCTTCAATTGGAAGTGAAACGAGGCATCTACTCATTACAGAAAATACTTAAGCCCTTTTTCCCCTCCCCCCTTCTCCCCTCTCAAGGACAACCGATGAAGAATTTAAAACAATCAGTTCACGGTATACCTGTCACTGTCTTGTTCTCTCGTGTTCATGTTTTATCTTTAAAAGTCATTTCGTTTCTATGCTATTCTCATTTGGTTGAATCAGGCCAAAGAATTAGTTTTTACCTCCTCTTCATGAATTAGACCCTTTGTTTAATTTTTATCATATTTTGTGTATAATTTTTTTCCTCCTGCAAAGTCAGTATCTTTTCTCTCTTCTTTTTTTTCTAGTTTAATTTATTTAATTTATTTGTAAAGAAAAAAAAAATCATTTTTGTGACTTGTACACATTATAAATGCTTGTGTTGTTATTATTATTTATTTGTGTATTTAGTTTTTTTTTTTTTATCTTAATTTTTTATTATTACCTTTATTTTTTTCCATTTTTTTTCTCTTTTTTTCCCTTTTTTTATTATTATTTTTTATCTCTATGTGTTAAATTCATGTTAGTTTATGCATTTTTTTGGTCCTTAAATCTTCCAAGTGATTCCGAGCATTGTAGTCGTATTAAAGTTCGTCTTTGTTGTTTTTTTTTTTTTTTTTCGAGCTCATTGTATTGTTTACCTTTGGAAATAACCATCTTTTAATTTAAGTTTAAAACAAATTGATCGTTCATCTCATCTAGTCTTGTTCCTAGGTTTTAAAGAAGCATTGCTCAAGCATCAAAGATATCTAACCCCTCCCCCTCTCCCCCTAACTGTACGTTTTTGCATTTTTCTCCTTGTTCATTGTCAGAGTTGTCATTTATAGCAGAAATTATCTGAAGTTTACATTGAATTAATTGAGAAATTTGTATAATTTTTGCTGTAAATGGTAACGCTGTTGATAATGTTTTCTACTTATCAGAATTACCGGATCTTGCTAGGTAGTAGAAAGATATTTTGCCTTTTGCTGTAGAAAGCCTATCAATCATGAAACATCTCTCACGCTCGAAGTAATCTCTAGCGATGCTATCAGGCCTAGGCAAAACCGGGTAATATATCAGCTCTCTGATTATTATTATTGTTTATTTATTATTTTTTTTTTTTTTAAATTATTTTGATTTAAAATGTCATGTCTTTTAATTTGAGTCTTGCATTTATTAGAGCCCCTTTAAGACTGATTTCCTAAGTTATCCTTGCATTTGTTAAATATTATATTTTGTGTTCGTATTTTTTGGGAGTAGTTTCTTCTATCAAGAAAGTTCTTAAAATTATTATTGCGTTTGCATAATGTTTCCCAATTAAAAAATAAAAATTACGAACGAATCATTAAAATGATTCTGACTGAAAGGAAAAGGGTGCATTCTTTAATTGAAAAAATTTATAAAAATAGGTATGCTGTCGTAGTAAAGATTTTTTTTCAATTGAAATGAAGTTTTTGGTCAGTGAAGAATCATTTCAAAACCTCGTTTTGATTGTGAACTTCTCGTGATAAATTACTGTTTCTTTTTTGAAGGAATGTAGAACGAATTATGTAGGTGTATCCAAAGATTTTTGACCTCATAAAATGACGATAAATTTTGCTTCTTTTTTTTTCTCTCCCTTTCTACTCTTCTTCTTCCTTTCTTCCCATCTTCATTCTCAGCTCATTTTTTGTTTTTTTTTAGATTTGTAGAACTGATTTTTCCTGATGTTCTAATTATGGTGCACTGAAAATAGGGAAGGGGTATCGAAAAAATTGAGGAGTACTTCGGTAAAAAGGCGGATAGGATAGAGGGTGTGCTTGTGCTCAGTGAATCTGATTTCAAAATGTTATTGTGAGAGTATGAAGTGTTGGATTGGGGTTTTTTAATCATTTGACCATTTGACTATATGCCATGATTATTACATAATAAAGGAAACCCAACTTTTCTCCTCAAAATCTCATGCAATGACTTTTTGAAATCAGGATTTTTCAGAACTAGCAAACCCTCTTTTTTATAATATCTGCCCTTTTACCGTACTCCTCAATTTCAACGTTTTCATAAATAAAAATCCTCTCAAAGTTTTGGAATGCAGCAAACTTTTCATGCAATCACAGATCTGTGTTGAAATGCCAACTGCTTGCACCTCAGTGTGAATTGTGTTTGTTTGCCTAGCATGGGTTTGTTTGTATTGGAGAAGTTATGTCGCTCTTAATTTTCTGCAGAAAAAATTAATTGGAAAATAAATTAAACTAATTAATTAATTGTGTTAGATTAATTAATTATGTTAAATTTATTAATTAAACATAATTTATTAATTTAATTTAGCCAAAATTATTTAATTTAGCTAATTAATCAATTGAACATTTTGTCAAGTTCAAGATGTTCTTTTTACCCTTTTCTTGTTTTGGATGCTTGTTAATTCTTAAATATCAAGAATTTCAGACTCATTTATCTACTCTTTCTATTTACCCAATCACATCTGTGAAATGCTTTTCCTGTAAAGACTGAACATCAGTTTTTCATTGAATGGTATGAATATTGATTTAATTTCGTAAAGAAGTTTACTATCAAAACTGTGTATATTTTATTTATCTTTTCCCTGTCTTGAAGATTTAAGGACCGCTATTAATTTTAGTTTTAATTTTTAGCTATCTGTATAAAGTATTCCGTGTTCCTTTTATTCGCAGGATTTTTTTTTTTTTTTTTCTTCATTAATTTCAGCTGGTGGTCAAGTGGGGAAGTGCACGCGGAAAATAGGCCCTTACAAAAGGTGCACTTGAGCCTCTGCCTTCCCAAGTCTATAGTAGTACCTTCACGAAAAAAGTGACTGGCCAGGATCTCACCTTGTTCAATGTTTCATGTTCAACACATCCCCCCTGTACAGCCACTGTTCATCCTTCAGATAGAACAGCCCTACATAGTTGACCACCGGCTATTTCAGCCTTACCCCCTCTACAGTAAATTACCTGGCCAGGCTCTGAGAGTGTTTGTGACACAGGAAGCTGAAACAAATGAGAATTTTGTTCCCTCTCCCCTTGCCCCCTTGGTTCTCCATGGTGATGCAAGGGTTAATCAATGTAAGATGGGGATCACAAGGGAAAATATCAAAGGAAGGCCATCCCGACGACAAGCCACAGTATGCAGCACAGCAATACGGATAAGTATTACCCGCACAGGAGCTTAACCCGTTTCAAAACGAACAACAAGCGATTGTCATGGTAGACCTTCTGAAGGATGTACTTCTAATGATACACAACACTTCATCATAAGCAAGATAGACAGTAACTTATTGCACAATTGCAACTAATGGGACTAAAGATAACCATCCTACGGAAATAAAGTCTTCTCTACAACCTGGCACATCCCTACAGGAACTTGCCTGCTTGCTTACCTTCAAACTTAACCGAAATAACCGGACAACGCCATACATGCATTGGAAAGGGAATTTGCTGATCAAACCTGGAAATGGGAGCACTACGATTCTAAACGCTAAGAGAAATACGCACTTAACGCATTTAAATTTAAGCTTAGAAATTGAAAAACCCTTGCACACCTCCCGAAGACCCTCCTTTGGCTACATAAGCGTTAACATCAACCCTTATTACGCTGTGTATAGTATAATAATATCCCTTCTAAGTAATAGTGAATTGTTGAAGCTTTGTGGGTCATGACGCTGGTGACCGCCGTTACGGGGATTTTCCGAAAAGTTGCAGCAATATGGCACGTGGTTCTTGACTCTCCTCTCCTGCCTCAGCCGAACAAGGTTCCTCATAACCTGGCCAGCAAGACCTACAAGATTCATCTACCTCCACTCCCACACTCCCGTGGTTGTCATTGTAACATGATTTCGGACAGTCCCTCAACTGAACTGCTATAGTAATAAGATGGCACGTGGTTCCTAACTCTCCTCGAACTGCTATAGTAATAAGATGGCACGTGGTTCCTGACTCTCCTCGAACTGCTATAGTAATAAGATGGCACGTGGTTCCTAACTCTCCTCGAACTGCTATAGTAATAAGATGGCACGTGGTTCCTGACTCTCCTCGAACTGCTATAGTAATAAGATGGCACGTGGTTCCTAACTCTCCTCGAACTGCTATAGTAATAAGATGGCACGTGGTTCCTGACTCTCCTCGAACTGCTATAGTAATAAGATGGCACGTGGTTCCTAACTCTCCTCGAACTGCTATAGTAATAAGATGGCACGTGGTTCCTAACTCTCCTCGAACTGCTATAGTCATAAGATGGCACGTGGTTCCTAACTCTCCTCGAACTGCTATAGTAATAAGATGGCACGTGGTTCCTGACTCACCTCGAACTGCTATAGTAATAAGATGGCATATGGTTCCTGACTCTCCTCCCCTGCCTCAGCCGAACAAGGGTTTCCCCATAACCTTGCCAGCACGACCTACAAGATTCATCCTCCTTCACTCCCACACTCCTGTGGTTTGTCATTGTAACGTGATTTCGGACAGTCCCTCAACTGAACTACTATAGTGCGAATCTGATGCCTTTCTTCGTGGTGGCTCTCATCACTGAGGGTTGCACACCACCACGAGATTGGCATATTTTATTGTTTCATGTCCAATATGTGTGTAAATTGTCAAACTAATTCTTGTCTCTTCTGTTATAGAAGTTAATGTATTAATGTCCA
This sequence comes from Trialeurodes vaporariorum, assembly GCA_011764245.1. Classification (NCBI taxonomy): domain Eukaryota; kingdom Metazoa; phylum Arthropoda; class Insecta; order Hemiptera; family Aleyrodidae; genus Trialeurodes; species Trialeurodes vaporariorum. The sequence continues at coordinate 52,630,283 of VMOF01000001.1, forward strand.
GATTCTTAATCAAGAAAATATATTAAGAAGTCCAGAATTTAAACTCCTTGTATTGTAGAATGGAAAGGAAATTGTCATTGTTCAGGCAGGAGCGGTTGAAGTAGCTGTAATACCAGGGGATGGAAGCTGCCTCTTTAGAGCCTTGCTACACCAGTGGGAATTGAATGGGGGTAGGCAAGGCAACCTAAACATTCCAAATTGCGGCTTATGATTCAAGATTATTTGCTTAGCCACATAAATGAGCCCCCCGTATTCTATAATGTTCTAGAGACATGCAGAATGGATAGCAGGTACCACAACAGATACCACAAACATCGAGAACGAGTCAATCCCTGGACCAAGCGCCGCACAATTACAAATAATTGTTGGAAAAATGAAAAGTGGATCTGCTCCTGGACCTGACCAAGTTACTGTGGACCTGCTGAAACAATGCCTCAATGAATTCTACAGGAGTCTGGCAAAATGTTTCTCAGCGATATGGGAAAAGAATGACCCCCGGACGAAGGGTTTTAAAGCAGTAAGAGTACCCATACCAAAAATACGGCTGCAAAAGAACCAGGTGATTATAGGTTAATAACACTGAGTAGCGTTGGCTACAAAATATATAGTAGCTACCTTCTCGACCAAATGAAAAACATATCAGTGAAATTCCAGCCTATCAAGCTGCGTACCTACATGGAAGATCAACAGTTAACCCCCTGTTCACACTACGCCGAATCCTAGACTCCCTATGGAATTCTGGAAGGAAAGTCATGGTATTATCTTTGGATCTACAGAAAGCCTTTGACACTGTAGACCATTCTGCAATTCTTAAAATGCTGAATCCTATGGTGTACCAGCAAGTTTAATTGAGCGAATAACTAAAGCTTGTTTACCTGGAGACGTTTGTGTCAGGTGGAGAGGTAAGTGTACAAAATTTTCCAGGTTAACAGAGGAGTTAAGCAAGGATGTCCAATCTCTGGGATGCTTTTCATATTGGTACTCCATTTTGTCATCAAAGCAGCATCAGAAAGGCTACCATTCTTTCGTTAGAACAAATAGAAGACATGAAGTTCCCTTGCATACTTGCTTTTGCAGATGACATAATTATACTGTTTGAAACGGAAGAACAAATAGCGGAACTTCTAACTGTTTTGTGCGAATTACTAGCAGAAGTTGGACTAAACGTAAATTTGGGGTAAAAGCTGTGTACTAATAAGAGACCCGGGAAAGGGCAGAAGGAGAGACCTGAAGACGTACAGGGAAAAACCCACTTGCATTTCGGAGACTTCAAACTACCTAAAGTAGACCACTTTCTGTATCTGGGATCTACCATAACAAGTAGTTTAGAACGACCGCAAACAATTAGAAAACCCATTAAAGCAGGATATAAAGCTTTGTATAGTCTACTACCCTTCCTACAGGAGAACCGACTACCATGGGACTTAAACTCAATACTGTATACCAGTATCATCACACCAACAGTTGTGTATGGCCTGAAAGTAGCAGCAGTGACCCGACAAAACAGAATATCCTTGAGGCACTTTGAAAGGAATGCTCTAAAAATGCTTTTTAAAGTAAGCTCTACAAAGCCAACGGACCTTAGAGTATCTTCTTTAGTCAGAAACCTCACCATCACTCGGCAAATCGCAATCTCAAGAATTCAATACTGGAGCCATGTAACTCGGAGACCTGAGGGACACCTCTTGAAACTTGCTGAGTCATTTTTGGGTGGACCTCGGAAAAATGGACGCCCATGCCTAACGTGGTCTGACATGCTTCAGAAAGCCATCAGATGGTCTGACCATTCATCAGAACTATGGAAGGAGCTGATGCAGCAACACAAGATCCCAAGGGCCATACTACAAAGCATCCGTGAGAATCCAGAGCTGTCTGACCCGATCCAGAAATTAAGTCTGAAGACTCTGATGGTAGTGTAGTAAGCAATGAAGATGAGGGTGAAGAAGATAGATGGTAGATTAGCATTTAAATTGTGTATGTGGTAGACACTTGGATTATATGGTAAAGGTCAGGAAATCAGTGTGTTAATCAGCATGTCAATAAAGAAGTGGGTCAGCAAAGATCCAGACAAGTGTTCGGCATATCTAGTCCAGCTGAGCTCTGGCACCTAACTTCCTACTCCTCTGCTGACATACCCTACAGTCAGCTCCCGCTACTTGGTAGTTATAAACTAATTATTAATTTATCAGTGACAAGTAGCCGTATATTTTACAGGGGAGTGCTCTGAAGAGAAATATTGTCCCCTTTACCCTGCAGGCAGCTGAAGCCACTTAAGACTAATGGCACTATTGGGGAGGTTCTTTGCTTTTTCAGATTCAACAAGAACGTTTTTGTTTTTATGTTTTTTATGGTTTTTATGTTTTGTTTTTCTCTCCAGTATTACAGGTACAGATTTACCATCCCTTACCCTACTTCTCTTCTCTCAAACCCTACAGTCAAAAGAGAATATTAGTGTCTGAGTTCTGTCTTCTAACTTTCTATCCCTTTTCACCACAAACCACTCAACGCAGAGCATCTCGTTTGTCGGAGTTCTGTTTCCTGCCTCCCCTTCTTTTCCCCCCATACCGCAGAGCATCTCGTTTGTCGGAGTTCTGCCACCCTTGCCCACACTCTCCTATCCAACACAGAGCATCTCGTTGTCGGAGTTCTGCCACCCTTGCCCACCCTTGCCCACATTCTCCTATCCAACACAGAGCATCTCGTTTGTCGGAGTTCTGCCACCCTTGCCCACATTCTCCTATCCAACACAGAGCATCTCGTTTGTCGGAGTTCTGTTTCCCATAACCTACCCTTCAAAAAAAAAAGGAAAAAAAACAGTCCAGTCGTTCGCTTTGAAACATAAGCATAACGAGCTATGGCTAGCAGCTGGGGCGGCTGGACTTTCTACTTCTACTTCTACTTCTACTTTTTTCTTCATTAATTTCAGCTCTTTTTATCGAAAGTTTTTATCTTCCTCTCGGTCTAATTTCATCACATTTCCTCTACTTTCATTAAATCTGAAATAGAAACTGGCTATTTAGCGCTTCCTGTCCCCCCATCATACCATCATTTATAAAAATTTAAAATGTGTATAAAAAGGCGTATACGCTCTTTTCAGTAATATCCCTTCCCTTTATCTCCTTTTTTGCTTGTCCCTGTCATCATTAAGAATCAGAATCTGAAATTGACCCTTGCTTTTTATTGCTTGCAGAGCACCCAAATCTTGTTACAAGCTTTTTATAGCTCATAAATATCAGGCTACACTGAATGATCATAAATCTCATTTTCTATCCTGTGATAAATGTAAGGAAAAAAACCCTTCATTTGATTTTTAAGTGGAATTATCAGCTCCTCTTATTCTTCTCAGTCTTACAGATCTTCAATTCTAGTTTTAACATCAAGATGAAATTGAGTTCGACCATACTTGTTTCAAATTAAGTATCTTTTTCCTTGGTAAACGTTACATTCTTCTCCAAATGTTGGCTTTTTAATATCAAGAAAATGCACATTGTTAAACTTTCTTTTTTTAAGGATTTCCTGTGTACAAATTTTAAAAAGTAATCTTTTGACGAATAAGTTGGAAATAACTAGCTCAATCTAGGTTTATCTAATTTTCTTATTGCTTTTTTTTATAAATAAAATAAAATAAAATCTAAAAAAAAAAAAAAAATATACATTTTATTTGATTATTCAAAAATGATTTTTCCCCCTTCCAAATTTTATCATAACTTTTTGATTACTTCTTTAAAAGCTTTTGAAGAATTTAAAAAGTTTCGCTGATTGCGTTATTCAAACACCTGAAGCAGAGGTACAGTGTTGCCAGATTTGGTTATAAAGATACAGTCCAGTCGTTTGCTTTGAAATACAAGCATAACGAACACAAGGTTTGGGCGGCTGGACTTTAGTACTATCTACTACTACCACTACTACTACAATTTACATTAAATTCTATGGAAATTTTGCATCTTTTTTGCCAAATTTGGCTGCACTGCAGAGGTATAATTGCATTTAAAATTCTTCAAACTTGAGATAATCATCTCAAGAAGTTTAAAGCAATGCATTTCTTTTAATCCTTACTACCCCACTTACATTTTTTTTTTCATTGGTTTTTATTTACCAATTTTTTTTTTTTCTATCAATTTGCTTCTTATCACCGATCATGCAAACAATCTTTTGATCGTAAATTTTTAAACTGCTTCTATGTAAAATCTCTTTTTCAAGCTCCTCTTGGTACTTTTAACATCCTTGTGTCAATAACTATTAATTAATGAATCATTCCAGCTGCGAAATCAAAATTTTCATATCATCGAAAATTTGTTTTTTGCAGTAAATTTAGAGATTTCCTTAATTAGAGTTGTTTGTCCATATCCTTCTCCTGTATCATATGTAGGTACACTTTTCTCGTGAACCATTGAAGATGGTTCAAAAAACTTTTACTGGTTTGTTTTTTCTTTTTAATAGGAATAACAAAACGAGAGGTTGTTTTGGGACTGTAAAATAAATTTATCGTGATTTTTTAAATTGTGTCAAAAATAAATTTATCAGAAATTTGTTGAAAACTTTTCTGCGGATTTTAAAAAAACTTCTCATCTAATTGCTCTAATGCTCTAATTGCATTGATAAAGATTTTTTTTTTTCTAAAATTATCTTCATAGACTCCTCCGAAAAGTGTACCTAAACATGATAATGTCTTACACGGGAAGGATTGGGACCAGTGTCGTTAATTTTGGCTGATATTATCCGGAATTTCCCAATTAACTCCTTGGAAAATTCGGGTTTCTGCTATAAATTGCAATACTGATAGGGACAGACCACTCCCCGTAATGGATCAATCCCAAATGACAAGTGTGACACAATTCTCCTGTTTAAGTGTTTCCTTACTATGAATGATAAACCTCGTTCCTCCCTTTCCCTGAATACAACCTAACTGCTGTTGCTAAGGGCTCAGAAACTTTTTTTTCTCCCCAGCCATACGGTTCTATTCCTTTGTACAAAGCAAAATATCAATTGTTTCCCCTTTTTAAGAGTGTGATTTTGTGTTAATAGTTTTTTCTTGCATGTATAAATTAACATTTTTTCATCACATTCATTCTTTATCAATTTTATAAGAAAAGATTATGAGAAGATGTTAAAGGAATGATCTCAACAAACAGATGAAAATTTTGTTGAATTCATGTTTGAGGGAAAAGTCGTAACCAATTCAATTTTCAATCAAAGCATATTGTTTTTGCTGCGTAATCAGTCATTTTTTTTTAAAGCAGCTTTACCATTTTGGGGTGGGGAAAAATACAAAAATTGTAACAAAATTGAACTCAAATCATGTTTTTTTATATTTTCTCCCTTTGATTTTTCTAAAAAAATAAAAAAAATAAAAAACAATCTTTTTATACTGAGAAGTTGTTCATTTCACTTGTTGAATATTTCACTGTATGTTTTAATTGACTTTTATCATTTTCTTTTTTTTTTTTTCTTAAACGTAATCTGAAGTAAAAATATGAGCAATCAGTAATAATTTAGTCATGTAAGTAGATTAAAAATATTATTGAAATAAAAAATGGAATAAAAAAAAAAAAAAAAAAAAAAAAAATAATGAATCTAAGAAGGAAATAAAATATTTTGTGCTTAATTATGACAGTGCAAATTATAGGGGTGAGTGGGTGTAGGAACTATCTTTTTAAATTGTTGGTGTAAATATTAATGTGTGTTTGAAAACATTCATCTGCTATCTCTGTTTACTTGTTAAACTGGTCACATCTTACTTTTATAAAATGTATATTTTGACTCAATGTAAATCAATGAGGGTATCCATGAAAAAGTTTATTTTTATGTCTAACGAAAAAGTGTCAACTCCTGCCAAATTTTAGCTCCTCCAAGAGTTTCAGTCAAACAAAATTTGGAGCCGTTACCGCTCCAAAATAAACTCTTGCTTGAGGTTTCTTCTTTCAAATTTTGAATTATTCGATCAATTTTGAGGCAATATTTTCATAATCAACCCTCCCTCCCCTCAAATCCAATTACATATATATTACCCACTTTCTGAAGGTAATGGATTAAGAAAAAATAAATGAAAAATATTCTTCAGCTCTTTTACTCCAGAACATTCTCTTGGCTGTTGAATTGTCTACGTTTCAAACTTTTGATAGTATTGTTCTATCAATTTTGAGGCGGTATTTTCATAATCTAAACCCCCCTCCCCCCAACCGTGAACCCCAGCTACCGAGTATAGTCTGCTGGGAACTACCCCACTCGTCCCTAACTAATGTGTTTTTGTCTTGTATCTTTTCTTAAATTATTTGTATAAGATTTTTAATTTAATAGTGTGTTGCCAATATAATTATTTATTACTGTAATTTATTCATTGAGTTTGTAGTATTATCTATTAAGTATTTTATTTTTTATAAAGTCACATTCTTGAATTTTATCAACCTGGTTTTCTTTTATTTCATTTCAATGATGAACATTTATTCTAATAAGTTTTCAGTTTTAGAAAGGACGTATTTGTGCCCTTTATTTGAAGAATGGAGCGAACTGTATTTTGACTCAATTTTTTAATACATTGAGTATAATTCTGAATGGACAGCAAATCAAGTCTTGTTTCAAAGTCCATTAGCACAAAACCTTGTGGGAAACAAATTGAATCAAAATACAGGTCACTTTATGTTGGGTCATAGTCAAAATGTTTTTGAGAAGAGTTCATTTTGGGAAATTGTCTGGAATGTTAGTTTTTGTCAAAAAATATTGGAAGATGTCCAATATAACTCTTCATTCTTCCATTAACAAAGTCAAATACACCTTTATTCATTAATTTGAACTTCTTCAAAGAAAAATGTTCACCAATTTTAATTTCATATTTCTAATACCCTTTTTTCTGCAGCGCAAGCTCATCGAGTAGGATCCAAATCTCATGGAGTCAAAGGAATAAGCGAGCTCACACCAATAAAACTGTAAATTTCGAGGGCCCCTTGCAAACCTCAATTTGAGCCCTTTATGGTCCGGTTGAATGATCAACAGATTCCTAATAGACTGTTCTTTTGAAGAATTCCAAGTTTACATTGATCATAATTTCATTGAGACCCATTTAGTATAAGTTGAGATAAAGTCGTTTGAAAAAGGGGTTTTTTAATGTATTTTTTTTTTTTTTTTTCAAATTGTAAGCCCTGTTCCTCTACACTAAGCATTTAGTAAAGCTAAAGGAAGGAATTCATGTGGCATCACTCATCAAACGGGTGATGCAAATTCTAAAGAAACAGGACATAAAATTTAACCATCATTTATGTCATAAAATCACAATCACATTTTCAAACTTTATAGGTACTTTATGAATGGAATGGATTTGTGGCCATTCTAATTTTCTTGGCATTATATTTGGGCCTTCAATCACAAAAGAAAACTGTTGACAGTTTGCAGCAGGCCCATAAATTAAATAATTATGGGTAGTGCGGGCTTGGACCTGTAAAGAGTGGGGGGGGGGGGGGGGGGTTACACTACTTATAGGAGTTGGATAATTCTCTCTTTGGTAATATTTCTCCCCTTCCAATTTTTTCAAATCCGATGGGGAAAAGATTTCGAGTCTCAGGATGACTCCTGTGTAAATCAACCCAGATGTTGATTGTAGGGAGGAACCGCTTTGAAATGATACATCTTGGTCAAGTTGTGGAAGATGTACTATGACTTTAAAAAAAAAGTATCCTGGTTGAAATTCTCATTGTTAAATTTTTTCTTTGTTTTTAATAGAATGTATGATTTTTCTAGACGTATTCAAAATGGGCATTCTGCTAAGTCCTTGAACACTTGAAATTCACAAAATTACTCAATGCTTACTGACATTTGAAGGAGTAAAAATTTTGACCGGGGTACTTTACAGTACCTGTGTACTAGCTAACCCAAAAGTTTTGACAGTATGAATACATTTGGCGAGCTGGCGGTTGTTTTGATTACTCGTGGATTGGTCAGACACCTCTAATTCTTGACTTGCCAAAACTTTTGTGCTTGGTGGTACTTACCGGTACATTTTTAAACGCCTTCATTTTGGAACGATGCAACAATTCTTACAAGCCGAGAACGGCTCGTCGAGCGTGTCCTCCCGCAATGCATGAAACTTTTGGCGATGATGAAACCAAGGATGAAACTTCAGCTGTTTGTGCAAGACGTCAGAATGAAGCCAGTTTTTTTACTTTGGTAAACGGGAAGCGGGGTGGGGATCAGAGTCATAACCTTGAATGTTTTATAACTTTTGATCTCACTGTACATATGTATCGATTTAACTTTACTCCGAAAGATGCTTATTTTGAATGAAAGTAGGTGCATCTTAATGAAATTATACTACTTAAGCGAAAAGCGAAAGCAATTTTTTTTTATGGATGCTGTTCCCAGAAAGAGGGCCCTTAAATCAAAAGGTAAGTAGGTACTTACCTATACATACCTCTAGCTATGCTCTTTTGGACGTAAGAATATTCATTCACAATGTTCATTTTTTTTTTTTTTCAGGAAAAGCACATCTGTTGTTTCATGGGCCCTCTCTTCGGGAATGGCCTCAATGCCCTCAATTGATAAAAATTACGTTTCCTGAGAGGGGGGGGGTTACAAATATAGGGACTCTAATCCAGTGGTATGCCTTGGAAGCTATAGTTGAAACCAAGGTCCATATACATAAGGTCTGGCCGGTAGCTTTTTTCGGCTCCCCTCGTTGGTCCACAGTTTGGGAACCACTTCTCCATTTAAAACCATTGATCCAAGATGGCGGCGAACTCGGGAAGAATGTTAAAGTAAATGGGGGTATGGGTTCCCAAACATTGGATTTCCCGAGTTGGCGCTACCGGCCAGACCTTATGTATATGGACCTTGGTTGAAACTCCTGTGAATCGATCGCGAAAAATGCTGCGAAAGTTGAGTCGAGTGTATATGTATACTTCCTGAAGCACTTGAGTGAAGTTTGAGTTCGAAAGCCATGTCGAAAGCGAGTTACGCTGAAAGTTTTCAGAGAAACTCAAGGCTACATGTTTATGATGTTTGGCGTGTGCTTGTCCTATTGAGTTTTTCCAAGGTATCTAATTATTGTAAGTGAAACTATCACAGGAAACTACAGTTCAATCTCAATCCATAAACGTCAGAGATGATACTTGTGAAACTAAACTCTCTAATGCTTCCTGTGAAATGAAATGAAAAATTAATAGTTAAAATTCTCAGAATTCTGCGCTTATTTCATCGATACACGCAGACGTGAGTGGTAGGTAGGTGAGGAACTTTCCGCGAGAGGGCGGGGCAGTTCCTCTCATCCTTTTATCACGATTCACGTGCGATGTCAAGACTTCAAGAGACGTCAATCGTACATCTAGTCAGTAGTATAGTCTGTGATCTGTTATCAACACAAAAATTAAAAATCACTCCGATTTCGGTGTTTTGTTATTAACAATTCGAACGTTTCTCATTCAAAAGTCGCTGTGTTTTTTCGGTTCCAAATTCTCTCGTGCTCATTTAATAGTTTCGTTTCGCATTATTTCTTTCTTGTCCCTCTGAAACATTAGTGGACTCGAGTCCAGTGATTTACAAAATGTTTAACCTAAGCTAATCAGTCAAATTATGATCTTAAAAATTACATTATTAAATCATCTTCATTTCCATTGCTCAACCAGAGGCATTCAGTTCTTCAAACAGAAAGCGATGCATCTCCATTCCTCAAAAATATATTTTTAAGCCTCTCAAGCTTATATCTCAAGCTATAGCTTTAGTTTCTTTATCCTATTAGTCTCTATAATAATACAATTCATGGAGCAAGAAAAAGAGCATTTAGATGCATTCAGCACCATCAATGAAAGACCAGTCGATGATATTTCCCTGGATATATTTTACACTCCGCATACTATCACACTACTTGTGGTATCAATCATAGCTGTAATCTACTCTTCATTTGTAAGGTAATTTTGTTGGAAACTTTTTGCGTGTTTCCTGTAGTGCCTAGATGTATAAACAGAGCATTAGCGCTCCTAGAAAGAAGCCGCCTACTGCGGATAAACTGTTCAATGAGTTCTCACCATGAAAACACTTGTTTGCATTCAGAAAAAGTCTTATGAAAAACTCTTATATGGAATCGGTTCTGCAATCAATCAAGATCCAACTATGGGTATTAAAAGTGAACGTCCTTCCACTCATGGCTATGTCAGAGAAGGCTCATAAATACTAAGCTTTTAATTGCATTAAGTATTTGGCAAGCTTTGTGGGTTTAATCTGTTCCTAATAACTTCCTGCTCAAAAAATCATCTATTTGTCAAAGAAAACTGTTTCTTCCAGTTTTAAGCCCTCTCTGAAACAATTCTCTTACAATGAAACAAGGCTTGTTATCATTTCAAAATTTTCAGAATTGAAAGTATTAATTTGAAACACGCATCTTGATGAGATTTTATGTAGTTACTTTGTATGTGAAGCAAGCTACGGTTTAGCTGGCAGTGGGGGCAGAGACAAATAGAGACGGAGCCCTAGAGCTCGTTTCAGAAGTGTTGGCCGCTGACAGCTCTTTGTTTACATGCGCGGACGGACGTATTTCCATGCGCGCTGCGCCGACCGAAGTTGGGGAGTGTGTTCCCTGTGCCAGCGCCCTACCTGCTCGATAGGTGCTGAACCGGCTTACTGCGCATGTAAACAAAGAGCTGTCAGCGGCAAACACTTCTGAAACGACCTCTAACTGGCTGCAGCAGAGGCACACTGAATTCTCGCAGTTTCAACAAAACAACAGTCAACACCCTTCTGATGTCCCAGAGTGTTGAATGGTGAGCACCCTCCTCTTCACTTCAAAGTCCATCTCTCCGGTGATTTCCGAATGTCACCACTCAACACCCTGCGACATCAGAGGGGTGTTGACGGTCGTTTCGTTGAATCCGCGAGAATTCAGCTTGCCTCAAATCTGCCCTACCTATGTATTTTAGCGTAGAGCTCTGTCTCTATTTGTTTTTGGTGGGGAGTGTCTAGGGGATCCATTATTGCCAACTGTAGCTAAATTAGTCCACACGTGAACAAAATTTACTCCCCATATGCTGACAACGGTGTGGTCAGTTTTCTGAAGCTCGGACCTGGCAACTAATGGGATTTAAATACCATCCTTGATATCCAGATTTTCACCTTGCAGGATTGTGAGCTGAACGATTTTTTGCAACTAAACTTACTGGAGTATGTGTCCAAAAGCAGGAAAAGCTATGAAAAAATGAGAAGAGTCCATTGCTTTCCTTTTACTATTTTTCTTGATTAGGTGCACATCTAATATCCCCCCTCCCCCAAAATTTAATCCCAATTCTGTCCTAACCCTTCAGAATGATAAGCTGGCTGAGCCCTTGACTGTAAGTGAGCTTAAAGATAAAATTACTGTGGTCGCAATAGACTTGAAGGTAGAGGAAGAGCTTCCGAAGGTGTAAAAATATTATAAATTATAATTAACTTATTTATTTATTCATTTATTTTATTTATTTCATAAGATTTAGCCTTGTGGAAGGCTTGGTTCTAGTCAAGTTAGAAACCAGTACATAATACGTAATACAAAAATACAATTGTTGACATAATCATAGTAAATAATTAGGGATAACATATATTTCAAGTTTAAGTGCTCCTGTTCCAGTTTGATGATTCAAAATATTCCGTTACATGAAAAAATGCATTATCTATGAAAAACTGCTTCAGATATGAAACTGATATTATTTTTATGATTCTTATATTCGCAGAGATGAACAAAATGTGGACGATAACATTTGGGCTGGCTGTTGGTGCGTCCTCTTCTTCTTTCTCATCATATCTGTTCTTGCATTTCCAAATGGTCCTTTTACCAGACCCCATCCGGCAGTTTGGAGGATGGTATTCGGACTAAGTGTCCTGTATTTACTTTGTCTCATATTCTTACTGTTTCAAAGTTACAAGACTGTTAGAGGCATTTATCAATGGATGGATCCAAATCTGAAAAACTTTCATATTGATATGGACAAGGTAAACACCATGAATACCTAGATACGCTTTTGCTAAACCTTGTATATGCACATTTTTAGAACTGTCGAAAAGGATGGAAAAGAAAGACCCTAGAGTTTTTGAACCACTCCTCTTCCTTTTGTAAATCACCTGGTAACAGATATAACCATAATCTGTTTCAGCCAAATTGACGGATTATTGAGGGAGATGAATGTACACTAATAACACTAATAATGGCAATGTCAGAGCTCTAAGAGGGGGAGAAGGTCGCTTTTGCCTGGGAAGTGTCAGTATAACTCTTTGAGGCTTCAGTTACCTTAGGATGGAGCAAAAAACCAATTTTTTTTTAAATGAGTGCCTATCAACTAACATGATATTGGATGATGATCAGTTCCACTGACATCCTCGCTTGACCAAATGGTTTGAATGAGTATGAAGGAGCCTCGCAGAAGTGTGTCGTTCGCGGTGAAAGACCCGCATAAAAGCTAAGACTGCAGCTGGGACGACAGACGGATTCTATCTATCTATCTAATTATATGACAGGTGTAAAGCAAAATTTGCTACTCGCGAAACTGTTGAACTCCTATTTTGACATTTTTCTGTAAATCGATTCCTTACCATAGTTTGTTCATAAATTTTTTGCCATATTCCCATTTAAAATGCATCGGTCCTCAGCGATGATTTCAGAAAAAAAAAATTCCCCTGTAAACTTTAGTTGGCGATAGTTACCACTTTTTTTTTTTGGTTACATTCAAATCTAGATGCAAAAGATTCAGATCAAATTTTTTCTCTCTCAATCCATTTATTTTTCTTATCAAAATCAGAAAGTATTAAAAAAAAATATTCAGTTTAATCTGAAAGAGTTACACTTTTAAAACCATCATTGGCTACGCTCTGTGGTCATTATTGAAATAAATATGCTGTTTTTGACTGTGTCGAAGTCTTCGATCTATAAGACCATTTTAAAACCAAGAATCTAAAAGACACCCTGTCATTTTTCATCATCACAAGAATCATTCTGTGTTCATTTTTTAGGAGTATGGAGTCAATTGCTCCGACATTAATCTTGAAAAGATTTATAATCATTTGGATGTGTTTGCGATTGGCCACTTCTTAGGATGGGCTTTCAAAGCGGTTCTTATTCGGCATTATGGAATTTTGTGGGCGATGAGCATTATGTGGGAGATTACAGAGGTGATTATTGAATTTCAACTTTTTTTTTTCCTCAGAAAATCATTGTTAGGTGTTTCTTTTGTTTTGTCTATCTTTCAGTGATGATGTAAGCTACAGCAATCAAGATACAATCCTAATTACTCGCAACCAATTGAAATTTGAAAGTCTCTTGTTGTCTGAGACTTATTTTGCATTAAAATTTATTTTTAAATTATCTTGTCTTGTACTTTTACAATTTTTTAAAAAAAATTCCGTCATTCACGGGCTTACTTTTTTGAGAGAGAGGGACAAAAACAAAATACAGTTACTCCAAAAAAAAAAGAGAAAAAGAATCAATGTTTACTTTACAAGTTTAGTATATTGTACTATGACTTTCAAAGGAAAGAATCCTGATGGAAATTTTCATTATTTCATTTCTCGACCATTTTGAGGAATTTTATGGTTTTCAAGTCTTTCAGAGTCTCAAAGTATTGCCACCTGTGACATTATGCCTCAAAAAATTTGAAAGTATTGAAAATAATAGAAAAATTCATCAGAACAATTTTGATGAGAAGACTTTCTTTTTGAAAGTCATAGTACCCTACAAGTGTAGTGTGGGTCATTAAAAATGGATGATTCTTCAAAGTTCTTTTCTAAATTAACAAGCGGAATCTCTAAGTTTTTATTGTGCTCATTATTTTCAAGTAATTTTTCAGGCGTATCAACTAAAAAACTTGAAAAGATTAAAAAAATTGATTATTTTCAGGATTTTTCAAAAGTTCTAAATTGTAAAAATTTGAGTTTTCTCAACTTTTCCATCAATCATTTCAAATCAATGATAATTTCTCATGAATTCTTTTTCTTCCAATTTTCCTTTTCTTATCAGATCCAATTCACGCATTTGTTACCAAACTTCAAAGAATGTTGGTGGGATGCTTTAATTCTGGATGTTCTTGTCTGCAACGGTCTCGGAATTTGGATGGGTCTGAAAATATGCAAATGTTTAGAAATGAGAGAATACAAATGGGTTAGCATCAAGGACATCCACTCCACGCGAGGAAAGCTGAAGCGTGTCATGCTTCAATTCACGCCGGGTAGTTGGACTCATGTACGATGGCTGGACCCATCTTGCACCTACATGAGATTCTTTGCGCTAAGTCAAATGGTCATTTTCTGGCAGCTCTCAGAATTGAATACTTTCTTCCTGAAACATATCTTTGAGATGCCTCCCAATCATCCTTTAGTCCTTACAAGATTGGGTTTCCTTGGGATTATGGTTGCACCATCTGCAAGGTATGTTCCATTTTAAATTTTCTTGAAATACATGATAATTATCATGAAAATTATACATGATTAATCATCCATTAATCAATGAAACCCCCTTGAACTGTTGGAGTGGAAGGGTTATTGTGAACCATCGAATTTTAATCGTAGTGAGTCAATGCTGAGTTTATGAGCAAATATCATCAACTTTGTGACGTAGTAGCTGATTCCATTCAATGGGGAGGCCCAGGGTCTTATAAGATCCAAAGGGTCTTATAAGAGCCTCAGGAGAGTAAAATTTATACGGCTGGACCATCGAGCAATTATTTGTTTTTGGGCCGTTTAGATTTTCTTACCTTTTTTTCTACGGTTTTGTCTAATAACCGATTTTCTTGATTTTTGTCTTCTATCTATTTCTATCTAAAGGACCAATCTAGAAAGCCACTTTAAGTCCAAAATTAAAAAAAATTGAGTGATTTTTTTTTTAAAAAATAATCTGCTGGAATTTCGTTGTTGAAATGGTTAAAAAAATGCATTCGAAAGAAGTTAGATTTTCAAAATTATCTTGGAAATCCTTTTGGAGTGTTTTTCTGTGTAAAGTCCTCACCAAACAAAAGGGCTGCAAGCTGATCTATCTTTTTTAATTCATTCATGTTTAATAACTTTCTAAGTACATAGTTAAACTGATCAGAAAATGGACTGCTCTACGATTTGAAACCCTTCCTCCCTTCTACTTGAACCCTGAAAGAAATTTCCAGACTTTCATTTTTGTCGGTCTAACTTTGTTTTTATTTTTCAGGCAGTACTACAGTTTTATTACTGATACAACCTGCAAACGTCTCGGTACCCAATGCTGGGTCTATGGTGCCATCATGATCACTGAAACTCTCCTCTGTGTAAAAAATGGGAAAGAGCTCTTTGGCCATACAAAAACTGTTAATATTATCGTGTGGTTCACTTTCATGTTCTTCTTAACGATGCTGTGCATTTTAGGATGTGTCTTGTGGCACAAACACTTTGAGGTATTATTTCTTATTATTTCTTGAGGTATTAACTCAAATTTCTTTGACTTCTTGTTTCACAAATTATGTAGAAAATACTGTTCAGAGTGAGAATACATTCTATTCTCCTGTTTTTAACTTCGAAAAAACTTTAACCTTGTTTTAGGTGAGGATTGCATCTTCCTTTCCGGTGCCTCAGCTTTGTAATTCTTGTTTATTATCAATTTGTCAAATTTTTGCATGTTCTTTGCAACAGAGAAAGTTCGTTGTGTGAAACCTCGGTCCTGCCCCAAAAAAATTCCACTCAGCGAAAGTTCCACTTAGGAAATTGCAGTCAGAGTATGGGAGGTTTCACAGTGCTGAAAAAAAAGTCCACTTAGCGAAAGTTCCACTTAAGAAATTGCAGTCAGAGTATGGGAGGTTTCAAAGTGCTGAAAAAAAAGTCCACTTGGCGATATATTCCACTGAAAAGACATTTCACTCAACAAAATTTCAGTGTACACTCTTTTAGTACAACTGTACCAACAGTTTAATTTGGACCGAATGTAAGTTCTGAGTCCCTTTGTCAGGATGTTTCACGTTTGTACTAAGTTTTCAGGAATTTTAACAATTTTTTTTTTGGATGATGGGAATAGAAATTATTTTTGATCTGAAATTTTATGTAATGTCTTTAATGGATACAGTCGCTTTGGCAATCACACATATCTTAAAATTATGTTTCGCGCTATGTTCCAAGTTCTTTACTCGAAAATTAGATAGTTTCAGCCGAATTTCATGCTAACAATGAATTTTATGGGTCTTTTAACGCTTACCGCTTGAATTAATTTGTGCCCTCTCTTTGCTTTGCTCGTATTTAAATCTGGGAAACCGGGTTTAAAAGCAATGTCGGAGCGTGCATGTTGCGCTTTACTGGCATAAATGTAAACCAGGCATGCACTATTAGTTCAATATACTGCTGCTAAGGTGCAAAAGCGCTTAATTGTTTTCCATGTGTTACAATGTGCTCAAAAGAAAGATATGGAAGTGTGAGCAGAGTTTGTTGAGCACAGCTCAACACGCGACTGCAATCCGTTGAACAATTTTATCGAGTACGATTTGGCATGCGAGCAGTAATTCAAGGCAATTCAATCGACAAAAGAAGGAGAACTCTGCTTTGAACAATCTCAAAGCGCAAATTTAAGTTTTAGAGAGAGACAGTGCCAAGGAGGCTTCACGTGAAAGTGAGAGAGCAAGAAGGTGGCGGTAAGGAGCCAAATTTACGTGTACCTTCTTCCATGGAAACATCACTGAAACCAAAATGTCTCTAAAACGGTCCATACGTATGTCTCTATGATCTACTTTAAGCAAATTCTACTAATTCAAGCAAAAATGTATCATGAATTTGTTTCAGGGCACAAAAGAAGTTGCCTGGGATGGATCTCCCGTTCGTTTCGGTAGTGTTTCGGGACCAAATTCTAATTTAATCAACGAAGAAGGTAAAATTTATGAGCTTAAAAACTTGTTTTTTTTTTATCAATTTCTAAACAAACTAAAACTGAAGTGAGAAATAGAGACTGTTAAACTTGAGGCTTAGTTTATTCAATCAAATTCCCTCCTAAATTCTTGAGTGGATTGTGAACTATTATTTCAAAGGAGAAAAAACTATATTTTTTTTTGGGTTGGCCTTATTTTTCCCTGCCCAAATGAACCCATGTGGGTCTCTTCAATGAAGCTCATCAGCAGTATCCTTAATTTAATGTTACAGTAAGTCTTACATTACTACAAGAACAACTTACATTACAGTGACAACTATTTCATAATTAGGGTGTGTAGCGCTGGATTTACACTTTTTCCGCCCATGGGCCGTCTGACTATTTGCTGCTCCTTCTAAGTCCACGCTTCCAGGGGGGTCTGGGGGCGCCTCCCGGAAATTGTTGAACTTTTTACCTCAAATAAATGCAAAATTACGCGATTTTTAGGAAGATTTCCCAATTCTTTATACACAAATTTAATCAGATTTTTGTGGTGATAAGTGATAACAATGCAGTTAATGTACAGCATTGTTTTGAGCATGAAAATCAGCGCTAAGCTTGGTTCTGTATGAGACGCAAGGCTACGCAATGACGCACCTCTACGGAGTCGAAAGATGTTATCTTTCGATAGCACTCATTCAACAAAAAAACAACAAAAAAATGGAATCTAGGAAAATTTTCCGCTTTCAGAAATGTTCCGCCGTGGACCACTGCCCATGTGGCCCATGTCTAAATCCGGCGCTGAGTGTGTGAAAGAGTTGAAGTTAAACTGATGTACTTCAATTTGATTTTGTTGTATCAATCAGTGAAATTTATCCTGAGACTTTTTTCACAGATGATGAAGCTTTATCCAATGCAAATAACTACAGTTATTTGAAGCGTAGAACTCTTCCTACCACGTGTCAAGACTGAAGTTGGGGGAACTCCTTTTAAAGACAACAGAAGAGAAGACAAGACCATCAACCTCCACAACAACGGGACATGAGGTTTTTTAATCTTATTTTTTTTTTCATCTCGAAGACTTCATGACTTACAAAATTTCTGTGATTTAATTTGTTATTTCATTCTAATTACCATTATTTTTTTCTTTGTTTTCGTTTTGTGTGTACCTACCTATTTATTGTTTGTTGTTTCTTAATCTTCTTATTTTTATCTCTCTAAGTGTAGTTAGTCAGAAATTGTTGCAATTACTTCAGTATTTTGTAGCTTAGAATAATCGTTTTAAGATACTTCAATCGAGGAGTTCTTCTGTGAAATGCTGGATGAAACTGAGGGTTGAGATGTCTACTGTCAGGGAAAAACCTGGAAAATCAGAGAATGTCAGGGAAATCAGGGAGTTGTCGAGGAATTTAGTCTGAAAATCTGGAAATTACGATTTGCTCTCACAATCCACCAAAAATATGATTTTATTATTGAATCTCAGAAGGAGTTTTTTGTTTACCCCTTACCTTTCCTTGTCTGAAAAATAGTCATGCCTTTGAAATCATGAAATAATTTTTTAATGCAATTTTTGACATTTTTGCGATTCTCCTGTTGCTCAAAAATCCAGAAAATAGTCTTAAATTGTGCGAAAAAATCAAAGAAATGTCTGAGAATAAGAAAATTAGAAGTCATGAAATGTCAGGGAATTTTAAAATTGAACTATACAAGACACCGCGAGGGTGTGCTGGAGCTCAAAAGTCCTGATTTTAAATTGTTATTGCGTGAAACTCTAATGAGGCAAACTGAGTTTTCTCAATTATCTAAAAATCAGAGTGTGTAGTGGAATCGTCAGATGATTAAGAAAATCCAATCCAGCACTTCATACTCATGTAATAATCTTTTGAAATCAGGTTTTTTGAGCACGAGCTCACGTACTGTTTTATCCGCCCTTTTACCGAAGAACTCCTCAATTTTCATGTGAGAATGAAAAATAATGATTTTATTAATTACCTCTGTAACATAAAACATAAAAAAAAAAATCAAACATAAAATGTGAATCATTTTGTTTGTCCACCTGCATGAACCTGTATCTCATTTAGTTAAATGGCTTTAATGAAGTTTCATTTTATGCGTTTTATCAGAAGTAATTTTTGTACTTTTTATTATAATAATTGTCTGTGTTTTCATTGAACGCGTAGACTCATTTGTGTACCAGAGATCTATTCGTTCAATGTTCATTTAATTTTATTGCATTTACTGTATGAAAAGTTAGTCTAATCAAAATGTTTAAATTTTACCGCTACTTTCATAATGCTTTTTTTTCTCACGCCCTGTCGGTTTTGCCATTTTTCGGATGATTGTACGATTTTTTCCATTTGACTTAATGTAAAATTTGGGAGTTTACGGGAAAATCTGGTAACATTGCACCCTGTATTATTTCACGCATTTTCTCATGATGTATGCTGAAACATTTCAGAGACAATTTAAATGAGGTAGCGTACCAGAGTAAGAGAGGCAGTTCTAGAAATTTTGCTTACTCGGTTTTCGGTTTGCTTTTAATTCAAAACTATCGAATAGGTATACGCTTTTTTTTTTTTTAAATGATTTTAATGCTTGAGATATACCGTCTGTAAGAGTTACAGTCCTAGAACTCGTTTTCAAAGTGTAAGGTAGGCGCACCTAGACTGATAATCTTTTGAATTTTTCAACATTATTTCTCATGTTACAAAATGAAAATCAATTGAAGCGGTCGCTTTTCATTGAGAAACGCTTAAAAATCAAAGATTTAAAGTTGGAGGCAAGTTTTGTATTGATTTAAAGGAATGAAAATTGAAATCTCTCCAAAGATTATGGTCTAGATGAGCCTACACTTCTGAAAAGAGCTTTAGCAGAGTTTCTAAACACTAGAGCTTTCCTTCTTGAAATGTCCGATTGATTTTTAGATCAAATTTTTATTTTGTTTTGTGTTCAAATAGGAGTTCGGTTTTAAAATTTCAATTTTGTATCCATGAAATTTAATAACTCTACCAAGTCCTACCACCTTCTATTCTCTATTATGTAATTTACTTGTGTAGCTATCAGAATATAGCTATAGTTGGGGAAGAGGTATCCAATTACTTCGTTGAATCTTTGATTTTTTTCATTTTTATTTATCTTTGTGCTCATCAGAACATAAAACGTGGATCATTTTCTTTGTCCACCTATATGAACCTGTAAGATTCTTATTTTCTTCTGAGTCACCTTTCAGAAGTGTTTGTTTAGTATTGCTCATACGAGAGGGAACCAAAGTCCTGATCAAAAATCTGAAGGCTGACTGCTAAAAAGTATCTAGAAAGAAAAAAGTCATCAATAAATCATTTTTGAACCTATTTTTCCCTGTGATGGTTTTCATTTTTAATTCATCAGATTACTCATTTTCTGCCCAGTCTGCAAAGGATGCAGCACTTTTCTTGTGGGAAATAGTTCTCGATTGATTTTTGATGTAATTGCTATCATTCGATTCAGCAGATTGAGCTGAGAAAAAGTTTTCACGACACCAACTCAATAATTGTATGATTAGTTTTTGAGATATTCGTAAGAACTTTTTTTCAGCTCAATTTGATGAATAGAATTATGCCAATTGCATAAAAAATCTATCGGGAACCATTTCTTATAAGAAGCGTGCAGGGGCCCTTTCAGTTGGGCTGTCAAAGGTTTCGGTGTTTTTCTCTTCAAACCTCCCTCCAAATTTTTTAAACTTCTATTTTCCTCTAAAATTGTGGACCTTGACAAACAAACAACTCTTATGCATTTTTTTTGTTTTTCTGGCAAACATTAATAAGTATGTCATACTTTAAAATGCTTAAATTTTCAAAAAAACGACACTTAAACTCACTCACAGGTTTGGTCTTTCCTGGAGATCTGACTAGACTGTAACATTAATTATCAGCAGTTTTCTTATCCCTAGGATACAACTAAACAAAAAATGCAGTAATCTTATAAAATATTTCATGCAAGGTTGATTTCAGTCAATAGACTTGACCATTAAAACTTTCAAACACATTTCTCTCAAAGTGCGGTCTTTGCTTGCGTGTTGTTTTTCTGGCAACGTCAACAATTTTTCACCTCCTTGTAATATGAATCTTTGTTTAATGGAACCTAAGCTTTCATTGAATCTGATTACAATGACAAAACAAAAGTGAAAAGGAAACCTGGTTTATTAGTATATGTACAGTTGGGGACAAAAAGAGTGTCAGATGACTCCTTGGATTTTGGCACAGGTAGGCCACCTGCGATGCTTAAATTCATTGAGATGAGTATTGCGGGTGGCCTACACACTGGCGGATACAGGCAATTGTGTTTCTCTCTCTCTCCTTCCATTTGAACTTATGTGTTAGAAAAGGATAGGAGAGGGGGTCATCTAGTGACTTTGGCCCCCTCTTATGTCCTTTTCTAACGCACGTTTTCAAATGGGAGGAGAGAGAGAAAGACAATTCCCTGCATCCGCCCATGGGCCTACATCCGGGAGTGGACTGACATTCTTTTTGTCCTCGACAGTTTATCAAAACCTACGAGGACTGGGAATGGCTGCTCTATATATAAAGAAAAAATTATATTGAATGTATGCAGTTGCATGAAGTTATCAGAGGAAACAGTGTGGAGCTTTTCAATCATTTCCTGCTTCAATTTTGGGATTTGAGTTTCATTAAGATTTTATTAAACCTTTCAAAAGAAGACAATTTTCTAAGAACTTTGATGGGTCACTCAACTTTTTGCAAAATGTTCATTTAATATTTAAAATCCCATCGAATCCCATGGAAAATGAAGTGAGCGAATGTGTGTCCTACCATCTCTGAAGGGGTTAAATGAAAATTAAGTACCTACTTTAAACCATTGGATCCCTCCGCATTGGAATTTCGCTCTCCTTTGTGAAACACTCCTACATGAAATTGCCTATCCCGGAGATTGAAGGAGTACAGTCGACAAGACAAGATACCTTCCTCACAATCAGTTTAAATCAACGGGCTAGGTTATTGCCGCCACATCAAACATTGGGTAGTTGACCCTTTAAGTGCTAAAGTACCAATCCGGTTCCCCAATCTTGTTTTACTTTAATTCATTTCACACGGTTAAATAAAAGAACGTGGACACTTGAAAAGAATAGTCAGCAGAGCGCCTTCAATTGACGATGTATGCAAAAACACGCACCGCGAAGTCAAAATATCTATCTTCTAGCTCATCGCTTTGACTTCAATCTATGCGTGGTGAGTTGATTGACGAACGATTGGTCCTGAAAGGGTTCAACTATTCGCACGAGGAGGACATCCGGTAATTTTTATACCGGTTTCGGTTTCACCTGTAATATTTGCTGATACAACTCCAAATTACATTTGATTTTTTCCTCCCATAAATACGTCTTTATTTCTGAACCGATTTGGCCCGTCTTTAGCTTAAGAAATCGAGCAAAAAATTACGCAGGTGCTGACGATCTGATTTTTCGTCTATTATTCGTCATTTCAGAGAAAATAGCCGGAAACCGTCGGAAAACGGCTATTTTCGAAGACAGCGACAAGTTACGCCATCTATCGGATTAATAACTCCGGGAGTTTGCCATAGAATCACCTTAAATATTGCACTCTGAAGTGGTCAAACTCGACAAATATTCCCGGAACCTCAATCAGGCTAAGGAGTATCCCGGCTTCCTGGCTCCCTCCTACGTATTAACGAAAAAGGAGGAGGTTCTTTCAAAATTTTCCGAGTATTACTTATAAAGGTAATTTTCAAAGTAATTATAAAATTGGGTCATGCGGGGATTTCCTGCTCGAAATTGTGTGCGGGTGATATTTACTGATATAGGTTTTAACCCTTTCAGACCAGGAGTCCATTCCAATGAACATTTGAAATGAATAACACGTAGTCTTATGGAAAACAAAAAAATACAATATGCGCATCAATTTAGTTGAGGAAACAGCGTTGAGATCAACAATATATATTAGTCAAAAATCCGTTCCTGAAAAAAAAGGATAATCAGGTCTGAAAGGGTTAAATTGGCTCCTGAAGAGGTGACTTTTTCTGATGACAGTAATTGTAAGGACAGCCGGAAGAAGGACACTCACGTCATCAGGAGTGTTTCTTTCCTGAAAATCGGCATATAAATGTATTGGAGATTTTTAATGAAGAACGCACCTGATGTTTTATGTTATCTTATTTGATCCCGTTGACTCCAATGTTGGCTCATAAACCATCAGCAGGTGTGTTCTTCATTGAAAATCTCAATTCCATTTATATGCTGATTTTAAGGAAAGAACACACCTACTGTTTTATGTGCCCCTCTTGCTGCAAAGTCCTTAATTTATTGCCCTACCTATGCCTAAAATTGATTCCGATATTTTTTTTTTTTTCTTTCTTTCGAATTATAGGCCCTGCAATCAAACACCCTCAAAATTCTTCTTCGTCTCTTCTTCTTCTCAATCCCGAGAGCTGATTCTGCTCTTTTGGATGAGACGAGATATTGGGAATCGACCAATCCCATTGGTTTAAACGGCGTCAAGTGACAGAGTTCGAGTCATTCAAAGGACGGAGGAGTCATTCGGTCTAAAACGAACAAATCGAACGACTTCAAAATTGTCACGTGACACCGTTTAAACCAATGGGAATGATCGATTCCCGCTATCTCGTCTCGTCTCGTCCAAAAGAGTAGAATCAGCCCCAGTGGGCCCGCTTGAAGCGACTGTAGGGTGTTTATGACCCTGCTAGAAAGGGGACATTTTTTTTTTAATTGCTCTCTCGGCCTAAAAGTGAGATTCTCTTAGGTCCCTTAATTACCCTGTCCCTGATGATTCTCTTGCCACTAAGCATTAATCTAGGACTCTGATTTTGTACGATTGAGTCGAAAGTTGAAGTAAGTTGTCGAATCGAGAAAGAAAGTTGAGTCGAGAAAAGGTTTTTAAGGAGCCGTAACTACACACAGCTGCTCAACCCCCGGTTGATTTTGATCATTATATAGATGTATTCCCGATTGTAGACGATTTAAAAGGCGGCTATAATTAACGAGAAGGGCATTTGTAACTTCAACAAGTTAAATATTCCCACGTGTTAGCAATGATGTTGCCTACCCTAGAAATTGAAGGAAATTTCTGTGATTGTTTACCTTACATTTAAATCATAAGTGGCGGTTGCCACCAGGCCAAGTCCAACCCCCCCCCCCCCCCCCCCAGCACAATACTACATCGATACCTTCTTCGTTTGTTCAAAGTTCAAATCAACGGGTGTGGTTTTATCAAACACACATTAGATATAAGTACTTAACTATTCGTACCTACAGATATGTTGCTCTTATTTTGCCTATCCTTAAAATTGAAGGAGCTTATAACGAAAATAAACTGTCAGTTTGCCGCAGCTTCATCTAAATTTTGACTCACCGTACTCTACTGTCAAATTGGTAGCGCTATTAGCTTTTATTCGAGCCAAAGGTCGAAGTAATCTCGTCTTGCTAGAAAGTAACCAGTTTTTCCAGAATTCTGAAGTTGTGAATTTACGGAAGCTACTTTAAATCCGACACTGAAAAAAGTGAAAGTGTAAGTATACATATACCCTTAGACGGTCCGGTCCCTACATTGTGTAGCAATGAGCTTGTTGCAAGAATTTTTTTTTTTATTAAATTATATGTAATCGACTGAAAATTTCACGAGAAGAACGATGGTACCATTTTTTCCGCTCAAAAACGAACAGAAAGTACCGAAATTAAAGCTCAAAGTTGAGGGGTCCGAGAAACGATTTTCATTGGTTGGCCGCCGACCAGTGTTGCCAGGTTTGGACGGGGTAGAATAGCCACGCGTGGACAGTTTTCGAGTTGGAAACTAGCCACGCTACGGTGTGGATAGAGATGGAGGATCCGCGACGACGCGACGGAGGCGGAAGCGTGGCTATATTCTCATCAAAATAGTCCACGTGTGGTCGAATCTAGCCACTATTGGCAACTCTGCCGCCGACTACGTCACAGCTAAGCACGGTCGATTTGTTTACATTTCTGCCCATAAGCTACCATGCCGAAAACGTGAAATTTGGACGCTTATTTCTTCTAAAAAGTCGTCATCTTTGGTCATCTGCCGTACTATATCGATTTTTTTGGACAAATAAAGATCCTGACAAGCCACGAAACGCGTCAGAGTTTATTTTTTTAAGCATCAAATGAAAATACGAGGTCGCAAAATTCGTCGGTGCCGCTAGTGAAACCAAGGTTAGGGGACTCTGACAACAAGTTAAATTCAGTCCATTGCATCTCTTTTCGTCCATTAAAGTGAAGCGAATCCGTTTATTTTGTCTTTCCTTTGCCTCTTTGACCTTTAATGAGTAATTCTTCAATAACTTTGAACGTTTTCGGACAGTAAGAGTCAAGGGAAACATAGTGGCTTTCCCCATAACCTATATTGCCTGTAAGCTTATACAAACTATACAAGATCATTTCATTTGAGTGAAAGCATCTTGTAGTCATGTAAAGTCAGAGGATCTCCTTGCTAAGTATGAAACTGAATTGGACAGGTAAATTTTAATGTATGGCACCTGACTCATCAAAGTCAATTGAATATACTTAGCGGTGGGATTTCATCGGTCAACTGTAATGTTTGTAGCACTTTAACCTATATTCTTTTCATTGGCATTTCAAGAGGAATCTGCCCTTCCTGTACTTGAATTTAAGTGTGGTAAGCAATTAACTTATAGTAAATAATAAGTTGGCATTTTCTCATTAAGCGTTTCATGTGAAGCTTGCATCGACTTAAACGCTAGCCAACGGATAACGCTGATCCACTCACAAATTGACAATCTTCCTAAAGTAAGGCAGCATATTCTCATTATATTTCATCAGTATTCATCAAGTGTTTACTAACTTTGATTTGCAATGACTTGATGCAGTAAAAGCTCAATACTCAGTTAATCCATTTTGACAAAGAAGAGAAATATTGAACATTGGAACCGCTCCGTCACATGTTAATGGGCTCTTAATAGGTATCAATTTCCCAGAAATTGTCAAGACATGTTTAGTGCCACATAAAGTACAGCTAAATCTAATGCATACTGCAGTGGGATGTAAATTTTTCAATATTTACCAATCTCCTTGCAAGAGAATGACACAATAACCACTAAACAATCATTCACTTACCCGCAGAATCATTTTAAAACTTAAATTGATTCACAAAACCTGATTTAGAAAATTATATTTGTAATCTGTGCTTATATTCAAAGCCAAGTTTTGCTTAGTGAGCATGACTTTTAAGTGGATATGATTGAAAAAATGTTTCAGGATGGATGTGTCAAAAATCCATAAATTTGACTAGTGTAAATTTGGAGTTTTTAAAATGATTCTGCGGGTAATTGAATGATTGTTTAGTGGTTATTGTGTCATTCTCTTGCAAGGAGATTGGTAAATATTGAAAAATTTACATCCCACTGCAGTATGCATTAGATTTAGCTGTACTTTATGTGGCACTAAACATGTCTTGACAATTTCTGGGAAATTGATACCTATTAAGAGCCCATTAACATGTGACGGAGCGGTTCCAATGTTCAATATTTCTCTTCTTTGTCAAAATGGATTAACTGAGTATTGAGCTTTTACTGCATCAAGTCATTGCAAATCAAAGTTAGTAAACACTTGATGAATACTGATGAAATATAATGAGAATATGCTGCCTTACTTTAGGAAGATTGTCAATTTGTGAGTGGATCAGCGTTATCCGTTGGCTAGCGTTTAAGTCGATGCAAGCATCACATGAAACGCTTAGTGAGAAAATGCCAACTTATTATTTACTATAAGTTAATTGCTTACCACACTTAAGTTTAAGTATAGGAAGGGCAGATTCCTCTTGAAATGCCAATGAAAAGAATATAGGTTAAAGTGCTACAAACATTACAGTTGACCGATGAAATCCCACCGCTAAGTATATTCAATTGACTTGGATGAGTCAGGTGCCATATATTAAAATTTACCTGTCCAATTCAGTTTCATACTTAGCAAGGAGATACTCTGACTGTACATGACTACAAGATGCTTTCACTCAAATGAAATGATCTTGTATAGTTAGTATAAGCTTACAGCAAGCTTACAGGCATATAGGTTATGGGGAAAGCCACTATGTTTCCCTTGACTCTTACTGTCCGAAAACGTTCAAAGTTATTGAAGAATTACTCATTAAAGGTCAAAGAGGCAAAGGAAAGACAAAATAAACGGATTCGCTTCACTTTAATGGACGAAAAGAGATGCAATGGACTGAATTTAACTTGTTGTCAGAGTCCCCTAACCTTGGTTTCACTAAGAGTTTTCCCTATATTTGAGTTAAAAAATAAGACGCGTGGGTAGTCAACTTTATTGTCAGATGATTAGTAGGCCAGGGTGCCGCACATTTTGGGAAAAAGCGAATTTTCACTTTTGGTGGTACTTATGGCAGAATGTAAACCAACGAGTACTTACGTGACTAGCTGTGACGAGTTGGCGGTTTCGACGCCATCTTTGGGGCCGTTTCAAATCATCAAACGCCTCAAGTGTTCCCCAAAAAATTTCCAAAAAACTTTCAGCGTCACATAGTATGTTTATTTGAAAAAAAAAAGTTCTCAACAAAACTCATGAGGATGGTTTAATTCTTTGCGCGTGGAAAAAACACAGGCGACGGCCCTCGCGAACGGGGGAGAGCAATTTGGTTTTCCCCAAAAAGCATCCATGGCGTTCGCCCATGCTTTCCCTTTCTAACTCTCCCAATATGGGGAACGGGGGGTCGCCCACTAGCGGGACCCCCCACTGTATGCGACCTGTATTTACAATTTGGAAACCTTTTAAAAAAATTTCAGTCTGGATAGCGTTTTGTTGGCTTGTTTAGGGTTTTTTTATTTGTCCAAAACAATCAAAAATAGTACGGCAAAGGGTGAAAACCCAAAAGTTTCGATTTTTGGAAGACATTAAACATCCAAAAAAATTTCAAGTTTTTAAGCTGAATACTTAAGGGAAAATGAAAACCAATCGACCGTACTTAGCCCCAATGACCTGCGAGTGACGTAGTTAGACGGGTTTCCCGCCCCCTTTGGGAAACGTTTCAAACTTATCAAATTTCCTTAAAACCCAAATTTTTCTTTTTTTTCCCCCGGGGTCAAAAAATCCTAAAAAAAAAAAATTCGAGGGACTCAGTACATAGGATTTTTTCATATTTTGGGATTAATTTTAGAATGTGCAAAAAAGCTTTTTTTTAAAAATTTCTGGGGCATCCATGGTTAAATAATACACAGTTTTTGGGGGAAACCCCCAAATTTGCGAAGGGGGGGTTGTTGGGTTTTACCCGTAAACGGACCCCCTCATTCGTTTTCGTGCTCGATCTTTTCCTACTTCCAAAGATCCCCTCGTGTCCCCCATTGGGCCTCAACGGGATAGGCAATGAACACCGTTAGCCCATGTTAATCCCCAATAAATTTTCAGTTATGTTTGGGTTCCTTTTTTTATCTCAACCGGTTAATAGATTAAGTCATGGGGCCCGCTAGGGGGGTATGGAGGACCCCCCGGCGGGAATTTTCAGATTTCAAAATTTCCCATAGAAAAAAAGGCAAACTAGTGGAAAGTTTCAAAAAAATTCCAAATTTGTTAGTTGAATTGTAATTTCTCATTTTAAAAGCGAAAAAGTTTTCGCCCTTTAACTCAACATCTTGCACTTTTCAATCAAACCGTCAAAAATATTATTAATTTCAAGCTTTAAATCTATACAAATTTAAACTTGTACCATTTGGGAAAAAATTCCCCAGCCTTTAATGAGGGGGCCCTAGTTGGGGGCAGTATAGACCCCCTAACCTAAAACACTCGCGCCCAGTTTAAACCTTAAAAACGCGAAACAATTTTTAGGAACCTTAAAGGTCAAATTAACCCAAATTTTTTTTCAAAAAGGGTTTAAAATATCCCAATTTAAAAAAAAAAAAAAATTCGCAGGTGCTGACGTTATAGGATTTGTGTTTTTTCTTGGCCTTAATTTTTGAATGCCCAAAATACTTTTTTTAAAAGAGACTAGTGGCGCTATCCATAGGATTGAAATCTGGAAAAGTTTCGCCTGCGGAATCACCTTAATATTCTCGATTAGATTGTTACTTTTTAACCCTGTCAATACCGGCCACACCCGCGTCATTCGTTTTCGTAGCTCGATCTCTCATTGACAGTAAAAGCTACTTCAAATGATCGACCTTAGCAAAATAACGTGTCTCATTGAGCGCCTTCAATTGTCGGGATAGGCAACGTGAACACCGTGAAGTAGGAATAGTTAACTCCCCACTAAATTTGAGCGAGTTATAGCTTTGATTTCTTTTAGTTATCTCAACCTGTTTGTAAAAAGGATTAACCATGGGGGCCCGCTGAGGGGGCAAGGGAGGACCCCCCCCCCCCGGAATTTAGAGCAGTCAAAACTTCACGATAGAAAATGAAAGGAACAAAAGAAGATGGAATGTTAATCAAAAGAGCAATATTCGACAAACTTTATCATCAGTTTAATTTGTAATTTTAACTCACTTCTTGCAAGGATTAGCAGAAAAATGCATTTTTCTTGCCATCATTAACTCATTATCATCTGTTGTCACTTTTTTCATGGTATCAAACGCGTCAAAATTATTATTATTATTATTATTATTATTTGATACATCTATACAATAGCTTACACTTGTACCATTTGGAAGAAAACTTGCCCCCCTTTTTTCTTCAGGGGATGAGGTAGGTCTCATATTGGGGGTCAAAAAGATCCCCCCCTCCAATCCATGAAAATTATTCTGCAGACGCCCATGGGGTTAACCATTCAAAATCGCTGCACAATACAGGAACCATCTAAGGGTCAAATTAACACTTCCCCTTTTTTCAGAGTACATGCTTCAATTTTCGAATGATGCAGCTGCAAGGGTCTGAAATGTTATGGTTTTTATAAAGAAAATGAAAGTACTTGATGAGCTGAGAACAAAGATGGCTTTGGTTTTTATGATAGTCCCATTGTTCCGAAGATGAGATTTGGGCCCAAATTACATTCTTTTAAATGGGAATTTCGTGTGTAGTGATGTCATTACGCACCAAAGAGTAAACAAGAGTCGCAATTGAATGGAAGGCCTGCGTGGTCAACGTAGATAAGGGATCGGAACGCGGGCTGGCCTCTGATTGGCTGCAACGCGTGGAGCAAAAATGTCTTAGGGTATAGGGAAATTAACACGGGATTTTCGTTCCGGGACGTTTATCTCGAAAACTGTGCAAAATCTTCTCCAAACAATTTATGCGAGTCGATTCAGCAGAATTTTCCGAACAAATTGATAGGTCATAAGTGCCACTTTATTGCAAATTCGAAAATACTGTTTCAGTTTAAAAGGACGTACAATAGTGTGATTACATGCGTGGCGTGTGTTTGAGCAGTGTTTGAGTAACTCACTATTGTGTGTACTTTCCAACTGAAACAGTCTTTTCGAATTTGCAATAAAGTGGCACTATTATGACCTATCAATTTGTTCGGAAAATTCTGCTGAATCGACTCGCATAAATTGTTTGGAGAAGATTTTGCACAGTTTTCGAGATAAACGTCCCGGAACGAAAACCCCGTGTTAATTTCCCTATACCCTAAGACATTTTTGCTCCACGCGTTGCAGCCAATCAGAGGCCAGCCCGCGTTCCGATCCCTTATCTACGTTGACCACGCAGGCCTTCCATTC
Source organism: Trialeurodes vaporariorum (assembly GCA_011764245.1). Taxonomy (NCBI): domain Eukaryota; kingdom Metazoa; phylum Arthropoda; class Insecta; order Hemiptera; family Aleyrodidae; genus Trialeurodes; species Trialeurodes vaporariorum. Next base: position 52,660,737 of record VMOF01000001.1, read on the forward strand.
AATTGCGACTCTTGTTTACTCCTTGTTACTCACACTATTTTTTGTACCTTTACACGAGTGTCACTCCAAAACCAAAGACACCATGGTTTTCAGCTCATCAAGGACTATCATTGTCTTTATAAAAAACTCAAAATTCCAGGCCTTTGCAACTGCCCCATTTCACAAGAGCTCATCGTTAATAAAGAGGCTAATACCTTTGCCCGCGATCGCGCTGTTGGTAATCTGTAGAGTGTAGGTGCAGTGATTATTATAAGCACGAAAATTGATCAGCTGCACTCACTGGGCAGTGGGCATGCAGGAGCCACCAACTTGAAGACAGCGAGACGGTGTAGACTCATCCGTGCGGGGATGGTGGCGGGAGGGGAAGGGGTTACGGAAATCGTGTCATACTTGAGTAAGTCGAGTTTCGAGGGGTGGGGATAAGTCAAAGCTGATACCGGCGGCTCTGGCTTCGCGGGGCGCTTGAGAAGAGAAGAGAGAAAAAAACCAACAGGTTGTTTTTCAGTCAATCCAAGACGTTCGCGCCGTGGTGTCTACGTTTCCTTTCGTCGGTTCTCGCGCGGTCTCGCGGTTTGTTTTCGGTCTTTCGTTTCGGCGTTTTTTCAAAACTTTTCGCACGCTTTTCCCCCCCTTAAGTTTAATTAAACAGCTTTTCCTTTCCACCAGCACTTCCTTTGACTTCGCTGTGTTTACTCTCCAAACTCGGATTGTTTGCATCTGAAACTGTGCGCCCACTTGTTTAATTGGATCCTTATTTAATTCACTGTCTTGCACTGATTTAATTCGGTATTAAAGTATTTGGGTCTTCATAATTTAGCGCGTGTGAACCTCAAATTGTGTTTAATTCTTATCAATTCATCTCATTTGATTGTTTTCTTGGGCATTGTTCGTTCCCTGTTTAGTTTTTCCCAATCGTATAGTTATGATGATAATGAAGTGATTTAGTTTAGTGATAGCTAGCGTTTTGTGATTGGAATTTACGTTTTTGGATTCGCATTTCTGTTTGGAGATATTTCTTTATTGGTAAGTTTGATTATATTTTACTTATTATAAGCTTGTCGTGGATATACTTTTTTGGACTAACGACTAACACAAACGTCACAAACTCAGCCTTCATAAGGGGCCTCGTCGCACCATAAGTACGGGTTTTAGAGTTCAGAGATCTCCACATTTTCAAGGACTGAATTCTAAGATCGTGTGCATAGAAAATAGTTTTGAAACGTGTTTTTCTTTCTCCTTATTTCTACACACTGATTGTGAGTTAGTTAAAGTTTTTCAAATCATAAGCAGCAGTCCGTACTCAGTAGGTTTTTTATCCGATCCTAGGATATTCAGCTTCAGCTGTTCTGTCGTATTTTCTTCGTGAAGATCCGCGGCAGTTTTGCAGAAACTGGAAAATTTTCAGTCAGAACGTTGCAAAGTTCGGGATGCCAAACCGGAGTACTAGGTTCAAATTCTCGGTGATGCATGTTTGATGCATCGCAAATGATACGCTCTTTTGAATTCCCTCAAGAGCACGACAAAGGATTAATTATTATAGAAACTCTGAGCAATTTTTGAACAATTTTTCTTTCATCTACAGTCTATTTTAATGCAGCTCTATTTTAATCCAATGTTATTGCCCGGGTACTCTTTTTCCTCGAATTTTTGTGTTGTATGACTCCTTAAAAGCGCCGATACTTCCCGCAATCACCAATACAAAAAAAAATGCATTCTGTTCCAAGATCCATATGATGGGCACCCCATCCCACGCCAATCCGATAGCGCTGTGTGTGTAATCTTCCAAAATCGGGAATACATCCAAATCCACTAGGGGTTGAACAGTTGTGCGCGGTTAGTCAAAATTTAAACGAAGCTGCGGTGAACTCACTGTTTACCGTCGTAATAAACTCCTTCAATTTCACTGATATGCAAAATAGCTACCCCCATGTACGAATAGTTAACTAGACAGAGTTTGATGTGACCGCATCAGTTGATTTGAAGCAGCCACGACGAGGTTATCGAAGGAATATTAATTGAAATATGGATTTATGGAAGGCTAATTAACTTTCGCAACGATTTCTTTCCATGTCATGGGTAGCCAACAAGGCAACATCATTACTGGCTTGTAGAAATATTTAATTTTACAAAGTTTATTAATATCCTTCTCGTTTATTTAGAGTAGTTAAATTGAAAAGGTTTCGAGACTCCGGTCAATTAAGTCAGCAATATGCAGAGCGTACCTAACTGATTGCTTCGAAAAAAGTATGAAATTCCGCGGCTGACTTGCGGTGCTTGTTGGGTATTGCTATGTACGCTACTTTTGAAATAAATTTTTGAAGCTTCGATCCTTCTGATAGTTCTAATTTAGTCAAATCTTCTAAGTTAAAAGCGCAGAGTCTGCGTCACTATCCTCTGTTGCCAAGACATCAGAACTTAGCTGGCTTTTGGAACGAATCAATCGATCGATCGATCAATCAATCGATAGATCATCACAAACAGTGGCGTCGCGTGCAATTTGGCAACAATGTATTCTATCCATTTAAACTCATGTAAAAGATCGAATTCAGGGGGTTCACAGTGCACAAGGAAAATTCGATATGTTTAATGAGTTTAAATGGAGCAGTTGCATTGTTGCCAGATGGCACGCGACGCCACTGATCACAAAACAAGATCGAATCATTAACGGCGCTGAAAGCGTCCGACAGCTCGTAACGCCATCTGTAGAGAATTAAAGCATTTTAATCTCTCAAAATCCAAATCAATAAATCAAAATCAATAATCAAATTAATAAATGAAGCATTTTCCTCGGTGGTTCGTTCCTAATTTTCTAACACGATTAAAATCTGATCCCATGTTTTGTAATTCAAACACTAATATGCACCATTTTTAAATCAATCTCAACTTACGAGGAGATGTCTTTACCTATATCCTTCCCTTGTGACATACGGCCACGTTTAGGTAGGCTTTTCTCAGGAACTCATAAAGATAATTCAAAATCCTTTTTTATTGGATTCGTGTACAAAATGGAAACGGATAAACGAGAGGTTTTAGCAAAAAAAAAAAAAAAAAAAAGTTTTGTAAACTTATTTTCAAATTTTGTCAAACATAATTTCACAAATTTATTTTTGACAAAATTTTTAAAATTAAAAAAAAAAAAAAATTATTTTGTAGAATTTCAAAAACACCTCTCGTATTATTGTTTTCAATGTTTCCATTGAATAGAGGGAACCCATTAAAAAATATCTAGCAAAACAGTTTTTTGAATTATCTTTATTGGCTCCTGAGAAAAGTGTACCTAAACATGATCATGCGGTTTACATGGGAGGGATAGGAACACACTGGACAGACGACTCCTCTTAATTCATTACCCTTTAAATTTTATGTTCAAAAGATAAGAGGCAAAAAAAAAAAAAAAAAAAAATCCACCTTAGTGACGGGCTTTTAACTTTGCGAGACTCGTCTGTTGATGGAGCTTGTTTTTGCCACTGGAAACAAGTCGCAAAATCAGGTGAAATTGGCCGCATTCTTAATGAAAATTGCTCAGTAAGCTACGCAGTTCTCGCCCGTTAAGGAAGAGACCAGTCGCCATTCGGGTTATGCTGCCATTGCTCCAATGCGGATCCGTGCTTGAGTTGAGCTGAGCGCAACTTACACGCGACAAGTCTCACATACTGTACCAGAAAAAACAAAATGCATAACTTGACTACTGCAAAAAAGTTCAAGTGAAACATCTCAAATAGGTAGGTCTGGTAGGTACACCTACAAGGCGTAGGTACCAGTAGCGCACCGAGAGTTTCTTCATCTCTCTCTTTTCTCCATTAAGAAATGTATGTTAGACAAGGATGGACAAGGGGATAAAACCCCCTCCTTCTGTCCTTTTCCTACTCATACATTCAAATGGGAAATGAGAGAGATGGAAGATATCCTGGTTGCGCCAGTGGTAGGTACAAATGGACGTTTCTTGATTTTGTGACGATAGAAGTCAAAAATGGAAAGAATCGCTATTACTTTACTCACACGCGTTAACCCTTTACCGCTCGATTTTTTTCCCCCCGTTCGAAAACATGATTTTTAAATTCTTTTGACTCAAAATGAAAGGGAAAAACAGTGAAAAAATTCCTAGCATTAATTCTTGCGCCCAAAAGATCTGCATTCTGCAAAGTACTAAATTTAACTTGGGCCAGTATAGGAAGAAAATCAAGGTCAAACGGTTAAATATGCTTTCTAATGCTCAGATGGCGCTCAACGTGGGGCATTGCTTTTTCAGACTTCGGTTAAAAATCGAAACTTTTCCTCTATAAGTGCCGGAGAGATGACGACGTGGAAAAAAATGATATTTTAACTTTAAGAGTTAAAAAATAAGAGGAGGAAATATATTATGTGCCTCAGGGGGGACACGGTGCAGTTAAGGGTTTTAAAGTTAAAAACTTCAAAACGTTATTTAGCGCGGACGGGTGGTAATGATGAAGATTTCGAGAGAAAAAAAAGAAGAAAAAAAAAATCGTTTCTACGCGGTTTTTTATGTTTTCTTATTATAGGCAGTTGCAGTTCATGTAAACTAGCAACTTTACTCTTTGTCCGCAGTTCAACCAATTAAAAGTATCGAACAATAGGGTGTGCAGTTACTAGTGAAAATTCTAGAATTCGACCTTTTGAGGAGATTTAAATGGACGAATTTAAAGGATGACGTACTTAACTTATGGAAATTGGCTCCTCGTAGAATTGGCAGAAATTTTGATTTGTTATTGTAGTATTCGACCTCCCGACCAAAAGTTCTCACTGGCGCAAAACTTGTCTATGTCAATTCGAGATACAGAGGGTTGAAATGCCAGCTTGCAAGCTTCAGGGAGAACTTTCTTTTCAGAATTATTGAACACATTAAATGTGGACAGAAAAGAAATTTCGTTTAATGCGACCATAATTCTCATTGATTCAACGATTTTTTCTGGTGCGTTATTAGAATGGAACGCTCTAATGGATCAGTGAGAATTCTGAAGAGAATTTCTTCCACTTGTAAGAATTATTAAAAATACCAATAATTCTAAAATAATTTTCTAGTCCATATTTAAAATTAATTATTTTCTGCGTTTTCGCCCCTGATTTTAGGTATCCTTCCACCTTTTATTACCTCCATTTTCTTCTCCAAAACGTCTTTTGCACTACTTTTGTGGTATTCACAGTCTCTCTAAATAAAAGCTTGCATAACAGATTTTCTTGTGGTATGAAGTCCCTTTTTTAAATTATTCATCCAATTCCTGGATTGCTCAAGAAAATCATAGCGTTTCTTTTTCAGCCTCTCAAAAAATACAAATTATAGGGCATTTAAAATATGTAAAACCGAATCCCAATTTTGTGAATTAATTGTTACAAGTCGCCGGGAAGGGTGTAAAAAATCAAGTATTGGCACAAACCGGTTTTCTGTATCGTCTGAGATTTTCGACAAGCTGCCCGCTCAGCCCGCTGATCCCATCCATTCATCGATAATTTTTCCCGCGGTACTCCCTATACGCGGCGTATCCAAACCTTCATCTATAAAGTATTCTAACTCTATAGCCTGAGATCGAAAATCAGAAAGTAAATGTCTCATCAATTTATCTTTCTTACACTTTCAATCAGAATAATTTCAATCAGAAATTTTTCTCCGTGTATTAAGGAGAAAAATTTCTGATTGAAATTACGGAACGTAGGAAGAAATTGGAGTAAAAAGAATTTCCCTTTTAAATAATAAGGATTCTATTATTAATTCAACCAGAATTCTTATTGATCCGCAACGATTCTTTCGTGAGATTCTTCTGAATCATCAGAACGTCCTGTGGGACCAATGATAGTTCTGGTTGAATCAATTAGAATTATTATTATTTTAAAGGGAATTTCTCTTTACCCCAATGGGGCTATTGCACACTTTTGCTATAAGCGATTTCATACTCGATTATAGCGTAAAATCCTCAAAAAATAACGATGGCGGCTCTAAAAACTTCCAAAATCCACTCCTAAACTCAATAAACGCAGTTATTTGCGCGAGCGTAATGGTGGCCGAAGGCACTAACAATGGGAGATTCCTATCTTAATTTCGTCACTCTTTCTATGTTGACAAGGATGATTCACAGAGTAATTAGTCATCAGAGTGATGATCCACATCCGATGAATGGTACCGCAACACCAAGTGACACCGGTGTCAAATGAAAGTAGTCTCTTATTGGTCACTTCTTGATGGAGTTTCAGAATTGTTAGATGGGAATCTCCCATTGTTAGTGCCTTCGGCCACCATCACGCTCCCGCAAATAACTGCGTTTATAGAGTTTAGGAGTGGATTTTGGAAGTTTTTAGTGCCGCCATCGTTATTTTTTGAGGTTTTTACGCCTTAATCGACTATTAAATCGCTTATAGCAAAAGTGTGCAATAGCCCCTTTTCTTCCTACGTTCCGTAATTTCAATCAGAAATTTTTTCTCCGTGTACGCATGTAATTTAAACCTTAGGAAGTTTTATTTTAAGCTGGAAAGGTCGAAAACGACGCTTAATTATTATTGATGAACATTCACTAAATTTTGGCGGATTTTTTTCATTCTCAGATAATATATACATTATAGTGCGCCGCGCGGAGAATGGAGAACTACGGAGACAATTTTGGATAAGGTAGGACTACCCCAGTGGGGAAGGGGGCTAAAACCCACTGAAATGGGGGAAAAAAAAAAAAAAAAAAAAAAAAAAAAAAAAACCCTAAAGTTTCCTTAAATGTATCTCCGCACTACATAGATAGTATAAAATTTTGACCCTAGAGGGAGTGTAAAATTTTGATCCTAGATGGGAGGGCGCGAAAGCCTTCATAGCCCCCTTGGATCCACAACTGACCAGTATGTGTAATATTATACCAGAATCATATAGGACGATTATGTGAACCACGTAGAGTCGAATACTTCCACCAGAAAATAACAGTGTGTGTATGACGGGCGCGTTCTTTAGTTCTTCAAAGGATTGAATCGTTGCAAAAAAAGATTACTAATTGCACTGTGTTAGATTATGTAGGAATGGAATTGGAAAATGTTTGAATGGAATTGGAATATGTTGGAAATAATTATTATCCATGATCTCTTCTGCGCCATAGAATAAAGATGTAATAGAAGCGACACTGTCGCCGAATCTTCTATCAGAACTCGTTGACCTTGAACGAACTCGAAAAGATTATGTTTGGAAGGATGTTTCAAATTCTGTAATCTTTTCATTCAATAGCAACATCATCCACCACCCATCAGCGCTGCGATTGGCTTATTTTAAATTTCGCGGTGGCTGGCTTATTTGAAATCGTGCGGTGGCTGGCTTATTTGAAATCGTGCGGTGGCTGGCTTATTTGAAATCGTGCGGTGGCTGGCTTATTTTAGATCGGTCGTCGGCTGGCTTAGAGTCCCTGTGTATTAATAAATATGCAGGGGATATTTAAAATTAAATAAATTATTAAATATAATATATTATGTACTCGTACACATTTATACAAGGACTCTAGGGTGGCTGGCTTATTTTAAATTGCGCGGTGGCTGGCTTATTTTGAATCGCGCCGTGGCTGGCTTAAAGTCCCTGTATATTGAATATATAGGGGATATTAAATACTAAATATACTAAATATAATATATTAAATATATAGTTCATTGAATATTCATGCACAGGGACTCTAGGTTGGCTGGCTTATTTTGAATTGCAAGTGGCTGGCTTATTTCGAATCGCGCGGTGGCTGGCTTATTTTGAATCGCGCGGTGGCTGGCTTATTTCAAGGTCAACGAAAGGAGTTTATACAGAGCCTTATGGAAGTGACGCTTCTATTACGAAGTAATCTTTATTCTATGTTCTGCGCCGGTTCAATCCTCCGCAGGATAAACTAACGCGCCCAACAAATCTGCAGCCAAAGGTTCTCCATCAAAGATAAGGAGTGAATTTCGGAACTCTTCAATGCAACCATAGTTTCTCCAGCATAATGTTACATGCTAATTACCGATTCGCATTTGTTTACATCAACCGCAGCAAAAGTTTGCAACATACCCATTTGCTAACAAGTTGAGGTTAGACCAATCGAACAAGGGGTCCTTGTCCCATGCTTGCTCTAATTCTTGTCGGAGACTCTTCTGATTATTGCATGCATGCAATCACGACTAGACTGTCTAAACATGCAGTATGCAGTGTATGTAGCCTCGACTTTCCGCCCTGCTTACACGGGTGCAACGAATACAAACCCATCCGTGTTATGTTATGTATAGCAGTGCGTGTTTCATTTTCTACGATTCCTCCATACATATACACGCATTCACCGAAACGCAAGGGGGGCATCTCCCGGGGGCCCGTGGGTGGGGGGGGGGGCTTTGACTATCAGCGACCCGCATGCATGCATGCAGTGTCGGCAAAGACTACCGAAGTATGTACATAAAATGTACACAGGTAATACTCGCTCTAACCATAATAGCAGGACGCAATGTCAAATTAAAAAATCAGAAGACCGTGGAATCCCTACGAGATATTTTAGCCCTTCTGTGCCCCCTCGAGCTCAGAGTTCAGGCCCCTTCCGCTGGCGTTAATCACTTCCTATCCACTCCACCAAGTCCCTCTGTCCGCCGACCGTCCACTTCCTCATCCGTTCTGCCACCGCAATATTTTTGTAATTCAGTCCACCCCCGCATCTATAGGGTCGTACATAAAATCTTGGGGCATATATTCTCATTGTGCTTTTCAGTGGCGTCATGTCATTTCAGGTTTTATGTTGGAGGGGGACAATGGTTGTTGACCCTTTTTTTTCCTTTCATTTAGTCCTCATTCCTGTTTTTCATGACTCAAGTTAAGAGGTTGAACAGTTGGTTATCCAATTCGATATCGTTTAAAAATTTACACTGATGAAAACAGTGTACTTATAGGCATATGCATTAGCGGCAACCAGCTGAATGGTTCACTTGGTTATTTTGTAGTAGTACTTTCTGGCATTTGTTTAGACAGAATTCTCGTTATGAGTAAAATCAAAAGGTTTTTTAACATTACCACTATTACCAGACTTCTGATTGGAGATACCAGAAAATATACCTACTAAATAGTTAATTAATGTCCGCACCTGGATGCCGATGTGCATCATTCGAAAGGTAATCCCAATCAATAGGTAATTGAAGTTATCCTTAAACTGTTGAACCTCCCTGTATATACAGTAGACCAATGAAAAATAATAGTATTCTTTTAACCCTCTGACACTATATGTGCTCACCGTCGCGAGGCGGACTGTGCAATAGCCCTGTAATCAAATTTAGGGACGTTGCCGTGAAAACAAGGCGCGCAAAACAAAGGGTGTGTTCTCACGTAGAAATTAGTGTTGCAGTGGACGGAAGGATGTCTTGGAAGGAGCTCAACTGTTGTTTTATGAACCATGGAGAGAGGTCATGGTCAATGATCATGGCTGAATAAGGCGTGTAAATACGTACTTCAAGGTACGCCTTTTCCAAAATAGGGATTTTTTTAATTAAGTTATGAGCTCATCTAAATTGGCTTCTCGTAAACAATGTATTTTGTTTGGGGGTATCAGGTATGGGTTATGCGGTTATGGGTGAGCTGAAGGGCTGAATTTTTTTAAAAAATCAAATTTTTTCTATGGACTTATTACTTTATGAAGCTATTAGCTTTCAATCGAGGAAACGTATATATAAGGGAAAGGGGGGGACCCGTCGAAATAGCTTAAAATATAGATTGGTATATAAGGGAATGACCGATACTTCCTCAGAAAAAATTCCAGAATCCATTCTTGGATTTTTTTTTTTTATTGATTATTTCTTCTTCTTGCAAGCTCTATCATCTTCTGGAACTTTGAATTTGGAATTTCACATTTTTTTCTCCAAAAGTTTTACAAGCCGGTGATGGCTAAGAGCTTTGATCATACGAATGTCCATGCCGCCCCTCCCCCACAAAGTATAAATAACGTGTTTGAGCCTTAAATATGTGACATCCGCGGTATTGGTGTTCTTCATTTGAAAATAAATAAAGATACGATTTTTAAGTATCAACAAAGATTTTAAGGCATAAAGCTTATCAGAGGGCGTTTTAGCGCATCCTAAAGTGAAAGATATTCTCCATGCATCGAAAAGCGATATGATTTTTATCGCAAAAGGTGTTGAGTCAGCACTTTAAACAATTTTGTTAAAAATCGTCATCTTTGTCCAGATGGAATGTATCCGCTGTCGCGGTTGGTCTTGTAGACTAAATATGTCCAGCTCTCAAGAGTCAATATCGTATCGATTGACTGAACTTGCCGCTAAGTACGATGGGTAATCTTTGGTGGAATCTGGCCTGTCAACACATTTCCTCTCCCATAATGGGTGACTTATAATTTCAAAGATATTCCGAAAAGAGCATCAACATTCCACCGCAAAGATTAAATACCCTAATGTGAAATTGGGACTAGGAAGATACAGAGTGATGAGAGAGTGGTGAAGAGAGAAAGAAAGAGAGAGAGAGAGAGAGTGGTGAAGAGAGAAAAAGAGAGAGAGGGAGAGAGAGGGAGAGAGAGAGAGAGAGAGAGAGGGAGAGAGAGAGAGAGAGGGAGAGAGAGTAGTGAAGAGAGAAAGAAAGAGAGAGAGACAGAGCGAGAGAGTGAGAGAGAGAGAGGGAGAGAGAGAGGGAGAGAGAGAGGGAGAGAGAGAGGGAGAGAGAGAGAGAGTGACGAGAAAGGAGGAGTGCGTGGGAATGGAGGAAAGTCTTTCAAAAAGTAAGCCAAGGAGAATTATTAATCACTGAGTAAATGCGATTAAATATTTACCTCCATTTATTTATTTACTCACTTTTTTTGGTCGGATTTTACTCTGCAATCCGAAAGCTGGTGACTAACAGTCCTCGCACAGCGGGACACACACACATGTCTTCGGCAGTGGCTCGAAATGCTGAATTTCGTATATTATAAAACTCGAGCTAAAGGTCAAATTTGAAGGTGCTCATTGCAAGCTCGACAGTTCGATCTTTTCCAAAGGTTTAAATGAACAAAACGCAACGTTGCTGGATTTAACGCTTCTATAAAAATCGGGTGTTCAGTAGGTATCCATATCGATCTTTTCAATTCATTCTTCTGTACCCTGTCATATTATGAATCAAAATTGAATTTTAATTCATGTGACTTGTATCGTTTGGTCTCCTGGACTCCTTATTAGGGTGCAATTCAGAGATTTTCTTTGAGATTACCTTAGTTTGGCTTTTAGTAAATAAAAGTAAACAGAACTATCCGCCTTTTGCATTTTTCCTCCCGGGGCTTTCGTGAAAGCCTAAATCTGAGAGCCAATCAGAAATTGATTCCAACGTGGCGCAACTCTCATCGTATACATACGGACACTGACCAGTGGCGTCGCGTGTAATTTGGCAACGTTGCATTTGGTTCATTTAAATCCATGCAAAATGTCGATTTGAGGGAGTGCTCTGCGCAGTTCGGAACCTCCAGTAGATCGACCTTTTCCATGCGTTTAAATGGACAAAATTCAACGTTGCCAGACTGCACACGATTCCATTGCCTCTAATGAATACCACCCTCACAATTTCTAGTATTCATCCAAGACGACCATTGTGCGCGTATGCAGGTCAAAGCTGCGCTGAGAGTCACTCATTCCCTCTCAGTGCGCGCAGATGGAAGGCAAATCAGGAGGACTACAAATCGCGGGCTAAGTCATAGATTTAAGTTATATACAAAGAGCTAAAAACCGGCCCTCGGAGGAATTAAAGTTAAACTGCGAGCCACCGCTACTCCTCGACCCCACCCCCTGCCCCACCATGCCCGCCACCCAAAGCTCAAAAGCTCAGGCGGAGGAGTATAGAGCCGCGGAGAAGAAGTGCAGCGGGAGCGCCACTTATACAAAGAAATTGAGCGATTTACCGCGGATAGGTAGTTACGATGATCGGAGTAGTAATAACTATCATACTCAAGAAATTTATGATCACTTTCCGATGGTAAAAGTAGTTTTCGAAGAGTCAAAGAAGCGGAAAAAAGTGCTCCGGGATACCCATTCAAAGAGCTCCAATTTAAGTAATGACAAAAAAATAAGAAGTGAGTTGACCCCGCATCGCAGAGGATCAGAGCGGATCAGCCTGATCAGTCGTCCCCGACGCGCCACTGCAAAGAAGTTTGCTGCGCATGCGTTCTGTGTTCTCTCTGTCCGTCCGGTCTCGGGAGGACCAGAAACGCCGAATGCGGGAGTCGCGTCGCGAGTTTCGATTCCACCGACGATCACTGATCATGGCTCGGACATTTCCGTCTCGATTCGCGAATGCCGCGTTCTTTTGTCCGCCCGCTCTGGTTCGATCCCGCGCGATCCGCGATCCGCGGTCCGATCGGTGTGTTAAATGAGGCCCCTACAGCGGCCACGGGCATAGATCCTTAAAAATATTAGATGCAGAATAAAATGCAGTCGTCATTAAGGCAAAGTGTTATTGCGGATTGAACTGTTGTTACTTGGTAGCAGAGGCTGAGTCGGAGTCATATCGAAGCGACAAGGATTTATGGGGTTGATTCCGCGGCATTTATTTTATACCGACCGCGTGCTCTGCATGTCTATCGATTCGATTAAGATGGTTCTTATGTCAGTTCGAAAGTTAATGCCTGCCTGCGACCTGCGACGATCGAACTCGAACAACTTTTGAGGTTATGTTCCGTATTGGCATGCATTTAATTTACATGTACAGTTATGTGATTGAACGGTAAAGCTTTCAATTATCTTGGCCAAAACCTTTTCAGCTCATTGAGCTGTGACCTTTCACGCACGGCACGGCGCAGGAAGTTATTTTGAGACCAGGCCGATGAGTGCGCAATTAAAGTCCTGGAGTAAATACTCCTTAAATTGAGACAAATTGAATTAAATGACTGCTTCTGAAAGATCCGGTAAATAAAATGATGATAGTCGCCGACTCCTTAAATGGCTCAGGTAGGCTATCAGCAATGTTTAAATCCATCGTGACAAGGACTATGTCTTGCAAAAGAAAGTCACGTGATCGAAATTGTTATTGTTGAATTTTCCGTTGTTTTCAATGGACTTTTCGATTATTCATGATGTGTTTACTTACTTGTGGCATTCTGCTTAGTTCTTAAACATATATGAAATCCGCAAAATTGTTTAAAGGTTAGGCAACCTTTACAAGGTTGAACGATAAAGGTCCTTTACAGCAGATCATAGTATCTATGTAGCAGGTAGTCTTTCGGAATCAAAATATAAGGAGTTGACCTATGTGCTTTAATTCGTTGACCGAACAATCTTCCATCTCATCTTCCATCTCTCTCACACTCTCGCGTAATACCATAAACGATATCTTCAGTGGCGAAGCGTGCGATTTGGCAACTTCCCTTTTCCCCATTTAAACACATTAGAAAGGTCGAAATGCCTGGTCATCGCCGATGACTGAAGCGTTCGACTTTTTTGGTGAATTTAAATGGAGAACGTATACATTGTTGCCAAACTTCACGCCTCGCCACTGGCTATCTTATCCTTTCTCCAGTAATTTTTAAAGCAAAAAAATGTATGTTGATATTAACACGTTATAGCTCCTAGAATTCATAACGTAAGGAAAATTCAACGAAAAATATCTCAGTCTTGAGTTTGAGGAAATGAGAGAAACAGCGTCATACGTGAACATAGCCGTAGCCAGGATATTGTCTTTCTCTCTCTTATCCCATTTAAACACATGTGTTAGAAAAGGATGGATATAGGGGCTGTCACGTGACTTCAGCCCCTCTTTCTGTCCTTTTCTAACACATGCGTTCAAATGGGCTAAGAGAGAGATAGACAATATCCTGGCTACGGCTATACGTGAATACGCGAGAGTAAGGCAGTCGGAACACGGATGTTATGATGATCCAAACATTTGTATGAAGGAGGGTTAGGTTTCTCCAACGAGTAAAGTGACTTGTCAGTAGATCCATTCAAAGACCGACTTGTTACGGAAAGTTATTCTGTAGATACCCGTCATCATAATTTGAAAACATAAAATAACAGTATGAATGGTTATAATACACATAGAAAATGAGCTATACAAAAATGTAAGAGTCATGTATAAACTTAAATATACGTCAACAGAGTGAATTATCGTGCATTTTCATTGAGAAAAACAAGAAGGGTTGGGAAATCCGGAAAAAAATTATGCAATGAGAGGGCTCTAATTGGCATGCTTGAGTAAAAAACTGAATTTTGATTATGATCACGCTAAATGCGTGTAACCAGAGCTGCTGCTTTGTGTACCATCAAACCCAAAAGTTTTGACAGTTAAGAATTCGAGATAAGTGGCAAATCCTAGCGTAATCAAAGGAACTTTCTGCTCGCCGCCTGCATTCTTGTCAAAATGTTTGCGTCTGCCAGTACCTATAAGTACACAATGGGACTATTTACTGTACCAGTCATTCCACCAATTTCAAGCGGAAGAATTTTCCTAAAAAAATTTGAAAAAATTAAACGTAAGTTTTAGCCCTTTCGATAACTTTCTAGTCCCGGGTCACGCTCAAGTTAACACATATATGCCCAGTGGGTCGTTAGCGACCCATTTGTTTTGTTATTTTTGGACCAAATGACGTCAGTCAATTTGGACTAATTTTACTCAAAAACCAATTTCGGGAGTTTATAGCTCGTAAAATATTTAGCTGCCCCAAGAAATTTCTTTGTTTTAATTTTTTTCGTGTTTTCAGTTCTCAAATCGTGTTTTTTGAGAAAAACGCCTAAAAATTCCAAATAATTCTGGGCACATAATATGCTGGGTACTGAAAAAAAAAATAATAATAATAATAAAAAAAAAAAAAGATTTCGGTTCACCCAATTGTACCTGTCCGGTGTGAGAAGGGGGTAAAAAAAGTAACTCAGCAGTGAGAGACAGCGCAAGCAACAATGCTCCTAATTGGCTAGAAATGGTTTTGTTGACTTGGGTGTTCGGTTTGTCCCCCGAAAAGTTCCGAACCTCAAATCTTCACCAAAATCTCGACTTAATAAAATTCTCTTGTAGTGCATTCACGGTATTCGCAAAAAGTCCCTCTTAAACTTTTGTCAAATATAAAATAAAAACCCTCGGAAACTTTTATAGCG
Organism: Trialeurodes vaporariorum; assembly: GCA_011764245.1. Lineage (NCBI taxonomy): Eukaryota > Metazoa > Arthropoda > Insecta > Hemiptera > Aleyrodidae > Trialeurodes > Trialeurodes vaporariorum. The sequence continues at coordinate 52,675,773 of VMOF01000001.1, forward strand.
GACCTGACAACATTGCCTCCTTTTGTTTTGGCGGTCGTCACCTGTTATTGTTTGTTGTTTTCCGACACCGACGCCGTGCCCGCACCGACTAACGACTAATCAAGATGGACGTCTTCCTCTTTTGCTATTTTGATGGAAAGGGAAAGAACAAATATATCTCCGTGGAGAGACAGAGAGGTTGAAAATAAAATGTTTATTTCTAGAGATCGCCGCTGCTTTGAGACATGAGCTGGAGACTTGTGCCGGTGGAGGCGTCTGAGTAGCCGAGGTTTAAGTATATGATGCATGCGCCGTGCAGATTATGCATTATGATATACTTACTCATCCGACGGTACTAAATTAACCGTATAGAGATTATACTGTTGCATTTATTGTTAGCTCCACAGGCTGTATACCCGTAGAGGAGGCTTCGCGTGCAATTTGGCAACAACGGATTCTCTCCATTTAAACTTGTGTAAAATAATCGATCTTCAAGGGATTCATTGAATCCTCGAGAAATCGATACTTTTGCATAGATCTAAATTGCAAAAAAAACATGGTTGCCATATTGCACGAGTCGCCACTGCGAGAACGTAATTTTGAAAACATCACACGGAGGAGGCAGGCACGATAGAGAGTTCTTATGTGGAAATTGTACGCAGAACCGGTTTGTTTTCCTCTGATTTTTTTACCTTAAATTTAAATTTGTGAGAAATTAATTTAAAATTGGTTTGAAATGAGGGTGGAAGTGTTTTAAAAAGGCTCTTTTTGGACACAGAAATTGTTATTAAAATTTCTTTTGGAAGGCTTAACACGATTAAAAAACACACGTAACAGATCTAAAACAAATTTCCTCACGTAAAGAGCTGACGTATTAAAATTCTGTGTTCAGGTAGCCGCAATTTGAATTTTTTTCACATTCATTCAAAACCAGTTTCTATTTTGAGTTAAATAGAATTTTTGATTTGAGGTTGGAAAATAAGCCGGGTAAACAAACCGATCCTGTGTTAAATGTCCGTATGGGATCCACACGGAACCCATACCGCAGTGGCGGCCCGCGAAATTAAGAACCGACTCTGTTACCCCCGATCCAAAAAGGATTTGTCAATCGAGCCTCTAAATGGATCTGTTGCTTACTTTTGCTACAACAATGTGGAACCTTGATTCTTGCGTAAAATTTGGCAAAAATAACAATGAGCACATTAAACGTTTAAAAACCACTCATTAACCCAGGAAATCATTTCAATTTCAAACAGCCCGCGCTACACTATAGATACTATTTGCACGGGCATACTACTACATAGACGGAACCACCGTGTACTTATGTAAACGACATCGTAACCAAAAAATGATGGAATTTCCATCTAAAGAAATGAATTATGTTGGCTGCATTTGCTGCCTGGTCTTTTCTGGCTCATCAAAGATTACAAAATAATACAAGAAATGCACGCATCTTTTTGGAAAATTCAATTGTTTGTAAGTTCTGTTGATGTAGTACATAAACGCAAAGGTTCCGTCTATGTATAGCTGTATGTAGGTAGGTGATAATAGTGTCTATACTGTAGCGCAGGTTGTTTGAAATGGAATTGATTTTCTGAGTTAAGGAATGGATTTTGAAAGTTTTTAATGTGCACATCGTTATTTTTACCGAATATTACGTTAGAATCAATGTGTCATATTGCTGTTGCAAAAGTACGAAGCAAACCCATGATTGATACATAGTACATACCTATATGCATTAGTTCAAATAACAGTGGCAGGGGGAGGGGTCTCGAAAGCTCATAAGCCACTGCTGCTTTACGATTTGATTAATGTCAAAACTGCAGGGCTCATAAGTGAATGGACGATTGATGTATTCCTTTTTGCACACTGAGCGTACGTCTCATGTCTCATGTGTTTGGTGTATAATATTATATTTTTGCCTCTCAATCTCTCTCTATCTCTCTCTTTCTCCTTAGCTCTTCTCTCTTCCTAGAATGAACACGGAGCATTTACAGCATGTCACAGAAGTATTATAACCAGGGAGATGATTCTGGATTCTGCTCCTTTGGACGAGACGAGACGAGATAGCGGGAATCAGCGGCGTCGCGTGCAATTTGGCAACACGTCATTCTGTCCATTTGAACTCATGTAAAAGGTCGAATGCAGGGGGTGCACAGTGCACAAGGAAAATTCGATTTATTTGATGAGTTTAAATGGAGGAGTCGCAGTGTTGCCAGATGGCACGCGACGCCACTGGCGGGAATCGATCCATGGTCTGATAAGTGGAACTAGGATATTCTTTGTAGCTCCTTTGCTTTTTGTTTATAGACATTCAAAGCTCAAAAAAAAAGAGAAAAAATCAACCAAACTTTCAACTTCAAGAAAAAAAAAGTTTACAATGAATTTTTAAAATCCTAGTTTCACGTATAGTCAACACTCATACACAACTTCATGCAAAATGGCAGCCTTGTAGGTCAAATAGTTCCTGAGAAAAGTGCACCAGAAGTAAAACATATTTCACATTGTTTAACATAGGACCTCCTTCTCCCTTCCGGCAGGGGTGCAAAATGTGCCCGATCTAGCGATCCGCAGATCGCGTGAAAGTGAGGAAATTTCTGGAAAAGTGAGGAAATTTGTCCAATTTTTTTTTTTTTTATAAATAATGGCAATAAGGATTTCCCAGGAAAATAGTGTAAACAATTGGAAAATATTGGTCATTTTGCAAACATAGTGTTGAAATGTTAAAATAAGCAACAAAAAAAATTCATCTTTTTCAAATTTTTTGTGAGGAAATTTTTTAAAATCCTGTAAGGAAATAAGTCATGGATCGCGCGAAACTTCCGAAGTTTTGGAACATTTTGCACCCCTGCTCCCCTGAAAGATCCGGTTAATCAATGAAGTAAATGATCGCTGATCTGCGGATTAATACTTTTGGAACATCCTGTAGATGGCGAAAATAGAAATAGAAACAGTTCCTCTCGGAGTCTCCTCCGCCGAGTCGCGTCGTAGCTCAATGAAACTCAAAACGCGTGCCCGCGTGCATCCGTCGCGTCGCGTCGCGTCTCATCCTCTTGATGCTCGTTGGAAGGTGTGGATGGATCGGTGTTTGTTGTTGTATGTTGCGCGCGGTGTATTCTTTCACCGGTGGATACGATTTCGCCTAGCGATGCCCATACTACTACGCCATGCCGCGGCCGCGAGATGCGTCGCGACGCCGCGACGCGACGGGCCGACCTCCTCACCTCGCTCACCCGGCGGTGATTGATGCTGGATGCAGTGATGGTGTGATGTGTGATGGACAGCGACGGAACTCCTTTTTTTCAGGGTTGCCAATTTTGGGACAATGGGTCAGTTTCGTATCGTATCGTATCGTATTGTATGGGGGTCTTTGAAAAACATGACTTTGATGCTTTGATTTATATGCATAGATTTTGTCACGAAGGTAACGGTGATTGATGGCACGCATACGCCTGCATTTGCAACAGTTGATGGACGTTGTGCGCGAGAAATAGCCTAGGCTCTCAGTGATGTCATCAGCATCGGGTCATCAATGGATCTGTTTGCAAACTTTTGCTACTGCGCTTTTGCCATGGAGAGGGTCCATTTTGGTGTAAAAATCGCATGAACAAATCACATTGAATGAAAGCATCGAAAATTCTCGACATCCGTGACGCGCACCTAATGCATGTGTTTAACAAAATTCAAAGAGGGAGGTCGAACGAGTTGGTCACAGTGTGGGTGCCCCATCTAATAGCAACTTTCCATGCCGAAAATATAGTGATCATGTAGGGAAAGCTCAGTGGCGTCGCGTGCCATCTGGCAACAATGCAACTGCTCCATTTAAACTCATAAAATATATCGAATTTTTCTTGTGCACTGTGCACCCCCTGAATTCGATCTTTTACATGAGTTTAAATGAATAGAATGTATTGTTGCCAAATTGTACGCGACGCCACTGGGAAAGCTGCAGTTTGATGGGACTCTCCCTTCACGACTATAAGATGAATCGATGACCCGATCGATGACGGACATCAATCGAGATGTGGGCATAGCTAGAACATTTTTCCGGAGGGGGCCAAGTTTGGGAACCCCATTGGGCGGTTTGGGAAGGACACCCCTCAGTTTAGGGGGAGGGTCCCCAGGATATTTCTGCAAATTTAGCCGCTCTCAGATGTGATTTCAGGCTATCTCCATCTCTCCAAGCGTAATTTTATGTTCCTTCACCATAAAAGAAAAACCAATCTTATACGATATTATTTTGTGCTACCTATGTATAAAAAATTCAAATAATAATAATAATAAATGGTAGAATAAGAAATAATTCCGTAAAAGTGTTTTTCATTTCGTTATTTGCTTTACATTTTTTTCCCCCCCCCCAGCATCGGATTTTCTGGGGTGGCCAGGCCTCAACTGGCCCCATAGTAGCTACGCCCATGAGTCGAGATCGTCTAAGCCTTTCAGGCAGTGGCGTCGCGTGCAATTTGGCAACAATGTATTCTATCCATTTAAACTCATGTAAAAGATCGAATTCAGGGGGTTCACAGTGCACAAGAAAATTCGATATATTTAATGAGTTTAAATGGAGCAGTTGCATTGTTGCCAGATGGCACGCGACGCCACTGCTTTCAGGATTAACTCTAACTATAGCAAATAAAGCAAGGAAAATGAGTTTATCTCCTCAGTGCTCAACTTACGTACGACGTGCGTGGCAACATAGCTTTGCTCACCATATTATTGCGCTGCAAGTTACCTACTTCCATTCTAAATAGTAATGAGTAAATAACCAATACAGTTCCATCTAGCAAGGTGTTAAATTTCCTTCGAAGCTACTCGGAATCTCGGAGAGGATATTATTACTAATAATCCACCCCTTTTGTCGGCCCCCTTTATTGCTCTCCAGGGCTGCCGTTTTGCGTATAATCAATGCTATTTTTCATTCCACCGATGATTCCACCGGTTGAGAAAAGATTACACAGTTCAATTTAGAGCATGACTGCAATAAACTAAAATACTCGCATCTGTAATCTTTTCTCAACCATGGTGGAGTCGTCGATGACTTTAAAAAACTTGCGGATATTTTAATTAATCAACGGAGTTTCCACCGATTAAGGAAAGATTACAGATCAGAGTATTTTCGTGCATTACAGTCATACACTGAACTGAACTGTGTAATCTTTTCTCAACCGGTGGAATCATCGGTGAATAGAAAAATAGCATTGATTATACGCAAAATGGTAGCCCTGGCCCCTATCTCTGTCCTTCTCCAAGAAATGAGTTTCATAAGCATAGAAAGAGAGAAAGCCATTTCCTGGACGCGCCTCTAATCAACCGGTTCACGACGCGACATCGACACTCGCGACAGTCATCAACATCCATCAGTTATTTAGCCACTTCAACTAATTTGGATTTAAAGTGGAAGGCATATCAGGATATCTACAACCGTAGCTACATTTCATTCGATTAATTGATACAATTATCGACTAATTTATACAGATTTCGATGACAGCTGCAGGAACTCCCAACGCGACCGAAATTGGTTGTCGAACCGGCTAATTTTAATGATTTACTCTTGATTTGTCTCCTTCTTTCTGCTAGTTGAGTATTTTTCAGTTGGGGTTCTTGCAGGTATGAACCGGTTATTGGGTAATAAAGAGGAGAAGTTTAAATGTGTTTTTTTTTTCTTTGACGCCTTGATTGAGACGACAGACTTACGATCAGGTGAGAAATTTTTGACCCAGTGACGATGACCTTGATTGAACTTTGCGATCCTAGATTTATCGATTGAATTATCGAACTGTGCGTTTATGGGATCTGTCGAGAGTTTTTACAGAATCATCGAGGAAGTAGCGAAGAGATTCACCAGCCTACGCCGCGTCCATTGATCGTCATGATTGCGCGCGTTTTTGATGGCTTTAATAATCAGTTTTCGATTCCTCTACAATTTACTCTGATGCGTCTAATTAATTAACCCAGATATTCCCCTCGCTAGAAATTGTTTGTAAATAAAAAATTAACTTGAGTTTTACCTAGACCTGTGTGAAATTTCCTAAACTTTTGAAGTTTCGATTGATCGAAAAATAAACTTTTTAACAACCTTTTTGACCGTAGTATTAAAATTTAAGAAAGTTAACACAGTTTCGACCAAAGTTTATTCAAATACGGTGCAACTTTGATCGATTGAAACTTTGTTAACTTTCTCAAATAGTGATTATGAACTTTTCATCGTATATAGCGGTCGGGGCGGCGAAGCGTGCAATTTGGCAACGTTGCATTTGGTACATTTCAACCCACAAAGAGCATCGAATTCAATATCCAATATTCCGATCTTTCTCATGGATTTAAATGGACAAAATACAAAGTTGCCAAATCGCACGTTTCAAAAAGTAGCTACATTTTTTAGGATAGTTAAAAAAAAAAACAAAACAAAAAGAACAAAAAACAAACAAAACAAAAAAACCTCATCAGAAATTGCTGAGAACATATCCGCTGATCTGATAATCGTACTTTCTTCTCGAAGTTTTAACATAACTCGATAGACTCCCATGGATCACCGAAGTTTTTGCCGATCGTTTCAGTGTGACGTCGTTAAACTACTTGTTCTTAATTTGATTGTTTGAATTATCGCTGAACAGGTTTCCGATCAACCACACCAAAGATCTTTTCGACTCAATCATTAAAACTCTCCACACATACACAACACACACAAACCGATGATAATCTCTCCTGAACATAACTTAAACCCGCGAAAAACAACCTATTCGAAAGTGACTTCTATTACTTGTCTGCATAATTAAGCATCAGAGCCCCGCTCACCCGCTGCAGACTGCAGAGTCGATAAGTTTAAAGGTCGTTGTGTTTGCAAGACATCGCGATTAGCTGAATACGAAATACGAAAGTCATTTCACTCAGACTAGATTGTAAACCAGCAGACACTGCAGCAAGGGTGAAGGGGTGGGTGGGTGGGGGGGGGGGCTATCCAGATCCTTCACGTCATTTGTCGCCACAACGGCTGCTGTCAGATGTGGATGAGACAGTTTTGCTCCAAGCTCCAATTTACAATTCCTTCCGCGCGTCGCGGTCGAATCTCGCGAGAGGAGCAGCTCAGTTACACGGCGCTAGCGATATCATAGCCTCTCTCTCTCTCTCCTCTCTCTCTCTCTCTCTCTCTCTCTCTCTCTCTCTCTCTCTCTCCCTTCATAGGTCGTGTCTCCGGTCTCGTCTTTTTACCTTGTCGCATCTCCTATAGTCTCCTATACACTGGGCCGGTCATTCATTGAGAACTTCCTGAAATAGGATAAAGAGCTAACTAGCTCGGAAAGAGAAAGGACTCACTCGCACATCGACCATCGTATCAGAGTGAAATGAATGAATAAAAAAGGGGAGAAAGACCAACTGTAACGGAGGAAGGTAAACGTGAATGGCGGGTGACTTGGACTTGGTGACTACGCGAGAGAGGAGAGGGAGAGAGAGAGAGAGAGAGAGAGAGAGAGAGAGAGAGAGAGAGAGGAGAGAGGAGAGAGGGAGGAGAGAGAGAGAGAGAGGAGAGAGATGAGTAAACTGAGACATCGGAACAAGAAAGCACAAAATAGAAGAGCCGCAGAGCACACACATACACAAACAATTCACCCTCTCTCACACACACACTCTCTCACTCACTCACTCATAGACACAGACATCTAGACAGACAGAATGAAAACACAGATGAGACTTTGGAGAGTCAAGAGAGATGAGATTACGGGAGGATTGTGTTTCATTTCACAGTTATTGTTACGCGTATACGCAATATACGCATGATGCATCCTATATATCCCCTCCCTCACTCCCCTCAGCCCTTCCCTAATTATGAAACGTGAACTAGAAACGTAAACTAGAAAATGGAGATAGACACTAGACAGCCGAACCTATAATATGTCGCTTTCCATTTCACGGGGCTCTTATTCTTTGCCACACCCCCTTCACCCCCCCCCCCCCCCCCCACCTTCCGCGACACCAAAACCACCGCATTTCTGGTCGCAGACACATGGACAGCCGGCTGGCCGCCCAAGTTATCACGATACGCGGCAAGGTGGACCTGGACCAGAGACAATAAGCAAATTTTAGCGATCGAATATCATTCACTTCAAGAATTGATGATTGCTAACTGATGCTGCTGATCGGTGAAAAAGCTAGCCAATGAGAGTCGAGAATGAACTTCTGAATGATATTCTCGTGAAAATGAAAACTGTGATAATAATATTCAGTAACATAACCTCTAAATCAGTTCTGAATGACATGGCCATTTTTAACAAAAAAAACTAGCGTTTTCGAAGCTAAAATTATGTTTGTCTCATAGGAAAATGACGTCTACGCATGGTTTGTACAGTAAACTTTATTCGAAAAGTTCGTCATTTCCGAAATTATCGTGGCGAAAGGAGTCAAAAAGGATAGAAGATGAGATTTCTGACAACGGTTGCAACAATTCGAAAATCGAATCTACCTCCGGAGGTGAATTCGAAATTTCCAATTGTTGGAATTCAACGGTCTCCGGTGAGACCAACGAAACAATCGAATATCATCAAAATAAAATGCAAATCCATCGAATATCATACGACGGTGAATGATATTCGATCGCTAAAATTTGCTTAATATATAGTAGAGACCACGCACTATCTATCTTGCCCCTGTTTGCGCGCGGTGGCAACTTTTTTTTCGGGGTCTCAACAGAACACCCGAAAAACATGGACCATACGTTGACTGATGAGAAACGTCGTTGAGATTTTTGCCTAGTGAATCCGAAGCACCGAAATTGCATCAGTCAACGTATGGTCCATGTTGGATGGTGCTCCTTCATGCTCCCTATGTTAATTTCTGTTGAGCTCCGAAAAAAAAGTCAGCCATCGCGCGCAAAGCTAGTGTGTGGTCTCTATTATATATTGTCTCTGACCTGGACCCGCCTATAGAGTCCCTTGATGGAAGTTTCTCTGATTGGCTGTTGATTTAACACAGGTAGCTCCATAAGACGACGGCATCTAGCGGCGACTTCTGGAGACCAGAGGAGTCGATTTGCTACCTTATGCCAATGTTAATTTTTCGACTCCTCTGGAGCTCCATGAAGCGTCGACAGTCGTGCCGGTATACGTTTCCATTAAGGGACTCTGAACCCGATCACGACCTGATTTCTGGAAGGCTAGGAGAAGGGAGAAAAGAGAGGCGAGGAAGGAGGTGGGGGAGAAAATATGGTAAATGTAGAAGGGTGTGGGGGAGACATTTTGGTAAATGTAGAAGGCTGTGGGGGAGACATTTTGGTAAATGTAGAAGGGTGTGGGGGAGACATTTTGGTAAATGTAGAAGGGTGTGGGGGAGACGTTTTGGTAAATGTAGAAGAGTGTGGGGGAGACATTTTGGTAAATGTAGAAGGGTGTGGGGGAGACGTTTTGGTAAATGTAGAAGGGTGTGGGGGAGACATTTTGGTAAATGTAGAAGGGTGGGGGTGGGGGACATTTTGGTAAATGTAGAAGGGTGTGGGGGAGACATTTCGGTAAATGTAGGAGGGTGTGGGGGAGACATTTTGGTAAATGTAGAAGGGTGTGGGGGAGACATTTTGGTAAATGTAGAAGGGTGTGGAGGGAGAAAAGGCTAGTGAGAAGAGCGTGGAGGAGAGTTGGAGTTTCGTAGTACTTGAGCAAAAATTATCAATACTTAGAAACCTCAACGAACAAGTGAAATAGAAAAAACGTTTAAAAAAGTATGTCTTGTTCGATTTCAGGGAGTCAATCAGAAATGGCGACTCATGCGTGAATTCCTGCGGGTGTAAATACGGTTGCGTCAAGCGCCTTGAAAAATAAGTATGCCAAACGGTCGATCGTGAGGCGTTGTCTGTCGCGACTGCGGTTCAGCGCGGGTTGACGTCCGCGCAACGACCAAGCGAGCCTGGAATGGTATTCGGCCAGGATGGGAAAAAAAAGAAAAAAAGAAAAAAAAAATCCGATTTCAGCGAGTCTCACTCGGAATGCATTTCTCAAGGCCGACGAGTTTTTGAAGCGCGCAAAAGCCCGAAAACTGCCACTGGACGATCGCCAAAGGATTCGAGCTGCGCCGATGCGCCGAGTGGGGCGATTTAGGTCAGCGACCTCACCGATTCACCAACTATAGCTGCTTCTTTTAAGCCCTGCAAGCTTGTTTGCAAGATCAAGACGACAGAAAGGTGATAATTTGGTCACAGTGAGAAACGAGGAGGGGAGGGGTCACGTATATTGCATTAATGACGATAATCTGGTCATTATTCGTTGGCATATTATTATATGTATTGAGAGATTACGATCGTATTGCGGGCGGCTGATTTTTCGGGGCCGGCAGCGTGAGAAACGCCTCTCATTCATTGGAACTCGGACTGACAACTTCATTCTTTTGATTGAGCAGGGAGGCCGAGGCGAAGCGATCGAATAAGGCAGGGCGTGAGGGGGGGGGCAACAGCAGGGCGCCACCTCGCAGCGTCCAGACGCGTCATAAGAACTTTTCTCGTTACCTTTTAACCTTTACCTGTGCCCTGCGGGCTGATCATTTATTTTTTCTTTAAATCGATCGTTAAGGTTGGCTGTGAGTGACGTTATTGGTATAGAATTGTAAGACTTGGCTACTGCTATAGTAACCATATAGTTAAATAGCCCGTTTTTAACAGGTACCCATGAGCAGCATTTACAAAGCTGTAGTTAACGAGAAACTTAACGATGCTTAACCGTAGCAAGTTTTACATTGCTTGACCAATAGTGTCCCTTGTAGGAAAATCTTCACTTTAGACGATTTTAGTGATGACGTCATCCGGTTATGAGCGTTCCAAGCTATCTCTTTCGCTCTCAAGTAACCCCCATGATCTGCTATCTCACTCTTATCGTAAACATCGAATATATAGAGACATCTTTTGTGACCTTTTTTTTTTTTTTTTTTTTTTTTTTTTTTTTTTTTGCAGAAATAAATACATCAAGGCATTATAATGCTATTTTGATTATATATGTAAATAGTGAAACATGGCCGTGTATACGAATTTCGAAACTAGAAAGAGATGGCGATACAAGACCCCAGTAAAAATGTTCCGCGTACTCAGTTCCGATTTCCTTTATGTGAACATCTGTGATTTCCATGTTTACACGGAAATCAATGAGATTTACATGGAAAATTGAAACAGAGTTCATGGAACAGTTGTGCTAGAGTAGGGTCATGGGAGAGTAAGTGGGATAGTTTTTTAATGCTATTCGCGAGTTTTATCACAATCGATTGCGACCGATTTGTGATTGTTAGCTAGTCTAACCGTTGACTTCGCACTAAAACCGTCTAATTGGTTCAACGAAAAAGAATAAATTATTGGCCTGCTGGGGAAATGCGAATCTCAAAGTATTTACGTACGTTAGAGTCATACTGCAATCTTTTCATCGACCGCGGTGGAATCACTGGCCAATTAAGGGGAGGTTGTGAGCAAAAAAAAAAAAAAAAAAAATTGCGTCTTTTTTTTTTTTTTTTTTATTATATTATGTTTAGCATGTCTCAAGGATCATTTTCAAATATAACAATTGGATATAAAGGCTCTTGGGCAGGGACATTTTAGGATGTAGTTTCCTTTTTTAAAAAAATTCCCACTTTAAACTGTTCTTCTGAAAAGTTGTAATTTTTCAATTTTCGGTACACATAACTCAAGTTCTTTTGCACCTAGAGAGCTCATTTTTGTTTTAAAATGTTTGTCTCTAACAGACAAACAAAGTTATTTAACTTTTATTGCATGATTATATGGAGAAGAATTGAAATTTAAACAAAATATGCAAAAAAATAACTCGCATTCCAAGAGATTTTTATAAAAAATAAAATTAGTTTCGAAATTTTAATTAAAAAAACTAAAAGTTAGTTAAGAGCGTTCAGCTTGTCAAGATGTACATTTGGGGGGGGGGGGAAATGAGCTCTGTGGGTGCAAATGGTCTTGCGATATGTGTACCGAAAGTTTGGTAAATTAACATGGTGAATATAGGGCGTACAACCTCCCCTTAAAAAAAAATCCCAATTTAAATCCGCGAAACGGCAGACCTGATGGTTAGATTTCGGGACTCCCGAAATCTGATGGTCAGATGGTTACGACTCCCGAAATCATTTCGGGAGTCGTAACCATCTGACCATCACCAAGCCGAAGGATGCTTAACAATGCTACTTTGTAAACACATTTAAATTTTATTGCGGGGTTGCTTGACTTGACTCAACGGAATCTCTTTTAAAGCGCGCCGGAAATAAAATACCGATTTGGGCAGATGCCGTTGCTTGGAAAGAAAGCGGGCGAATATGTTTGTTGAACACGTGCGCGCACGTAGATTTGAAAGCATTAACGTTCCGTGCGCGCGCGTGTCCCTACGCCCACGCCAAGACGGCCGCGCCGCCGCGCGTCGGGTCACAGCCGACGTTGAGTAGGGGCGTGAGAGATCCATTTATTGCATCGCGAGACTGGTCAAAATTTCGGCAGGTTGAAGGTGTATAATACCGCGATAACTCGCTCCGGTGGACGTAGATAGCCACCGTTAAAAAAAAAAAACAAAAAAAAAAACAGAAGGATAAAAGAAAACAAATCGGATGAGCTTTTCCCACGATACTTGACCGAGATAGCTGATTCGTCCTCTGATTGTGTGTGTGTGTGTGTGTGTGTTTGTTTGTTTGTTTGTTTGTTTGTGTGTTTGCTCTTTTTTTTTTTCAGCTCCTCCTCCACCTCGTCCGACCGTCCGTCCTCGCGAAGAATTTCAGCGAGTCGCCTTTTTTGCGCAGTGTCACATTCTGGTGAGTCCGACTCTAGCAAAGCTTGAGTTAGTAGCCTTGCACGGCTGCTAACATTGCTCATGACAGATGTGCAGATGTGTAAACCATTCGGATATTGCGTCTGCTGCTCCTGTTGCCGGGATGGCGCGGCGCGGAGACGAGCGCAGCGCACCGTGGTCAGTGGCGAAGCGTGCATTCAGGCAACGTTGCATTTGGTTCATTGATACCCACCAAAAATATCGAACTGTCTAGGGATCGGTGACTGACTATTGAATTCGACCTTTTCTATGGGTTCAAATGGATAAAATGTTATGTTGCCAGATAGCACGCTTCGCGCCACTGACCGTAGTATGGACGACAGTGCGGAGTTTAACGGAAAATACCGAGTTGTAGCTTTTCCAGGCCCGTAGCCGTAGCCAGGATATTGTCTTTCTCTCTCTTAGCCTATTTAAACGAATGCATTAGAAAAGGATGGATATAGGGGCTGTCACGTGACGTCAGCCCCTGTTTCTATCCTTTTCTAACACATGCGTTTAAATGGGCTAAAAGAGAGAAAGACAATATCCTGGCTACGGCTATATGCTTCCAGCAGCTCAATATCGAAAAAATTGAGATATAAATAGCCGCACAAAACTTTATTTGGATGCGAAACTGTATACAAAAGAGCTTTTGGTGAGTAGATAAGATTCCAAGAGACTTTCACGTTTGATAAGTCGACAATTTCAGGCGGAATGTGTCAAAAATACTCTGTATCTTATATTCAGTGGTGAAGTGTGCAATCTAGCAACGTTGCATTTGGCTCATTTAAACCTACAAAAAATATCGAACTATCTAGGGATCGGCGATGACCATCGAATTCGACCTTTTGTATGGGTCCAAATGGACGAGATACTACTTCGCCAGATAGCCAGATAGCTCAAGCACGCGCTTCGTCATTGATTCTCGTATAGAGGTGCCACCATGATCTCCACCATCCCTCTCCCCTCTCATTTTCCATTTAAATGTATAAGTGGGAAAATGATAGAGAGAGGGGGTTTATATACTCTTGTCTATACTTGTCTGGAGCTCGTGTTCCAATGGAGAAAACAGAGAGCGATAGAGGATTCCCCGTTGCGCTACTGCGTAGTGCGTATTGGCTATTTAACAACTTTTTTCCTACCCGCTCGTTAAAGTCTCCAAGAAAACACTTGATCCTCATATGATGAAATCGCTGCCGGCTACACCAACTATCGGCTATTTATGAACACAGAGAGCTTTTTTATTATTAGAATGGGGAGTTTTGTTTCCCCTCATCATGGTATTAAATCAAATAAACGTCATAAGTTCCGCAGAAAAGCATGCGAAAAGTGTAAAAATTGATCGGTTAAAGCCTTGGATGGCTTGAAAGATTTCGTTATTCTTAATTTCGGGGGGGGGGAGGCTCTCGTTTTTTCTCAAATTAGCACGTTTTATTGATAACACAAGAGAAGTCATTCAAGCATTCATATGCTCGCTCATTCATAGCTAGTGATGCCATGTTGCGGATCTCAAATGAAATTCTACAATTTATCGGATCAATCGATCGACCGATGTCAAGACTACATTTATCAGTTGAATGGTATTTTAATGGATTTTAGGAACACTGGAATCAGCTTTTTTTTCCCTTTTTCTTTCAACCGGTTAAATCACTGATGGATTGTAGATTGCCATTAAAGATCCGCAATACGGCAGCCCCTTTCACAGCTTACAGTGAAATTGGGATAGTTTTTGTGACGTCATATACTGAAATTGTAAATTGTTTTCGCTGCGAAGCATTTTTTGCTGCTTTTGCCCTCAAGCACCGGCTGGCTGGCCGAACCAAACTCCGAAATAGATCTCGAACGGAATGACCAGAAATTAACCTTGAATCTCTCCAATGTGCGATGGGATGCGGCGGCGGCTCGAAACCAGTTCTTGGAAAGTCGAAATAACGGCTAACGGCGTTTCTCATTAGAACTGGTTTCAAAGTCTCTCGCGAGTGGCGGACTCCAGCTTCTCGCGAATTGACATTGAGTCTAGTCCTCGGGAAGAATCGTTCATTTTCCCATTCTTTGAACGGATCTTGTTTTTTGGTCGTATAATGCTCTTAAAACACTTCATTCCGATTGGATTTCGATCCTGATCGATTGAGTCGTTCGGCAACACGAGTATCATCACACGAAATCGATCGAATAAATGGTTCCTCTTGATGGTTCCTGAGAGTCAAAGATTATAGGAATCGATTCGTTTTAAAGAACGACTCTTCCGAGCAATACCTGAGTCCTCCTGCGAGTGTCTTTGCGAGTATTGAGCGTCTCGAGTGCGTCTTGAATCTCGAGACTCCGACGATCGTCTCTGAATATTGACTTCGGAACCCCCCCCCCCCTCCCACCTACCCCTGCCCCCCTCTTCGTCTCCCGCCCTTCAGTCGCGCGCTCTACCCCACACCGTGAACTGCAAGTTGCGGCTAGCGTGGTCTGGTCATGGTCCTCCCGGGCCGGATGAATCTCAGTGCACTGTGCAATGTGCAGTTTGCTGCAACTATCCTCAGACTGAGAGACGACCGGACCCATCTTAGAAATGCACTCATTGCAAATTGCGCTTGCTTTGGCAGCGTATAAAGAGTTGCCAAATGCCAGCCAACTGGTCGGACTTTATATAGATAGGGACCAACTACACGTAAAAGAAATCAACAGCAGATGGTTATTTTCTGCATTAAACCTTCCCAACTGCGTTGATGAATTATCGCGGATATTTTTCACCGAGAGGAATTATATCTCGCGCGTATAGAAACCGTCACTACAAAATGCGTAAATCAGTTGAATGACATCTGCTGGAGGGCACGTGATTTAGTGGCGGAAACAAATATTCAAACGAAAGGTCGAGTGGATGAGGGTGTCAAGCAACACCTCAAGAAGAATTGAGTCAGAGCCAAAAAGGAGATTTTTACATTTTGCAGACGTGTAGTCGCCGTACTAATTATAGATAAGTCGGAACTCAACGAAGAAGTTTATAATTATTCAAGCAAGGGAGGTTTTGAGTTAAATGCGATTTCAAGTTATGGAGGATCGTGGAGAAAATAATTCAACGTATGTACAGCAGAGGTCGAGGTTATATTCGTAGAAGCTGAGTGAGAAAAAAAAAATCAAGTGATGAAGGTGTTTATGTGTTATCACGGAAATTTCACATTTCTTCAGACCATCTTACACGCAGCCCCCATCATTCCAACTTTTTTTTTACCTATAGGTACAGTAATCCATCGCCAACCCCAAGGGTTATTGGTTCCGCGGAAACCTCTCGCTTGGCGAGAGGTTTCCGAGCATACGTGGAAAAAATTATAGTTGGGGGACAGTTAAAGTATCCCGGTTTTCGAGAAACACTCGTGGAAAAATGCAAAAAGTTGTGTGTGTTTGTGACGTCGCAAGGCGGAATGGAGCTGTTGCAAACTTTTACTACAGGCTTATTAATTGTTAATTCTGGGGTAATACCCAGTAAAAATAACGATTAGCGCACTAAAAAATCACGAAATCCACTCCTAAACTCACGAAATGCTTTTAAACGCGAGACCGTAATGGCGGCCGGGGCCGCGGTTTTCATTGGGGTTCCCTATCTTCAATCAGCGCCATCTACACGAGGTGTTCTCGCAACACCACACAAGAAGAAGAAGCATACAATCGCCATAAGAAAACCGCGGCCTCGGCCGTCATTACGGTATCGCATTTAAAAGCATTTTGTGAGTTTGGGAGTGGATTTTGTGATTTTTTAGTGCGCTAATCGTTATTTTTACAGGGTATTATCCCAGAATTAGCAATTATTAAGCCTGTAGCAAAAGTTTGCAACAGCTCCATTCCGCCTTGCGACGTCACAAACACACACAACTTTTTGCATTTTTCCACGAGTGTTTCTCGAAAACCGCGGGGATACTTTAACTGTCCCCCAACTATAATTTTTTCCACGTATGCTCTTAATCCATGGCAGGCACTATGATAAGCTCATTTTACAATTTCACAAATTTAGCTTTTATCATTAAATAAATGTTTTGTTTAACCATAACCTATTATTAATTTCATTATTTTTGTTGTTGTTACAGGTAAGTGCCTTCATCTCACATTCACAAGATTGATGATTTCTCAGTGCACCTGTGACAGGAGTGCCGCAAGATCCACAGCCCTCTCATAAAGAAGGTTTACATTTTGGTCGGTATTAATTTTATGTCTCTCAATCTCAATAAAGCTATTATTGAAGTAAATATGTGAACCCTAATGAAAACCGTCGCCCCGGCCGCCATTACGGTCTCGCGTTTAAAAGCATTTTGTGAGTTCAGGAGTGGATTTCGAGATTTTTTAGTGCGCTAATCGTTATTTTTACTGGGTATCACCCCATTACCAACTATTAATAAGCCTGTAGCAAAAGTTTGCAACAGCTACATTCCAGTGAGAGGATTTTCTTTTGAAAGTCGTAGTACACCACTTACACGATACTCACGAGGATATCAGGGCTGCCGTTTTGCGTATAATCGCAATGCTATTTTTCAATTCACCGATGATTCCACCGGTTGAGAAAAGATTACGCAGTTCAATTCAGTGTATGACTGTAATGAACTAAAATACTCGCATCTGTAATCTTTTCTCAACTGGTGGAGTCGTCGATGACTTTAAAAAACTTGCGGATATTTTAATTAATCAACGGAGTCTCCACCGATTAAGGAAAGATTACAAATCAGAGTATTTTCGTGCGTTACAGTAATACACTGAACTGAACTGTGTAATCTTTTCTCAACCGGTGGAATCATCGGTGAATAGAAAAATAACATTGATTATACGGAAAACGGTACCCCTGGAGGATATGTCGATCACTGTGAGCGAAATGTGAAACAAATTGGCAACATCGCTTGCAGCATTGGCCGTCGAAAGTGCGGCGGAACGTTGACTTTATTGGCAGCTCCATTGGCCAGTGGACTTGGATCGGACTGTATAGTATACTCGTACATGTGAGCGCAGCAGGGCGCGGGGGCGGGCTGCGGGACTCGAATGGGGGGGGGGGGGTTCCGAAGGCGCAGGCTGCCTGATAAAGAAGATTTAATAACAGCTCCCTGTAATTGCGGATCGCGGATCGGATCCGGATTGAATCCGCGATCATCCGAAACCACGCACGTCTTCATTTCACGGACACGAAGGAAAGGGGGAGAGGGGAGGGGGGCTGTTGGAGGGGACAGAGGAGGGTTCAGAAGAGAACTCTTATAGTTCATGTGCGGTGCCCCTGCTGCCCCTGCTTTTATGCCCAATGATCATTTGCCCCCCATGCCATGCGATTTGCCGGGCCGCTTAGAAATAGGAAACAGCATATCGATTCCTAGACGTGCAGACGATAGACGATAGACGCTAGACGGTAGACTGAGGAAGGATGAACGAAGACGTCTGCCAAACGTCTAAGCCTCGATGTCGCACATTACGCCTTCATTCTTCACCGACGTTGCCAGCTTTACCCTAGCTAAAATTTTCGATAGTGTTTGGAGACTTACAGTTCCAACTATGCAATTTTTCAAGAGTTTGGGATTCTTGTTTTTAAAAATATACCGGAAATAAATAGAGGTCCAGCACATGCCATGCTTCCCGTGTTAAGAAAGTGAGATAGGCCAAATGGTTTCTTCTTCTTCTTCTTCTTCTTCTTATTTTTTTTTTTTTTTTTTTTGAAGTTTTAAGAGTCTTCTTTCGGGCCCAACAGACGAAACGGGATAGAGAAGATGAAGGAAACGTGAACAAGAGAAGAATTACTTCCGTGTCCTTCCGATATGACTGTAGAACTGAGACCGTCAAATCATATGTGGCGGTTCGAACCCGAGACTTCTGAGTCAGTGGCCAGCTCTGCAGACCACCAAGACTTCGGATTCTGACTGTCAAATGAACCATCTTTGTTCGGAACTTTCTAACAGGCAAAGAAAGAGATGGACAAATTTCTTAATTAAATAAATATATGTGTGATGTACCGCAATAATTGAAAAGAAACTTCATGGTGAGAGTGCTCACCTCACTACCTGCCACTGGTCAAAAAAATCCAAAAGACAAAACATAACAACCCTCCTCCTAAAATTTAGACAAATTTTGAAGAATTTAAATTCCCAGGTAGTATTTCATGCACCAAAATCTTAATTAATTAAATAAATATACGTGTGATGTTCCGCAATTGAAAAGAAACTTCATGGTGAGAGTGCTCTCCTCATAACTAGCATTTTAGTGTCTTAAAGGTATAATTTGGTGCTTCTCCTCCAACGTAATTACGAACCATAAACCTATTATTCTTAAATCATACTTAAGTAACCGAAAAAGGAAATAGAATAAAGAAAGGTGTTCATAAAAAGCGCTTCATATTTTTGCTTCCGTGCGGGCCTCTGCTCTGTGGCCTCTTTTGTATTCAGTAGGTAATGTAATGTCAGAGGTGAAGATGTGGGTTAGACTAACCTCCAACCAGCGATCACGTATATCACGCTCGCCCAAAAATAAGAGGGGGAGGGGGGATCGTGCATGATACGTCATTATTTTGCTTTCGATTCAAATCTCGTTCTGTAACAAATGATCCTCAGTCTCCGAAAGAATGACCTAAAACACAACAGGTGTGCTCTTCCGGAAAGACTCTGATCTATTCATAATTCTGATTTCTTGGAACGAGCACATGCGATGTTTTAAGGGCACTTCATTCGAGCACCATCTCAAATGTACAACTGCACGGCGCACGTCTCGCATTTTTGGAGGCTGCCCGAGACATGCGCAGATACGAGAATTTGTCTTTTTCTCTCTCCTTGCACTTGAACATGTGTGTTAGAATAGGATGGAGATAGGGGCTAAAGTCTCAAGATAACCCCCTCTCTTATCCTTTTCTAACACATGTGTTCAAATGGACGGAGAGAGAGAAAGACAAATTTCTGTATCGCTCCCATGACTCGAGCCCAGACCACGCGAAGACTCCGGACTTCCCTCAAGCTCCTAATTTTGCACACCTTCCGAGGTCTCAAGAATGGCTCGAACATATCATTATGACCACCGAGGACCGATATCAAAGAGTCGAAGGAAACGAAAACAAACTCTTATGAAACAAACAGACCGCACTCACAAATAATAACCGAAAAAAAAAAAAAACCCGAAATTATAAATAAACAACGAATGAGAAAGAAATTATTCGGTAATGAATGGCGGCAAAAAAAGTTAAATGAAATTGACTTTTTTGGCCCCCGACGCAGGAAAGTAGGATGTTATTAATTCTTCACCGCGTAAAATATAGGCCCGCATGAAATGTACCTGCGCGTATATATCTAAATGAGAACTTCTGGTCACACAAAGTATCGAATTGGCGCACGCAAAAAAAAAAAAAAAAAAATGTTTGCGTGGTCCCGTACATTTCACCAGTTTCTCTTTCTACCCCCCCCCCCCCCCCCCCACACCACCTGTCAATACCTTTCACGTCGGTGCGGTGGTGCAAATAATTCGTCGGTGGTTTGACGGTCTGTAGAATTAAAATCTAGCTTTGCGTCAGCCCTTGCAATTATTGTTATTATTTTTGTTTTATCAATCCAAACTTTGGTATCGTCCGAGTACGATTAATTATTAATGATAGTCTGTTGGGACCGGGATAGCGACTTTTATAATAGTTACAGCACATGTTGCAATGGGGGTAGTCCTACTTGAATTGCCTTTTTCTCCAGGGCTGCCGTTTTGCGTATAATCAATGCTATTTTTTTATACACCGATGATTCCACCGGTTGAGAAAAGATTACACAGTTCAGTTCAGTGTCTGACTGTAATGCACGAAAATACTTTGATCTGTAATCTTTCCTTAATCGGTGGAAACTCCGTTGATCTATTAAAATATCCCCACGTTTTTTAAAGTCATCGACGACTCCACCGGTTGAGAAAAGATTACAGATACAAGTATTTTCATGCATTCCAGTAATGCACTGAACTGAACTGTGTAGTCTTTTCTCAACCGGTGGAATCATCGGTGAATTGAAAAATAGCATTGATTATACGCAAAACGGCAGCCCTGTTTTTCTCCGTACTATGACAGAAAAGCTAGCTCCGCGGATGGAGAGTCCGATTGGATGGTATTATTCCGCTGTAGCATGTGCTAGGGGTCATTTCACGAGAGTTGGCAGGTGACAGATCGCCTTTGTTTTTGCAAAGACTTCTTACACCATCTTATTTCAGGGACCTAGCTATAGTATCAAAAGTCTTCTGTGTTTTTAAGTTCTAGTTTCGATGTGCGAGCGTACCAACGGTGCAGGAAACCTGAGCTTCCATCCATGGGCGGATACAGAGAATTGTCGTTCTCTCTCTCCTTCCATTTGAAACCATGTGTTAGAAAAGGATAGCAGAGGGGGCCATTGCATGAAAGACTATACCTTGAAGTTTAAATTCTTCAAAGTTTGGCTAAATTTTAGGAGGAGGGCTGTCATGTTTTGTCTTTTGGATTTTTTCGACCAGTAGCACCTAGTGCAATTTGACAAAAATGCTTTTCTTTGATTTAATTCTGTCTAAAACAATCGATTTGACAGTAAAGCAGCGCTTCGCCGCTTCGATTGTAGCACATAGATTTAATTGGAGGGAAAATATTGTTGCCAAATCACACGAGCCGTCAAAGGTATATTTTACGTTTGTTTGTTCTCGAAATGGCCTGCAGATGAAAAAATTATCTTAGACTGAACAGTTTTTGGAACGATTTTTGGACGCTCCACGGATGCCTCAAAGAATGTTCGAAAGATGTCCAACAGAAATTTTGTGGGGATATCCTTTGGATCGAAGTCGTAGACTGTCCTTTGAACGTTCTCCTTTGTAGAACATAAATTCAATGGTTTTCTAATAATGCTTGGCATTTTGTCGAACATTGATGACTATAAAATGTCTCCGGCTTTGTTTTGGAATTTCTAATTTTTTCCCCAGCAATCTGACGCTGATTTTGGGAAAGCCCTTTCTTCACTCTCTCAAAATTACCTTAATAACCTTAATTTAACTGAAATTTATGACAAAAAAAAGTTATCCCTTTCAAGTCCCCCCAACTTTGACCCCCAAAAGCCGCCCACGGGGAAGGAGAATACCCCACTCTTATCCCTTCTTTCCCCATAATAAAATTATAGTTACCACTGAGACTTGTCTCACCACCAGCAGGCTGATTTTTGAAATCCTTGGATATAGGCTGGTAAACTGGATAAATGAAGGGCTGCTATTGGTCTCTTCAACCCTTTCAGGGATAGTGGTACACATGTTGTTCCACTTAATTTAACATGGGATTCAATGGAATGTAAAGGAACGTTTTGCAAAAAGTTGAGTGACCTATCAAAGTTCTTAGAAAATTGTCTTCTTTTGAAAGGTTTCATGAAATCTCAAAAAAACTCAAACCCCTAAATAGGGTTAAAGTATCGAAAAGTATAGCTCTGTAACCATGCATGTATCCCTTTGCTACCATGGGCGGATCCAGCGATCTGGCAACAGTGCATTCTTCCCATTTGAATGCGTGAGAAACAATCGATTAGTGAAGGGGCCATGGCCCCCTCAAGAATCGATTCTTTATCATACGTTCAAATGGGAAGAATACATGGTTGCCAGATTGCTGGATCCGCCCTTGTTTGCTACATTCTATTAACTTAAGGCTACTTAGAACAAGGGAATAGCTTATCGAATGTAGCGAAGGGATACTTGGTTACATAGAACTCTACTTTTCGAAAAGACTTTAGAGGGACCAATATCAGCCCTTCATTTATCCAGTCCACCAGCCTTATCAATGGCGTACGCAGGAATTAGTCTCTCTCGCTCTTGTCCCGTTTGAGTGTATGTACTAGAAAAGGAAAGAGATAGGGGCTGAAGACACGTTCGAGTAGAGACACTACATACAATTATTCTGGGATTGATGGTGTAATCACATTGACAAACCGGGAAGTTTCGGAGGATTTAACAGTATTAACACCTCCTTTTCTGATTGTAAAGAAGGAAACATTAAATAGAAAACAAAAACACGGAAAATAGAACGAGTCACCGCTCGATATGAATGCAAGGTCATGTGACTGCTGGGTAGAAGTAAAAAACAAACCACGTGCATACAGAGGCAATGTTTACTCGACCATCAACATCTTCCGCAAGGAACCATTGATAAGCAGAGGCGGGCGTCAGTAGTCTTATATCACTTTTAATCTTAAAAGATTCAGTGCAGGTACCATTTTATGGCCTTTTAAAGTGTCAGGGCTTTTTTTTTTTGGTTGTTTGTTTGTTTGTGGGCCAAGCCATTGTTTGGACGCATCCTTGACTAAATGAATAGCTTTATCAACAATCAATGGAAAGCTCGTGGGGCCCACAAGCGCTTCCGCCAATCAAATCAGTGGTTTGCTACTATTATTCCTTCAACTTTCCTCGGGAAGATGAACTCGTTCAAGATCTTGCATCGACCGAAGATTTGTTATGTACTGCGATAGCTCATAAAAGATAATTCATCCACTTGTATGGGTAAAAGTTTACTTCTTAAAGTAAAATGAGCTGTCTCCAAGATATTATCGGCCGATTTCATGGACCACCGAGTCCTTATTAAGATACTTGTGATACGGAAGAATATTCGCAAAAGTATACTCTTTAAAATGACTTATATCAAAGCTAGTATCAGATCTCTTGCGTCATAGAGTTCTATAGTCTTTATTTATTAGTTATCTGACAAGATACCGGCGCGGCGGATGGTGAACAATCGATTATTGATTATCTTCCATTTGAACCATTGCGGAAGTATCGATTATCCAGAGGCTCAATGGAATCGCTTTTGGGTCGATTCTTTGCGACAAGTTACATCGGTGCATCGCAATTACAAAAAAATCGTGGATTCTGTCATCAACAGTTTTGAATAAATTGATCATGGTGTAGGCTGTACGATTACGAACAATATCAGTGGCGTAGCGTGCAATTTGACAACGTAGCATTGTGCCCATTTAAACTGATGTGAAAGGTCGAATGTGAAGGTGTTCACCGAACACCCAGTAGTTCGATATTTTTAATGGGTTTAAATGGACAAACTGCAACGTTGCCAGATTTCACCATTCGCCTCTGAACAATATAAAATCTAAGCCTTCATGAATATGTGTCTCATTCTATTATTATGGTTAAGTTTAGGAATAGATGGGCTTTACTGATAACGTCATCCTGCAAAAAAGTTTGCTGAGCGCTCCATGTACTATCTCTCTTACTCACGCCAATGTCGCAAATCCTTATAAATAAGTACTGTTATCTCTCTCTTTCATCGCTAAAATCGCTTATATAAGTACATGTTTTTGGGTGACATTGTTTGGCAGAAATGAATTAGTTGTGTTATTTTTATACAAATTAGAGAAAGAAAATATCATGAAAAAATTAAGAAGGCAAGAAGAAAAATATTGTGGAAGGGATTTTAACGAAGGATTTGGATACAAAATTAATTGACTCTACATTTGACACTGAGGGTACTATCAAACGCAAACATTTTGGCAGTTCATAATTTTCCCCCAGAGCAATTAAGGTCGCAACACGGATAAAAAAAATTGCGGTAAAAATGGAGACAACGTTGCTGTACCTGAAAATTTCCGTTGCTCCAACAGCAATTGCTGTTGTTTCAACAGTTCCAACTTTTGAAATAGGAGCATTACTGCGGCTGTTACGGCTGAAGGGTTGCTGCTGTAACACGCTGTCGTTTGGAACGGGGGCAGCATCAACCGCCGTTTCAACAACTATGCTGCCTTCAGTTCAACTGTACTATCGACGAATTAAAGATTGTCGTGAGATTTTCACACATTTTCAGATATGGGTGTGAGTGTGGGACTGATCTGATCTGAGAGCAACGGCTTACCCGCCTCAGCCGCACTGGCCCCTCACCTGCATCAAGGTGTGACGAGTATAAAGAGAAGCCGAACCAGAACCTTGAAGGCAAAACTTACCTTGTGGAAATCTCGCGACAATCTTTAATTCGTCGATAGTACTTCGTGCTGCAGTCCCCGATTGCTCGAGAATCGCGAGAATCTCTCATTTTTGGAAAGCTCTCTAACCCTTCACTGCATGAAGTTCCACCGGTGGAACAAATTCTTCAAACGCTCATATAAAATACAGGTTTTGAGATATGCCTTTGGCGCATGGTGGGCCAACGCGGGAGAAGGTATGTTTTGAGCTCACAAAAAAAAAAAAAAAAAAAAAAAAATGGCTGAAAGAAAACATCATGCAGTGAAGGGTTCGTGATCGAAATCATGTCAGGGGGAAAATTTGCCCCCGTATCCAAACTGACCACATTTTGATTATTTTTATAAAGTTTCCGGCATTGGCTTTTTGAAAAATCCAATTAAAGAAAAAAAAATTTTTTTTTTTTTTTGAAAATTTAAAAAAATAAAAATAAAAAAAATTCCCGCCATTTCTTTTGGTGTAATATCACTTGTAAAAAACGAGTAAAAAATAGAAAAAAGAGAATTTTGACCGAAAAACCGTCAAATTATTTTTTTCACTATTTTCCCATGTATTTGACCACCTAATACATTGAAAAATCCACATTTGCTTGAAAAAAAAAAAAAAAAAATCATGCAGTGAAGGGCTAAAGCTCAAAACTAATTTTTTTGTAAAATTTAACAACAGTGAAACAAAGTGATTAATCTTAATTCCTCCCACATGGTACTGTAAAAAATAAAATATAAATTTATTATCGCCATAAGCCATTACACTTTGAAGACCACCTTAAAATAGAGGACAAAATTTCAAACCGGATTGCTTTATACCTCTAGAAACAATTCTCCTCATTTCACGATCATTCTGCAGTGACAATGCCTCACGCCGCTGCTTCAATCTACATAAACTGCGATTTTTAAAAATCGCAGGTTATTGTCGAAATTTTGCGACAAGAGACTTCTGTATACTTTTTTCAAGGTGCAAATCGAAACAGTAGGACAAATTTTCGACAGCAAGTCAGCATTCCATGCCTTCTTTCTGCGCCCTGTGAAAATTATTGAATGTCACACTTTAGCGTTTGATAGTACAAGAGGGGTCACGTGAGAGTGAAAGGGATGGTTTGAACGTTACACAATTTTTCTCACAGTTTATTGCGCAACTAATGAGTGCATTGTTGGCTAACCGTTGAATTTTGAAATCGTCAACATAGACAAAATGAGAGGCAGAAAAAAAAAAGAAAAGAAAAAAATCCAAACTATTAGACAAATAAAAATATATGAAAGGGCAATAATATATAAGTAAATTATTCGAATAAATTCCCGTGCATTTGCGGGGACTGTCCTATCTGTATTCAGTCGGCTTTACGGACAGGTCTGTCTATCTATAAGGGCGAGATATTTTAGTACTCCGCCTTCTCATATCTGTTAAATGTCACTGCTTCTTGAAGCTTCCTGAAGACAGCCTACACTCACTCGGGTATAGTGTTTCTACGTCTTTTTGTCGTGTACTAGCATTTAAGACCCAATGGCACGCATTGTAAGCGGATTAGTAAACAGCTTCAAATAGCTATTGTGATTAGCATGACCTGCAAGGTCATTCGGCGGCGTCAAATAGTGGTGTAGGTTTTTAATTTCAGGAAATCGCTATTCTCCTTTATTCGTTTACCAAGAGATAATTCTGACTCATCAAAACTGATTAATGTACTATCAACGCTAAAAGAAAGTCACCCTTAGGAAAATGTTTCGTCGAATTTTTTTTCTGACAGTAAATTAAAACTTTCATTTTTTTTTTTTTTTGCTTCTCCTGAGTATTTAAAGATAGTTTTATACTAAACATCATTTTAAAGAGTCGAAAGTTTAGAAATGATTCAATATCGGCTGATAAATCAATAAATGAAGGAAAATTTTCAAAAGATGATAATTATTTTGGTTACGATACTTGGTAACCATGTGTATTATGTTCAATCCCTCGTACTCTTTTTCTATGGGTTTTCTATATTTTTGATAGTAGACTTTTTGCCTGGTCGTAACCAAAACTCAATTTTTGTAAAAGTCAACAAAAACTGATGAAAAAGAACCGGCCGCTCATGGGGTTATTATTCGGCCCTTCTCTTGGCGATGCGCGCAGTTTAGCAGCGGCGCAACAGGTCCGTTTAAACACGTGCAATTTTTCGAGTACGCATTACCCAAATTTTTCATACATTTCACGGGTTTAAGCCCTTACGGACCAAGCCCGAATATACTCGGTTTTCTCCTCTAGTCTATTACTTATTGTTCCAGTATCAGGATTCCGAATGAACACGATCCTCGATGTAGTATAAAAAGATTAGATTTCGTCTGGCGCCTTCAATCCGCCGTATATGCAATTCCAACTCCCCCGAGTACGAACAGTTAACTACTTTCCCTAAACAAACGGGAAAGTGACGTTCATGTGAACTAACCTGGTCTTTAAATGGTTAAATGGATAAAATGCAACGCTGCCGGATTTAAAGTAGATTTAAAGTAGATTTAAGGTAGATTAAGGTTTCCTCAGCGTTTCAGTTCCAAGTTTCAACACGGATTTAAACTACAGCCAAATTTGGAAAATTTATAAGTATATTTTTAAAAAAACACTTTGATGGAGCCTCGCTCAGAAAAAGTCTCGGGAGGCTCTTCGTGAAATTATTCTTAAAATAAAAGTAAAACAAAGTTATAATTCAGAGGCGCCGCAGCTCGTGAAATGTGGCAAACATGTCTTTTTGTCATTTGAACCTAATCAAATGTATCGAATCCCCTGAAGATCGATTTTTTAACGTAGGTTTTAATGGAGAGACTCCGTTATTGCCACATCGCACCAGCCACCTATGTCATCACTACCGAATTTCGCAAATTGCTAATCGATAGGTTCAATCAATCGCACGAGTCTGCGTCTGCCTAAACGTTTTCACACTTGTTTTGTGTATGTAAAACGCTCTTACACCCATACATTTCCTTTTGAAGTACTCATGGTGATTCTAGGCAAATCTTGTCCAGATTTTAATCGGATGGGTAGGGCATCTTGCGCTGCTCAAAAAGCAACATTTAATGACTGAAATTGATGAATTCACGCCAAGAATACAAATTTTAGGAGCGTCAGCACCTGCAAACATTACTCAGGAACACATCCTGAAAGTTCTGAATCACTCAAAAATAAAGCCGGAAATGATGGAATATGAAAATCCACGTAAACCTCAATGAGTGCGAGTGGGGCAGATAGACATTTGCTATCACTCTTACTCACTCGCACTCACTATCCCTGTGGTAAAAATGTTCCATGACCAATTTTACATGGAAATAGATTTCCATGGCAATCGCTCAAATTTTCATGAAAATCGATTTTTTTTTTTTTTTTTTTTTTAAACGATGTAGTTTCTATAGAAAAATACTTGGTTTCCACGGAAATTGCATAAGTTTCCATGGAAATCGATTTCCATGTAAAATTGGTCATGGAACATTTTAACCATGGATAAGCTCATGGCGAAACGAATTTCACAACTTACGGCTTTAATATTTAACCAAGTTTGCTTCTTTTGGGCTCAAAATACCCGTAAAAAATTTCGCAGGTGCTGACGTTGTTGGATTTTGCGTTTTATTTTCTTTGGGTTCAATTTAAAATTCCAAAAAACACGACTTTTCCCAAAAGCGACTAAAGACACCATCCATCGGATTGGAATCTGGAAAATTTTCGCCTGGAATCACCTTAATGGGTCTGTTGAGTTCTTTCGCTACATCAATATAACTCATTGTTTCTAACGTAAAATTCGGCGAAAATAACGATGCGCACATTAAAAACTTTTAAAATCCACTCATTAACTCAGAACCTACCTTTCATTTCAAACAACCCGCGCTACACTAGACACTATATCACCGACTTATAACTACATAGATGGAACCATCTCGTTTATGTAAACATGAACAGAACTTACAAACATTGGAATGTTTCGTTTAGATGCGTACATTTCTTATATTATTTTGTAATCTTTGATAACCCGAAAAGACCAGACAGCAAATGCAGCCAATAGTTCATGTACATAGGCTGTCCCAAAACAACTGCCAGTTGGTTTGTATTTCGGGAATTATTAAACATATTGAAATGCGGTTTGTGGGAGATTGTAGCTCATACTATTAGCTTTTCAACGAGCCCTAGTTTAGCTAATTTGGTCGAAAATTCGCCGAGTTACAGCAAATTTTCGAGGGTGTGTAAAAAATAACCCTACGAGATTTTTGAGCTCAAAATAACTTTATTTCGCTCAACTTAACAATTTCATCTTAGAGATTTGTTGGTACGTTTACAATTGAGGATAGCATACCTTTACAGTAATAGGTGATAATTGAGGACTATAATCACTCCTCATCTGAAGATTCAACATCCCGATCTTTTTTCGCCATTGACGTCGATGCATCGTTGAATGCGCTCGGGTCATTTTTCGACGAAGGTCTTCCGAAGTGCTTCGTTAGGCAGTCTCAGGAAAAATCCGTGCACAGTGTTTTGAATTTCTTCGCGGGTGTTGAATCGCTTACCACGTAAAAACTTCTTAAAACAGGGAAAAAACCAAAAGTAGCATGGAGCAAGATTAGGACTGTACGGGGGTTGTGAGATATAGCGGCGTAATGTCCTTGCGCTCGAAGAACTGCATGATGGAAGAACTGGAACGATGCATCGACGTCAATGGTGACTACTTCGAAAAAGATCGGGATGTTGAATCTTCAGATGAGGAGTGATTATAGTCCTCAATTATCACCTATTACTGTAAATGTATGCTATCCTCAATTGTAAACGTACCAACAAATCTCTAAGATGAAATTGTTAAGTTGAGCGAAATAAAGTTATTTTGAGCTCAAAAATCTTGTAGGGTTATTTTTTACACACCCTCGAAAATTTGCTGTAACTCGGCGAATTTTCAACTAAATTAGCTAAACTAGGGCTCGTTGAAAAGCTAATACTATAAGCTACAAATTCCCACAAATCGCATTTCGATATGTTTAATAGTTTCCGAAATACAGACCAACTGACAGTTGTTTTGGGACAGCCTATGTAATTTAGAAGGGAATTCCATCATTTTGTAGTTACGATGTTGTTTACTTATGTACGGTGGTTCCGTCTATGTAGCAGTATACCGGTGCAAATAGTGTCTAGTGCAGCGCGGGCTGTTTGAAATTGAAGTGGTTTCCTGAGTTAATGAGTGGATTTTGAACGTTTTCAATGTGCGCATCATTATTTTCGCCGAATTGTAGTTAAGAATCAAGGCTCTATATAGTTGTAGCAAAAGTATGCAACAGACCCATTAGTTAAATTTCAAGTCCCAAGGTCATATTTTCTCAACTACACTGCTGCGGAACTTTCGTAATTTCCTATGCTCTGCACTGCGGGCTGTGTAGAGTGTAACAAGATGCGACTTCACTATATAGTCCATACTTCACTCATCCCTCATCTTCTCTCCTGTTTCAAAGCCTCCTCCTGAAATGCGTGAGTGAACACCAGCGCAGCGCCGCGGTTACAAAATCGGGAACCTGATTCATTCATCCGATGACACGATGACGAGTGAAGACGTCAATGATGATGACGGTGAGTTCGCCCAGTTTCCCGAGGAGGATAATGCTATGTGTGATTGTGTGTAGTGTGTAATAAATACATATTGTAACAGTATGCACATAATGTCTCTTGTCCGCACACCAATATCGCCTGTTTGTATGTACGCATGTGTATACAGTATGTTTTTAAAGTCCTGGACTTACGTATGCGAAAACTGCTCTGAGATAAAAATTTAGGTATTTTAACAATCTATTCATTGAAAATGTTGAGTACCAACGCATTTGTTTATTTAACTGACCATTTTGATGATTTTATAATCCGACTTGTTAAATGAACAATCCAAAAAGGTAAATCAACAATCTGCTTTGTTAAATTGTTGATTTAACAAATCGGACGGTCGATTACCTTTATTGTTGATTTACCCTTTTAGATTCTTGATTTAACAAATCGGATTGTAAAATCAACAAATGCGTTTGTACTCATACCATTTTCAACAATTTTTTTCCCCTTCTTCAAAAACAGCTATTTTAACAAGAGCCCCCCCCCCTTTTTAGTGACTTCATTAGCGCCTCATTCTTGTCACTCCTCATTCCCTAAGTACACAGTTCAAATGGAATAATCTCAAGAATTCTCAAGTAAAGGTCAGTTATACGGCGAGTTTTCTTTCAGTTCTTTGATTGAGGCGGTTGCAATTTAAATCTACCGACCAAATGACTAAAACAAATTACTTTTTGGACAAAAAATACAAAGGTTTAGTTATACTTCGGATTTACTTTCTCTGTTGGACACACTCTCTTTTGGATGACCTAAAACGCTTTTGTGCAAGATCTCTTAGTGGACGAAATTTGTTTAAGATTAATACAATTTTAGACAAAGTTACTTTAGACGCAAGGTATTTGTTCGCCCTGCAACTGCCCTATTGCACCTTTAAATTATTCAAAATATAATGAGCAACGAGCAAAATTATAATAATAGTAAATAAAACTATAATAAACTATAAACTATAAAACATAATAAACTATAATTTAAAACTAAAAATATAACTAAAAAAACTAAAACATAACTAAACATAACTAAAACATAACTAAACAACATAACTAAAATTAAAACATTACTAAACACTAACATAACTAAACATTACTAAAATATAACTATAATATATAAACTGTAAACTAATTATAGTAGTAGAACTTGGTTAGCTCGAGTTTATCCTTGCTCAGTTCACCCGCGACTTCTGGAGGATGCTGTATAATATGCACGAGTTTACAAAATGAACGCTGTCCAGTTCTCCATGTCTATAGTGATTGCGGGATGTTAGGTCCACGCTTCTTCGTTCGTAATTGTATTACCATTGTCCCATCAGTCCATCACTCCTCCGAACGATTAGCATTCATCTAGTGAGTCGGTGAGTCGGTTAGTCGGTGAGTCATCAGTCATCGGCTCATAATCATAATACCGCGGCGGCCGCGAACGAAGGGCCCAAATTAAGTTGTCGCGCGAAACGCTTATTTAACCTAACTCCTCTCAGTTTGATTTATAGGATTTGATCGTCCCACGATGTGATTTGCGCTCTCGCG
The DNA here is from genome assembly GCA_011764245.1 of Trialeurodes vaporariorum. Classification (NCBI taxonomy): domain Eukaryota; kingdom Metazoa; phylum Arthropoda; class Insecta; order Hemiptera; family Aleyrodidae; genus Trialeurodes; species Trialeurodes vaporariorum. The sequence continues at coordinate 52,707,544 of VMOF01000001.1, forward strand.
AGTGGTCTTCTATCGATGAGGATGAGTTTGAGAGGAGCATTGAATGAGCATTGAGTAGGCCTCAACTGTCCGTAATTTGCTTTCTTCGTGGTTCGATGATCGATCGATTACCTACATAGATAGGGTGGCGCTGTCGCTGCTTTGTTGTATTTTAAGGTTAGTCTTCGCAACGTTTAGTGCCAATTTCTGCCATCAGAGCGCTAACTTCAATTGATGTCAAATTCGCGACTGAAAGTAATCTAGATTTAGGAAACCCAAAAGTTAGTCACTAGATAATCATTTGAAGACAGAGTTCGGCAAATGGGAATCGTAATCGTTCACACAATTACCGAGTAATCGTAATCGTCAAATCTTTGGATGGTAATTAAATCCATTTTTCACAGATAAATAGTAAAATCAAGGGTATATTTGATTAGATCTAATACTTCAGCAACTAATATGATGGATGGCTTGTAAAATATCAGCCTCGATTACCATAGAATCATCCTCCGAAAAAACGACGATTACGATTACTTGGTAATCGTGTAATCGATTACCACCCCCATTTGCCCAACTCTGTTTGAAGATTGTGCATAGTATCTCGTCAATGGGTCTGTTACAAACTTTTCCTACAGCGCTATGGAGTGCTCAATCTCATGTAAAATCGCGTGAAAAGTCCATTGGTGGCATCAGAAAGTTATAAAATGCAGTATAAAACTCACGAGAGAGTTTAATGAAATCCAAGATGGCGGTGAAATATTGAGCAACATGTATGCATGCACCACGAACATCCAAGGATAGCCAACCTCACAATATCGATCACACCCAATCACAACGTAAACAAACAAACTCTGAAGCTGTGAGGTTGTCAACGTTGGCAATCCTTGGTTAAAGGTGCATGCATATAGATTGCTCGATATTTTACTGCCATCTTGGATTTAATTAAACGTCTCTTGTGAGTTTATTATCGCATTTCATGCCTTTCTGATGCCTCCAATGGACTTTTCGAGCGATTTTACACACGATGAAACACTCTTTATCGTTGTAGCAGAAGTTTGCAACAGACCCATTAGCCGTCTTTTTCAGCTGAAATCGTTGCGTGTATATCGAAATGCGATTTTCCGATTTTTGGTACTTTCAGCTCTGTTTTCAAAAGTCATCGACGAGATACTTTCCAGAGACATTCTTCTGATGATTATCCTCAAATTACTTTTGGCCAGTAATTTGGTGGTAACCGAATGATAGCGACCCCGTTTCAAAAATTGGCACTGAGCGCTAAAGATGCATCTTTTTAAGGTGATTCCAGCCGAAACTTTTTCAGATTTCAATCCGACGGATAGCGCCGCCAGCCGCTTTTTGGGAATGTCGAGATTTTAGCGTTTTAAAGTTTGCAATGGACCCATTATGATGTTGCCAAATTGCACGTAACACCTCTGCGAGCCGCAACTGATTAATTCTGCTTTGAAACACAAAACCGAATACAGATAGAGAAGGGCGCAGCGGGGATTCTGGAAGCCTCAAACCGGAACGTCGAACGTCCTTCCGGAAGGACACGGACGAACCTACTGCTGCACGCTCTACTCTGCCCGCGTTAGAAAAGTGGACGTCGCGCGTCTGATATTATATTGTTGCCCAACCTATAGAAGCGAATAGCCTTTGGAAGCGATTAAATCGCGGAGGTATTTTCCCATCTCGCGCATGCGCAAAAGCATTAAATACTGCACGGAGAGGAGACGCGCTGCGGAGCGGAGCGTCGCGGCGTCAAACATTTCCTGATGTGATTCGTATCTTTATCCTCCAACGGACGGGAACGCACATTGGCTCGAAACATAAATTTTTGGGGATAAAAAAATTTGTCTTTTTGCTTTAATAACAGTTAAATGTTAAACATTTATTGAAAAAATTATATTAAATGGACTGATTTTAAGCTTTAAAATGAATGCTTTCACAGATTATTAAGTTACATGACATTAGTTGTTCATCATGTTAGAGACAAATAGAGGCTTAGAACATGCTATGCTTCCTGCGTGCTATGAAAAAGAGGCAAGTAAAATGCGTTATGATTGTTCGAGGTCCAACAATCACCCTTCTGTTGAGTGGTGAAACATTGGTCCAGTTGAAATCTACCTGATATTTCGCTTTGAAGTAAGTCAAAATGTCAATTAATTCAGGCATACTCTAGTAGGCAAATTAAGCCCGATTCTGAGAGTGAATTTCGTGATTTTTTAGTTTACTCATCGACATTTTTACAGATTTTTATGCAAGAATCAACTCTTCAATCCCCTATCGCAAAAGTTTGCAAGAGCCCCATTGCCAAATTATGTCCGGGAAAGTCAATGTCTCGAACCACTGTGGAACGGAGGGTCTGCGGCCTGTCCACTCTATGAAACGGTCCGACGATCCGATCTGCCTCATTCTGAACTTGTAACTTTGTAGTTTTATGAAAATGGCCCCGGCCCCCCCGCGGCGTGCGCCTTGCCGCCTAAGCGTTGCGTCGCGTCGTTGGTCGCGTGAAGACAGGGGGCACAGGTGGCACAGAGCGGCGCGGTGTCTCCCGGCGGGTGCCTTTCATCTGATCAGTTCCGCTCCGCTTGAGCTTGCGCCGAAGGAAGGCGCAAGGTAGCCAATGGTCCAGGTGATGAGGGGGCAGTAGGGGGAGGGTGCGTCAGGCAGGAGGACTTCGACTCTTCTTCATCGATGCAATCTATGGTGGTGCAACAGGGTTGCCAAATCGCAAGAAAAAAAATGAAAAGTGAACGTAATGGCCATAGCACAGAATACTCTAATCAGCGGGCCGATCATTTACTTCATCGTTAAACCGATCGTTATAACTGTCTACGAGTGATGCTATTGGTCGAATATTGTAAAACTTAGCCGTTGCTATGGTAACCATCGTTATAGTGTCCGTTTTTAAAGGTTACTCATGAATAGCCTTTATAAAACGAGACTCTTAACGATGGTTACCATAGCAACAGCCAAGTTTTACAATTTTCGACCAATAGCATCACTCGTAGACAGTCTTAACGATCGGTTTAACGATGAAGTAAATGATCGACCCGCAGAACGGAAACTCTAATTCATTTTGAAACATTCTTTACTTCGGGCCGCCATGTTTGAAAGTGAGCATCTTCGGCAATCTTCGGCAATCTTCGGCAATCTTCGGCAATCTTCGGCAATCTTCGGCAGATCTTCGGCAACTGGCCGAGTTGTGATTTGTTGTATAGCCTGAAAAAGCATGTCCGCCATCTTGAGAAGTGAGTAGGCACAGTTGCCAGTTTGTGCCAGTAAATTCCAAATCTTGTTTCCATTGGCTCTTATGGGAGTTTCCGTTCTGATTAGAGTATTCTGTGGCCATAGCCGTAGCCAGGAGTTTGTCTTCCTCTCTCTTTGTCCATAAGGCTGCATGTGTTAGAGAAGGACAGAGACAGGGGCTGAAGTCACGTGACCGTCCCTATAACCATCCTTTTCTAACACATGCATTCAAATAGGCAAAGAGAGAGAGAAAAACAATGTCCTGGCTGCGGCTATAGAAATGACAGCAAATATCACTGCTTATAAACGGGGCATGCAGTTGCAGGCGAAAGCAACGAGCAGTGTTGCCAGATTGGGGTGAAAAAGCCGTACGTTTTACATTGATTTAAATGGGGACGATACGGCTTTTTACCCTCGATCTGGCAACACTGGCAAAGAGCAAGAACTGTAGAAGGCTTTGCTGTGTTAGAGTTCGTTTCAGAATTGTAAGTGCATCGCCGATAATCTTCAGTGTATATATTCAATTTTCATTCTTTAAAATAAAACCAGAACTTGCTTGCTACTTTGTAGCCTTTTTCATAATGAAAAGCCAAAACTCGTCTTTCTTTTTTCAATGATTTTTTATCGTGTAATCTGAGAAATAAGGTTGGGAAATCCCAAAGATTATCGATCTATTACGCTTTTGAAACGACCTCTATAAGTCCTATCCCAAAGTGAGGCAGCATGCGGGCGATCTGACTTCGGTTTGTTTGTCTCATATTTTTTAACCCAAAATGAAATTTTTTAATTTGATCAATTTAGTCGGAATTTTTAAAAAAACGTGCAAAGAGCAAGTGTTTTAGAGCAGCTGCCTGGACACAGAATTGTAATACAAGTGTTCGGGTGAGAAATTTTTGCTTGTTACTGTCATGAGTATCGTGCAAATCCTTCTAAAAGAACAACTACTTGTACTATCGACGAATTAAAGATTGTCGCGAGATTTTCACTCATTTTCAGTTATGGGTGCGAGTGTGGGACTGAATTACACAATGGCTTTCCGCCCCGCCCCCACTGCCCTCTCACCTGCAAGGTGTGAGGAGTATGAAGAGTGGCCGAACCAGAACCTTGAAGGCGAAACTTAGCTTTTGAAAATCTCGCGACAATCTTTTATTCGTTGATAGTACATCGATTTCTGTGTCCAGATAGATAGACACTCCAAAACAGTTCAATCTTCATTTCAAACCATCAATTTTAAAAGGATCTGTTACAACTTTTTTTTTTTTTTTTTTTTTTTTTTTTTTTTTTTTTTTAACTTTAAAGGTTATTAAAAAATGATGCAAACAAACCGGATCAGTGTGAAAATGTCCATGAAAGAATTTCTATTGAGGCTGCCTCAGCGATGTTTCAAAAGCAAGTCGCACAAAACCCATCTAAAGTTAAAGCTCATGGTTGCAAGGGTCTAAAATTGGGTGTGTGTGTTTTTTTTAAGTAAGCCAATGGCCGTACTGGGTGGGCTGAAAATAAGGGATGCCTGTGGTTTGAATGCTTCTGGTTTCCAACCAAGTTTCAAAGTTCTGGAGATGATATTTTGACCTAAAATACATTCACGGAGAAAAATTTCTGATTGAAATTACGGAAAGTAGGAATAAATCGGGGTAAAAAGAAATGCCCTTTAAAATAATAAGTATTCTTATTGATTCAGCCAGAATTCTTATTGATCCAACGATTCTTTCTTGTGATTCTTCTGGATCATCAGAACGTGCAATTGGACCAATGATAATTTTGGTTGAATCAATTGGAGTTCTCATTATTTTAAAGGGAATTTCTTTTTACCCCAATTTTCTTCCTACGTTCCGTAATTTCAATCATAATTTTTTTCGCCGTGTTGCTTTTAATGAGAATTCCGCGTTGCGACGCGACGTCACAAACACACACAACTTTTTGCATTTTTCCACGAGTGTATCTCGAAAACCGGGATACTTTAACTGTCCCCCAACTAATTTTTTCCACGTATGCTCTTAATCCATGGCCGGCACTATGATAAGCTCATTTTACAATTTCACAAATTTAGCTTTTATCATTAAATAAATGTTTTGTTTAACCATAACCTATCATTAACTTCATTATTTTTGTTGTTGTTACAGGTAAGTGCCTTCATCTCACATTCACGAGATTGATGATTTCTCAGTGCACCTGTGACCGGAGTGCCGCAAGATCCACAGCCCTCTCATAAAGAAGGTTTACATTTTGGTCGGTATTAATTTTATGTCTCTCAATCTCAATAAAGCTATTATTGAAGTATATATGTAATCAATTTAAAGAGTAATAGACGTGGACAAAGTATTTTTGATGATGCGGTTTTACTTCGAAGGTTCCCTCTCTAGTCTCAACAGTGCGGTGGCATGCAATTTAACAACCATGTAATTTTCCCATTTGAACACTTATAAAAATCGATTTTCCAGGAGTCTGTCACTTTCCTCGAGAATCGATTGTTTTACCCAAGTACAAATGGTGAAATTTCATGCGGTTGCCAAAGCCCACGAGCCTCCTTTGAGTCAATTTTCCCATTTGAACACTTGCAAAAAAATCGAGTTGCCAGGAGGCTGTTACTTTTCTCGAGAATCGATTGTTTTACCCAAGTACAAATGGTCAAATTGCACGGTTGCCAAAGCCCACGAGCCTCTTCTGAGTCAATTTTCCCATTTGAACACTTGTAAAAAATCGAGTTTCCAGGAGTCTGTCACTTTCCTCGAGAACCGATTGTTCTACCTAAGTTTAAATGGTGAAATTTCATGGTTGCCAAAGCTCACGAGCCTCCTTGGAGTCAATTTTCCCCATTTGAACACTTGTGAAAAATCAAGTTTCCAGGAGGCTGTCACGTTTCTCGAGAATCGATTGTTTTACCCAAGTACAATTGGTAAAATTGCACGGTTTCCAAATTGCACGAGCCCTGCCACTGAGTCTCAATCGCTTAAAGAATCTAATAACAGAACGTTTCGAAGGATCCTATTACAATCCAACTTTATGTTTTGATAGGGATTACCACGGCACGGCGCGAAGCCACTCCATTGTATGCGTGTCTCTCCGCTCCTGTATCGCAATTATATCAAAGCTCAAATATGATTCATATCGAATTATCGCGTGGCTCGATTGATTTACCGTCACCGACAACATTGTCCTATTCCCCAGTGGGATTCGTTGACTCAGAGGTCGCCTTGCATTTACAGGGCGACCTCTGAGCTCTCTCGGGGACCGGTGGACCCCAGCCCCTCAGTCTCCCCCCTTCCGACAATTCGCGCGCATGTTCTGAGCCCACCGCGACTGGGGCGTGCGCACTGCTATCGCGCACTCGCTTGGGCGACTGCCGCTCCAACGAACAAGCGCGTGGACAATGTATTGCACAGGGTTGTCACATTTCAGGGACCAATAAATGTTCGGTACAGATGGTCCCCGAAAGACGTTGGATGGTGAGAGTTTACGTGTGCTTTAAGATGGACGTAGGTGCACACCAATCATCTGCGTGCAGGACCGTCTGTACCGAACATTTATTGGTCCCAGGTCTATATCAACCTTAGCGCAGGAAAAGAACTCGAAACATATTTCTAGTCGAATGTAATTCAAGACTCAAAAATAAGGGCGCATTATTTTAAGACATTTTTAAGCTCCCCCAAATACTACTAATAGGGCTGTTGATGCAAACTCTTGCTATTGAAGAAGAGTTGATTCTTGCGTAAAAACCTGTTAAAATGACGATGATTACTCTAAAAAATCACGAAATTCACTTTCAGAATCGGGCTTAATGGTGGAGAGACGCAGGTACCATGGGAGATTCTTACCTAAATAAAATTTTGACATGTCTCTGTGTTTCCGTAGAGAAAGTGACAGAACAGGCACGAATCTCCCACGATACCTGCGTTGAGCCGCCATTACAAACTCGCCGATACAGCAATTATGTGAGTTTATTACCAAATTTCCGACTTCCTTTTTGTGCTTTTCGTGATTTTCGCTGGTTTTGACATCAGATTGGACTATTCATTTGCTCACAGCAAAAAATTTGCAAGAGTCCCATTAACGGCTTTGTTCACAGCCATTTTGGAAGCTGTTCACATCGAGACAGTGGGACTTTTGCGGGCAAAACTGGACACTTTAGATCACCGAAATTTTGTCCCAAAAGTTACCGAAATAAGGTGATATCTCTAAATTTAGGTGACTTTTGAAAGAATTTTAATTGATAATTTGTATCCAGTTTTGACAGGATATCTTTTGCTATAAGCGATTAAATATAGTTAATTATTCGTAAAATCCATCGAAAATTGCGATAAGCACGAACATTAAACAATTACGAAATTCACTCACTGACTCACGAAATGACGTAAAAGTTTAAGGGTCGATGGCGGAGCTATGCAAGTACTTACCATGGGAATGGTTGGGAAGCGTGCAATGTGGCAACGTTAGAACTCGTCCATTTAAACCCATGAAAAAGATCGAACTATTAGGTGATCAGTGAATGCATTCATATTCGACCTTTTACATGGGTTTAAATGAATGTATTACAACGATGTTAAATTCCACGCTACGCCACTGGGGTCTCACACTGAACTGAACTGTGAAATGTTGGGAAGCGTGCAATGTGGCAACGTTAGAACTCGTCCATTTAAACCCATGAAAAAGATCGAACTATTAGGTGATCAGTGAATGCATTCATATTCGACCTTTTACATGGGTTTAAATGAATGTATTACAACGATGTTAAATTCCACGCTACGCCACTGGGGTCTCACACTGAACTGAACTGTGAAATGTTGGGAAGCGTGCAATGTGGCAACGTTAGAACTCGTCCATTTAAACCCATGAAAAAGATCGAACTATTAGGTGATCAGTGAATGCATTCATATTCGACCTTTTACATGGGTTTAAATGAATGTATTACAACGATGTTAAATTCCACGCTACGCCACTGGGGTCTCACACTGAACTGAACTGTGAAATGTTGGGAAGCGTGCAATGTGGCAACGTTAGAACTCGTCCATTTAAACCCATGAAAAAGATCGAACTATTAGGTGATCAGTGAATGCATTCATATTCGACCTTTTACATGGGTTTAAATGAATGTATTACAACGATGTTAAATTCCACGCTACGCCACTGGGGTCTCACACTGAACTGAACTGTGAAATGTTGGGAAGCGTGCAATGTGGCAACGTTAGAACTCGTCCATTTAAACCCATGAAAAAGGTCGCACTATTAGGTGATCAGTGAACGCCTTCATATTCGACCTTTTACATGGGTTTAAATGAATGTATTACAACGATGTTAAATTCCACGCTACGCCACTGGGGTCTCACACTGAACTGAACTGTGAAATGTTGGGAAGCGTGCAATGTGGCAACGTTAGAACTCGTCCATTTAAACCCATGAAAAAGATCGAACTATTAGGTGATCAGTGAATGCATTCATATTCGACCTTTTACATGGGTTTAAATGAATGTATTACAACGATGTTAAATTCCACGCTACGCCACTGGGGTCTCACACTGAACTGAACTGTGAAATGTTGGGAAGCGTGCAATGTGGCAACGTTAGAACTCGTCCATTTAAACCCATGAAAAAGATCGAACTATTAGGTGATCAGTGAACGCCTTCATATTCGACCTTTTACATGGGTTTAAAGGAATGTATTACAACGATATTAAATTCCACGCTACGCCACTGGGGTCTCACACTGAACTGAACTGTGAAATGTTGGGAAGCGTGCAATGTGGCAACGTTAGAATTCGTCCATTTAAACCCATGAAAAAGGTCGCAATATTGGGTGATCGGTGAACGCCTTCATATTCGACCTTTTACATGGGTTTAAAGGAATGTATTACAACGATATTAAATTCCACGCTACGCCACTGGGGTCTCACACTGAACTGAACTGTGAAATGTTGGGAAGCGTGCAATGTGGCAACGTTAGAATTCGTCCATTTAAACCCATGAAAAAGGTCGCAATATTGGGTGATCGGTGAACGCCTTCATATTCGACCTTTTACATGGGTTTAAAGGAATGTATTACAACGATGATAAATTCCACGCTACGCCACTGGAGTCTCACACTGAACTGAACTGTAAAATATTTTGGTTAACCGCGGTGGAATCGTCGGCGAAATGAAAAATGATATTAAATTTACGAATTTTTAACCTGAAAGCTGGCAACATTGCCGAGACGGATCGTAGGTTGTTCGATGCCCGCTGCAAGTGCAAGAGCACCGAGAGATGTTGCAGCCGATTTCTTGTTGATGTTTTTTTCTCTTCTTTCTTTCTTTCTTTCTTTCTTTATTTTGAAAAATCCAACCTGTGTTGTTGTCGTTGTTGTAAGTATTTAAAGCAAAGCAGGTAAGCTAGCAGGCGAAACAAGGCACATTTGTATAATTTATTAGCCTTAAGCCAACCGCGAACGGAGGTACAGCATAGGCAGTGGCGTCGCGTGCCATCTGGCAACAATGCAAATGCTCCATTTAAACTCATTAAATATATCGAATTTTCCTCGTGCACTGTGCACCCCCTGAATTCGATCTTTTACATGAGTATAAATGCATAGAATACATTGTTGCCAAATTGCACGCGACGCCACGGAGCATAGGTGCCAGATATCATGAAAATAGCCAGATCAAGAAAAGGGCTGTTCGAAGTTTATTCGTAGCATTTTATAACCGTCAATTTTTATGTGAAGTGGCGCGAATTTAATGACGAGCACACCGGAAATTACCTTGCCTCAACTTTTGAAAGAAATGAAAAACTAGAGACCCATAAAAAGAAAAGAAAAAAAATAAGAATACACGGAAAAAAGATTAGTAAAAATAACCATACGGATACCTGATTTTGGCACCTGCTAGATGTTATGGTAAACTTGACCAGAAGTATGGTATACATTTACCGATACTTTGAGTAAATTCGACATGCAATCAGGAAACATCACCTCAAAACATAGTATACTTCTGGTTATCATTACCACAACATCTAGCAGGTGCCAAAATCAGGTATCCGTGTGGTTATTTTCTCCGTAGTTTTTTTTTTCCGTGTAGGAACTAAGTAACAATGTAGAGAAAAACTGTTGGGAATACCCCACGAACGCTTTCTTACATCATACTCGTTTTGGGGGGCCCTAGACCCTTCTTATGTTTTTTATGTTATGTTTTTTGGGGGAGACTCCCAGCCGCCTCCTTAAGGGGTTAATTTTCCAGTGGGCTGGTTGCAGAATGTTTTTGCTACTTTTAATCAAACCTCAATCAGCTACATTTGAAATATTCCAATTTTTTCTTTTATTTACTTACTCTTTTCCCATTGATTTTAATGGAAACCTTTTATCCTCCATAACTTGCTTCAAATTTAAAATTTCGAAAAACAGAATAAGTCCCTCTGAGGAATATTAAAAGCAACTTCTCTGCAAAATTTGGATGTATATGAACCCATTTGGTTCAAAAGTTATGCCGGGTACAGACAGATATCTGCGGCATCGTAATACTTTCTCAATTTCTAATTTTGTTTGAGTCAGAAAGTAAAATAAAAAAGAAACTTAAAAATAAAATAGACGCTTATACAGAATAATAAAGTCAAATATAGAGACAATATTGAGAAGAAATGATAGAGACTTGCTCAGTGGACATAAGAATCACCTTTAACCCTTTTACGGGAAGTGGTACACATGTGTATCACACCGGCGCAACCAGGATCTCTTCCATCTCTCTCATTTCCCATTTGAATGTATAAGTAGGAAAAGGACAGAAAGAGCGGGTTTTATCCCCTTGTCCATCCTTGTCTAACATACGTTTTTTAATGGAGAAAAGAGAGAGATGTGTTTGTGTTTTTTATAAAGAAAATGATAGTACTTGATGAGCTGAAAACAGTGGTGCCTTTGATTTTTTTCCAAGTGTCCCGGTTTTGGAGATATTACCCGTGTAAAATTGTAAAAAATCGTGTGCGTAGTGACGTCACTACGCGGAATTCTCATTTATAAGAATGTATTTTGGTCCGAAATCTCATCTCGGGAAGTAAGTATGAAACTTTATTAGAAACCAAAGGCATCATTGTTTTCAGCTTATCAAGTACTTTCATTGTCTGTATGAAGGGCGATTCATGATCATGTTCACACAACATTTCAGATCCTTGCAACTGCCCTTCAATGATAATTTCCCACATGTTTGCAAATTTTTCTCCATAATCTTTTATTCAACCCACTTTTCTTTGTGAGTCGATCAATTTAACCTTAAAATCGCCCTCTGAAATTGGATCAGTCTGTCGACAGCCAGAGTCGATTTCAAACTGTATCGATTTCAAATCAACAACACATATGTGCGAAAGCGAAAATACTACAATAAAAAAACCAAAAAACCAAACAAGTTCGCAAAGTCGAAGAATATCGAGCTGTCGCTTGAATCCTTGATTCGCGGCAGGTAGGGTATTTAGTAGCAACATCTCGCAACTGTGTGTCGCGACTGACTTCAACCACCATTTGCACTGTGGCAGGCGGTAACAGTTTCCGTTTCGCGTTTTTGCCGAGCTGAGATAAAGGTGACGTTGGTCGAGGTCATCAAGTGATCGGCGGCGGACCCCGATTCTCGATGGACCGATGGTTGTTGGTTCAGATCTCTTGCGAGAGAGTCACAGATAGCCGCTCCCTCATCCTCTTCCTTTCGTTCGTAGGTAGGCACTAGGCAGGCTGAATTTAAGCCTCTCCTTTTCCTTTTCCTTTTTCCACCCCCTCACCGGTGACCTATCTCCAATCGCTTCAGCAGGTCATTCAAATCGAAGAAATCGGTAGTCCTCGGGAAGTCCAAGGTTTCTAAATTTTCGTTGGTTTCCCTGGAATAAATCCCCCCCCCCAAAAAAAAAAAACATTACAAAAATCTCAGCATGAAATTTGGAACCTGATTTCATGTTGATCTCAAGCTGAGCTCAAGATGATTTCTACTCATCATGAGATCATAACGGAAATCGGTAGTCCTCGGGAAGTCCAAGGTTTCTAAATTTTCGTTGGTTTCCCTGGTATAAATCCATCAAAAACCATCAAAAAAATCTCAGCATGAAATTTGGAACCTGATTTCATGTTGATCTCATGATTATAGTGTGGCGTACTTCAAGTTTTGCGCTGAACATTCGCATTCGTGGTAACCTTTTTTCACGAATTTTCTTTCTAAACGCATCAACATGACTCGAGAAATTCGTTTCTGTCTAAAAATTTCACAGAAAAGTCTCTGCGTACGATTCCAACTGTGAGAATGAGATGGCAGTACATAGGAGTGACGCGAGAGTGAGAGAGAGAGGGGTGATGTGGATCCATCGACGAACTTTTTTAATTGGATGCCGTCATCACTAATTTTTTTTTCTGCATGCGTTTCTCTCACGATGAATGAAGCATCTGCATCTGCTTTAAAATATGGCTAAGAAGGAGGTAGGAAGGGGAGGGGCGTAATTTCTGAGAAAAAGTTGAGGTGTATTCAATTAAATTTGGTCATATATTCTCCCAGTTTTCATTTTATTTGATTTTTTTATGTATCGGATGGAGCGGAAAATATTGAGGAAAATCACAGAACTTGACAATGGGGTTGCCAAAGAGGGGGGGGTCAAGGGGTTGAAGATCTGCAGTCTACGGCCGGCCCCCACCCTTCTGACACCAAAAGTCCCCCTCAAAATGTAAATTTTTGCGTATTCTCGAAAATTTCGACAAATTCTGGAAGTTGGACACCCATCTCCCTATCGAAACATACCTGGATATACTGCCGAGTTGGGATGCTGCAAACTTGATTTTATTCAAAATAGTCTTGCGTGCTTAAAACACTCGAAAAAAAGAGAATAATTGCATTAAAAAAAATGGAATTAAATATTTAATGAGATTCACGTCAGCTAGGGCACACGTGTTCAGATAACGCGAACCAAATAATATAGAATGGTTCCATGAATTGTTTCCCCCAAGAGGTACCTTGATTTTAACTAAGCATACATACATTTTAATACTCCGCTTCAGATGACCAAGCTGATGGAATTAGTTGCGTGATTTGCAGTAGAACATTTCCAATCTGTGGGGAGACGTAAATTTTAATGCGCAAAAGCCGCGAACACATTCTTTACGCACACGCATTACGTCTGGCATCGGGAAAATCATCCGAAACGACAGATGGGAATAGTATCAATTCTAACTTTGAGACAAGCTGTGTCCTCGTTCGACACAGACTATAGTAAGTTTTTGGATCCTAACTTTTGAATTCGTGTAATTCTATGTTTGAATTTCAATTTCAATAGATTATTTCAAATTTAATTAAGTTTTAATTTTGATTAATTAAATATATAATAATATTTAAATTAAATTTAATTTAATTTAATTTCAATTAATTGCAGCCTTGTAGGTCAAATAGTCTCTGGGAAAAGTGCACCAGAAGTGAAGCACATTAACATTGTTTAACATAGGACCTCCTTCTCCCCTTAAGCTGGATTTAATACGAGATTCAATCCAAGAGGATTTTAATGGGAGTAATTAAAATCAAAAGAATTTGAGCAGCCGAAGTATCTTCTTCTTCATTTGTTTTTGAGGAAAAATGAGAATGACCGTGATTAAATCTGCTATGATTTTCAACATTCTCTGTGGAAGTCTGTTCAAATCAATTGAATGCACATTTTATATTGAAATTCCTGCTAGTACCTGGGCCCAGGTACAATTCGTCGACTCTTCTTCAAATATGGCTCACCAAAATCGTCCGTCGAACCCAGACGACCCGAAAATCTATGATGATCGTGTTTTAATCACATGTAACCATATCCAGCAGAAGGAGAATAGAAAAAAGGTACGTGCAATTTGACTTCATTTCGTGAAAAAACGAAACAAAAATCCAAAGTAGCAAACAATTAAAACAAACAACTGAACAGAAACAAACAAACTTTTAGCATTATATCAGAGTTTCTTGAGTATATTCCGACTAAACACTGCGTAAACAGTAGTCAATGCTCTGCATTTTGCATTATTAAGAGTTGCATCAGGCGTTACTCTAAACACAGGAGCCGTCGATGTGCGTTTTGCGCGGATTAGATTTGGAGAAGCTTTCACCCTTGAAAGGCGCACAAGTTTCGACAAGTTGCGTCCTCCGTGGCATTATAATTGACATGAACATTTTCTACATGAATGTTTCCTAAGTATTGATTTTCCGATGAGAAGCAAAAATACTTTCCAAACGACTCAGATCAGCCAGAAGAAATTAGAAAGCCTAAAAAGAAAGAGGGTTGCAAGGTGAAAGTGAAACAATCACTAAAACCGAGGAAAAATCCCCAGATTTAAAACAAAAAATCTCAACAACACATGAAAACAGATCACATGAAAATTCTAGATTTTAAGAAATATCACCAAAATATACTAGTTTTAATAGTAAAATCACCAAAAAGCTTGATGTGGAAATGTGATGAAAATGCATAAAGTTGAACCTACAATCACAATAGGGCTGTTGCTGTTGCACACTTTTGCTTTAAGCGCTTTAACAGTCGATTCTGGTGTAAAGACCTCCAAACATAACGATGGCTGTACAAAAAGCTTCCTAAATCCACTTTAACAAACGCTTTTATTTGTGCGAGTGTAATGGTGGCATAGGGCAGTAATGATGAGTGATTCCCATCTTAATTACTCCACTCCCTCTATGCTGAAAAGGAAGTTATAGATTCACAGCGTAATTAGACACCAGAGTAGTGATACTTATCCGATTAATGGTACACCTGGTGACACCGGTGTCAAAGAAAAGTCGTCTCTTATGTGTCACTTCTAAACAGAGGTACTTTCTTGTAGATGGAAATCTCCCATCATTACTGTACCTACTACGCAACCATTACGCTCGCGCTAATAAAAGCGTTTATTGAGTTTAGGAGCGGGTTTTGGAATTTTGACATGTTTTGAAGATTTTAGTCCTGCAGCCACACATTCTACGAACAGTTTTTCCTCTTCTTCGGGTTGGGAATGTGAGGAGGATGTGGGCTTTTTTAAAAGCAGTTTCAAGGTCCAAAATTTGGAACCAGTCCGCCTCTGGTGAAAATACAACACGCAGGCCAATAGAGGCTTCTATACTCTCCCTTGATGTCAAAAGGGTTAATTTGATGGAATAACAAAACGTTTCCCCCCTCTGTTTTCATTATGCATAGTGCTCATCGCTGTCCTTGGGCTATGAAGATAAGAAGTTGGTTTATGAGAAGGCTTTTTTCCACGCTGTATACAATTTGAATGTAGAAACGAAACCTGCCATATATATTGATTACAAGCTAGTTTCTTCCTTACCCAAGGAGTTCATGGTAGGCTTCATTCCTGGCGATATTGAGTATCCGGATTTTGAGGACTTTGGCGATGATGGGTATCGAGATTTTGATAGAAGTAACGATTGCACGGTCGACTTCAAGAATAAAATCCATGAGGTTGGAGGAATATTCGTGGTTGAATCTAATCAGAAGAAAAACATATGGTTGTACAGTCTGTATTTGTGTATCAATAACATCCAGACTTTTGTCCGGCATCGAACAGAGCCAGTGGCCGCTTTTGAGGTGTTCGTCCAGACAGCACAACTCATGAATAAATATTACCGCAATGAAACTCCTCGAACTTCATGCTTTGGATCAAAGTCTGTAAGTACCTTACTCATACTACATCTAACATTAAGAGTGCGAATTCAGATACTGAGCGAAAAAACCTGTTCAACCTTCATATTCTTAATGTATTTGATACACGAGTACGTACATTACTGAAGCAGCGTCCGCTCGGACCCCAATCTAAAATTTAGTTATCTCTAGTCTAATTTTTTTTTTTAAATTTACTCTGCCATGGTGGAATTAAGTATTCCATGCAACCTAGAGATGATCTTCGAACCTTCAGTCTTTTAAAAAAAATGCTTAACTGCTTTTTTTTGTATTTTTTTTTTTGTTTGTTTAAAACAAGCCAATAATTCCATTTTTTCCCAGTGGGTATACCTCATTCATGATTTTTTCTTCTTCTTTTTTTTGCATGGTTTTCTTTCTCGATTAATTTTTCATATTGAACCCTTAAAAGCACAAACAATGAGCTTTCTAAATATATATTTATTCTTCTTTCCAAGATGTTTTTAAGCATTAAGGGGTTGGGGGGGGGTTGTGGGACCGCGAGGGCTCTACGACTTTGAAGGCTCATAAATCCAAAACGAATAGAAGTATAACAGTGTGGAAATTAGTAACTGTATAAAACATACCTTCATTGACCCAAACCTTAAAGTATGAACATTAGGGTGAAATACAAGCTTTGAATGCAGGAAAACAGGCCTGGGGTCAGCCCCTTCCCGCAATATGGGGGTTAAGTTGGCCTTGGAAATAGGAATCCTATGAGATCTCCACCATTTACCCCATTTACCCAAATTACCCTGGTATAGTAGACAAATTAGAAAAGTGAACGACCTATCTTGAAAAAGTTGCTCCAAATAGTCCAACTACACAGAAAAAAATGGTCGTGCTCCAGACACGAACTTTCCGTGTTCTAGATACGAACGTACACACCAGTACGGGAACGAGTTCTGAGCGCAATCTATTTAGGTTGAGTTTGCGTCTGAAACGCATCCCGTCGTGTCCAGAACCTGAAAGGTTTGTGCTCTGAGCACGTTCCGAACTGGTGTGTATATAGATCGTGTCTGGAGCACGTGCTTTTTTTCTGTGTACGCCAGTGTTGCCATTTTGCGGAATTTTCTCCAATTTTCCCATATAACTCGATGTAATATTTTCGAATTGTATATCAAATTTGGCAACACTGAACCACGCATCATTCGATGGTTAGTTATACTTTTCGGCCACCCTGAGTATAAATACGTATATTTTGCTTCCTGAATTTTCTATTTGAGCCGACATTTTGGGATGTGCCAAACCACAGGAGGTGGCTTCAAAACGACTCTACTGCACAAAAATCATCGCCTTCATTGCTATGTTTTAGAGAAAACGCGGAAACGGAAACGCGTCAATGAGGAAAGCTTTAGAAAAGTCAATGCCTACGATGCTGAAGAAAATGATTGACCCGTGCTTCGTGATGCAAAGCAAGAGCGTGGGTGTTGGCGATATTGGACGTGGCTTTGGCGACGATTCTGCAAGAAGGGAAAAGGCTGACTCGTACTGCGATGTTTTCTGCATATTCCTCAGCAACGCACACAGTATTTTCTTTGAATTGGAGAGTAAATCCTATTCTAGAAGCTGCGCGTCCATCCAAAGTGGGAGATGCGATAGATATTCCGAGAAGTGCATCTGCTCGAAAAAATCGAAAAATCGTATGGGTTTTGCTGCAACGAGTCTTGAGCCCATGCTAATCTGTAACAATTTGATAAGATTGCTATTGAATCCGTGATCCTGTCCTTTGCCCAGAACTTCGTCTCACAATCACTGAAAAAACAAAGTTTAAGTACATTGGCGCCCGCAGAAAAATTTCCAAGGGGGGGGGCAAAATTTTTGAACCCCAATGGAAGGTCAAGGGGGACCCCCCCCCCCCCCCCCCCGAGGAAAAAGGGAAGCCCCCTCTTTTTCCTCATACAAATAGTGTACAATTATTAAGCCATTTTAGGTGTATCCGAATAGTAATAATAATTTTGACGCGTTTGATTTTATGAATAAACGGACAACAGATGATAATAATGGTAAGTAAATGTATAATTCTACTATTCCTTGCAAAAAGTGTGTTAAAATTACAACATAAACTAATAATAAAGTTCGTCAACTATATTACTTCTTAGATTCACATTTCATTTTCTTTCGGTCCTTTCATTTTCCTTCGCGAAATTTTGACTGTTTTGAATTTCAAGGGGAACCAAACCAGCTCTTTAAAATAGCTTCGAAGAGCAAAAATCCTAGCTCTACCGGAGCAAGTCGCGGTTGTCCAGAAGCACTACTTTGGTAGAGCCAAAGCAAGAAAAGAGGCTGTTACTCTAAAGAAGTAGTGCTTTGGTTACACCTGCAACTTTATCCGGTACAGCTTGAGATTTTGCTCTGCGAAACTATTTTAAAAGGCAGCTTCGGCTGTACATAAACGTTGTTTTTTCAGTGAAGCGCTCTGTTACACCAAAAACATTGTAAAAGAAATAGACTGTAGGGAACTCCCTACGAACACTTCCTCACATCAAATTTAATCTGGAGGAGGCCCTTAGACCCCCTTCAATATTCTAAAGGGAGACCCCCAGGCCCCTTTTTGAAGAGCAATTATTCAAATATTTAAATTTTTCCTTTTTTTGACCCATTTTCCAATTAATTTAAATGGAATAAACCATTTTTCATCAATAACTAACCTAAAAATTAAAATTTCAAAAAAACCAAAAAAGTCCCTCTGGTGAATGTTAAAAGCAACATCTCTGCAAAAAAGCAACGGCAAAGTTCGCCCCTTTTTTGAGTACTCACTGATCTTTTCGTAATATGTCTCAAATGATACCATATGATGACCTAATACTTCGGTGAAAATATTAGCTGGAGTTCTCGCATGGTCCCCTAGATAGACTTTTTAGACCCTTGCAACTGCCCCATGTAACGATTGTTCGTTCGAAGAGGCCGCTGTTCGGGGTTTTTAGCTCGCTTCCAAGATCCTGGATCCACCTCTGTCTTCGGTTGTTCTCCTCGGCAGGGGCGTCATTTCGCGTTCGGCTTGGGGGGGGGGGGGAATCTGATGATTTTTTTTTTTTTTTTGCTCATTAATATACTTTGTTTCCGTTTTTGAGCCTGACTTCAAATCCTTGGGGGGGAGCAAATATGCCCTCCCCTCCCCCCTCAAATAACGCCACTGCTCCTCGGACTTTAAGTAAAATGTCTAACTTTCGAAACGCACAGCGCACAGCGCACGCACACACTTATATACAATATACATGTCTCATACGGCCATCGAGATCGTCGCTGCACGTTCACTTTGTTCGGTATTCGCGCTATTGGCGCGCGTGCGAGCGTTATCAAGGAGTCATCAGGCCTGACACAAGGTAAACAACAAAAAGGGCCTGGCCGTAGCCAAGCAGGCCCAGAAACCATTCACAAGGCAAAGTGAGTGAAGTCAGCTTTGAATCCTGAATCCTGAATCCTGAATCCTGCTGCAATGTCATGTCCCCAGATGCAAAAGAAGAATCATCTTCAGTGCTGCCGTACTATGGTCTGAGATCGCAAAAATCAGCCAAAAATCAATGAGAAAAGTAATCAAAAATCTTCGTTTTTGACCTTTTAAGCTAAATATATAACTTTTCGGTTACGTACGTTGGTTTAAATTTTTTGTTAAAAGTGTTCTCTGTGCATATAATTGATATTGGAGCATATGAGGGTCATTATAGAGAGTAAGTGAGATAGTATAATAATCAATGGTGTAGAGTGCAATTTGGCAACGTTGCAGTTCGTCCATTCAAACCCATGAAAAAGATCGAACTATCGGGCATGGGCGGCGCGTGGGGTCAAAAAGTGGGGGGGGGGGGCTAAAAATCAACAGCTTTTTTTTTTTTTTTTTTTTTTTTTCTCTTTCTTTCTTTCTTTCTTCACCTTTTTTACAATAACGTTTGACGCAGGCGGGGGGGGGGATAAATAACCTTTTTTCTTCTTTTTCTCTTTTTTTTCTTTTTCCTCTTTCCCTCTTTCCTTTTTTTCTCGCTCAAAAACTTTTTTAGCCCCTTGTTCCCAAAAAAGTGGGGGGGGGGGATATAGCCCCAATAGCCCCTTATACGCGCCGCCTATGCTATCGGGTGTTCGGTGAACCCCTTCGCATTTGACCTTTTACATTGGTTTAAACGGACACGGTACAACGTTGCCAAATTGCAAGCTACGCCACTGGAGATAGTTTAGAACGATACGCAAGTTTTGCCACAGCTAATTGCGACTGATGAGTGCATTGTTATTCGAACCAGTGGCGTCGCGTACAATTTGGCAACAATGTGTTTTATCCATTTAAACTCAAGTATAAAATATCGAATTCAGAGGGTGCACAGTGCAAGGAAAATTCGACCTATTTAATTACTTTAAATGGAGCTGTTGCATTGTTGCCAGATGGCACGCGACGCCACTGATTCGAACTGAAACCCTCTATAATGATAAAGCCTGAAAAAACGCTCTACTTTTCTAGAGGTGTTCTCCATGACTCATCAGCGTAGTGATCGATTCATCAAACTATCTCTGCATATGTAGGAACCTACCTTCCACACCCGATAAATCGATTTGTTTTATTGTAGACAATCGATTGTTCAACTATTGATTAGCGCTTTGGTTTAAGACACAAAGTCGATTTACATTCACGCATGCGTGGTGTGAAAACTATACTGTATACTGCATACGCATACACGGATGGTCCACCTGAACTTTGAGCTATATTTTCACTGACAATGAGAGGCGTGTTTTTTAGACTTTTTTAATGGTCTCCTTGTTATTTTTGCAGCATTTTACGTTAGTAGTATTTTTTTATTTTTTATTGTTATTATTTTTCTGTTTATTTACAACCGCACTGCCGAAGTCTATTAATTCGTTTTTATTTATATACAACTATCTCATATAACTTTGGTTATTTTAGTTTCACATTATTATGTAAGCATTAGATATACACCTTAATACAATTCAAGGACATGTGTCTTTTGATTTTAATCTATCTTTTACTTTATACCACTCTCACGAGAACGATCTACCTTAGCCACACATCAGGAGTGGTAATCCATTTGTCTGCAGCGAAACTTTTTGAGTCTCTATTGGGGAAATTTATCGCTGTTTGACACGGCAACAATGACCGACTTAGCAACGTCCTCAACGGCAAGGCGGCAAACTATCGATCAATCGAGTGAGCAAAACAGACAAGGCATTGCATGAGTCCATTCCTTTTTAATGCTCCCCGCTCAATCCCTTATGCTGTTGCTTGTTGTCCGACGCCTTTTTTTACTTTTTCTTAACTTCTTCGTATTTTTTTTCTTCTTTTTCAACTATATACCTCAGTGCTCATTGCCAGTGCGCGTTAGGTTTGCACTTAAGCACTTAACTCAGGATTCGGATGCGGAGTTGCCGCATTTTAAGGTAAAACTTGCCTTTGCTCAAAGGCGGGTCCAGCAATCTGGCAACTGTGATTTTTCTACATTTGAATGTATGTGAAACAATCGATTCGTAAAAGGGTCATGGTCCTCTCAAGAATCGATTGTTTCTCATACCTTCAAATGGGATTAATTCGTGGTGTGGAATCTGCCCATGCCTTAAATTGTATTTCATTGACTTCAATGGTACGATGGTAGTTAAATAATTAATTAAAACAATTATAGCTAAATATTTCACACAAAAATGTCTCTGCATATACGATTTTGGCGATGAGAGTGAGACGGAAGTACATGGAGGTCACGTGAGCACAGTTGCCGTTTGGCGTATAATTAATCGCATTTTTTAATTCTTCGATGATTCCACCGGTTGAGAAAAGATTACATAGTTCAATTCAATGTATGACTGAAATGCACAAAAATACTCTGATCTAGCTATAATATTTCCTCAATCAATGGAAACCCCGTTAATTAATTAAAATATCCGCATGTTTTTTAAAGTCATCGACGACTCCATCGATTGAGAAAAGATTACAGATGCGAGCATTTTCGTGCATTACAGTTATGCACTGAACTGAACTGTGTAATCTTTTCTCAACCGGTGGAGTCGTCGATGACTTTAAAAAACTTGCGGATATTTTAATTAATTAACGGGGTTTCCACCGATTGAGAAAAGATTACAGATCAGAGTATTTTCGTGCATTTCAGTTATACATTAAATTGAACGATGTAATCTTTTCTCAACCGGTGGAATCATCGGTGAATTGAAAAATGCGATTATCCATACGCAAAATGGCTGCACGTGAGAGTGATAGAGATAGTGAAGAATTATCACTCTCAACGAACTTTTTTCACCGGATGACGTCATCGCTGAGAAACCGTCTATTTCGACAAATTCTAAAGTCGTCTATGCATCGGTGGATACAGACATATTTGTCTCTCTCTCTCTTTGCTCATTTAAACACACGTGTTAGAAAGAGATTGGAGATGGAGCACACACTTGACTTTATCTATCTCTATCTTTTTCTACCATGTGCGTTCAAATGAGTGAAGAGAGAGACAGACGAATTCCTGGATCCGCGAGTGTGTCTATGGCAACGCCGTGCTGAGGTTAAGTCAAGACGAGATGAAGTTGATGGCGGTTGATAGTGCTTACAAAGAGGCTGATTTCCCAATAGTTCAATAGTTGCGGAGTCCATTTTAGAGTTACAACCCGATATTGCTCCGAGTGGATACTGGATAGTGATAGTGGATGGAACGTAGGTAAGGTATAAAGAAACGCTGAGCAACGAATAAAAGTAGATGTGTCCATAGCCGTAGCCAGGATATTGCCTTTCTCTCTCTTGGTCCATTTAAACTCATGTGTTAGAAAAGGACAGAAACGGGGGCTGAAGTCACGTGACAGCCCCTATATCCATCCTTTACTAACAAATGCTTTTAAATGGGCATAGAGAGAGAAAAACAAAACCCTGGCTTTGGCTATGGATGTGTCGACGAATGGATGTCGCAGTGGACGTGTGCCGACGCGACGAGGACTGGACACACACTCGCGGACAAGATAGGTGACTACACCATTGTGTCCACGACCACCTGGTTTCGTGCGATAAAGTACTCTCTGTGTCCTCCAAGCGTGTCTCGGCGCGGCGGTCGCGCCGTCTGATTGTGAGAGTCAGACGAAGTAGAGAGAGAACGCCAATAAGGGAGCTTTTGCACTTTATTCTCACCCTCGTCAAGAGCAGAAGAATGGTCTGGTGCAAATTTTGACGGATACATTTATTTATTTTTAATCATTGCACTACCGCAGGTTTGCGGAAACTAATCAGTGTTCGTTTACTCAAATTAACCCTCTAAGGACCAGCAGGCTGATTCTGCTCGTTTGGACGAGACAAGACGAGATAGCGAGAATCGAGCAATCCCATTGGTTTAAATAGAGTCACGTGACAGATTTGAAGTCATTCAACGGGTTAAAGAGTCATTATTTTCAAATTCATGACTGTTGTCCGATTGATCCACTCCTCAAATGACTTCAAATCTGTCACGTGACTCTATTTAAACCAATGGGATTGCTCGATTCTCGCTATCTCGTCTCGTCTCGTCCAAACGAGTAGAATCAGCCTGCAGGAGGCCGATCATTTACTTCATCGTTAAACCGATCGTTAAGAATGTCTATGAGTGATTCTATTGGTTGAAAATTGTAAAACTTGACCGTTGCTATGGTGACCATCGTTAAAGTGCCCGCTATTGAAAGTTTTCTCATGAATAGCCTTTATATAACGAGACTCATAACGATGGTTACCATAGCAACGGCCGAGATTTACAATTTTCGACCAATAGCATCACTCATAGACAGTCATAACGATCGCTTTAACGATGAAGTAAATGATCGGCCCGCAGGTTAGTTCAGAAGAACGCCGCTGCTCCGTTTTAATATGGATGGTAGTTAACTGTTCGTACTCGAATGAGTTGAAATTGTCTATATGACGGATTGAAGGCGCCGAAGGGACCTTATCTTGTAAGTGTTTTCATCTCTAATCGCGGTTATCCGAAATGAAGAATGAAACAATGTGAAATAGACTTAGAGAGGGAAATCGAGTATACTCGGGCTTGGCCCATAAGGGGTTAAGTGAGCAGTTACATGTGACCGTTTCTAGGAAACGGAACCTCAGCTTCCGCGGTGAATTTTTCAGGAGAGTGATTTATTACACTAAAAAAAAAAAAAAAAAAAAAAAAAAATGACCAGAAGCATTACAATATGTGAACCTATGAAAGGGATAGCACAGTTACCAGAATTCTAGAGTTTGTACCATAGTTTTTGAATACTGGTGTTAATGCCAGAGTATTAAAACCAGAATTTTCGTATCAAAGCACTGGACTTTCCGTCGTTCACATATCGTTGTGCTGAGGGTAATATGTTTAGAATCTGATATTATGACTATAGCTATCTTTTTCAGTGTAGCGAAAGAGGTCGAAAAGTAATGATTTGTTTTTGTTTTTTTGTTTTTCTGTTTTGAACGGCAAAAGTTCTCTAGTGGTCTGAAGACAAGTTCCGTGAGTTTTAGGCGTAAATTGGCACTGTTATAAGAGACCATGTCAGAATCACAAAAAGGTACCTTATCTTCCTAATGTAATTTTATTGCGGGAAGTTAAGGTCCCTTTTCTCATTTTCCATTTTGCTATACGTATTCAAAATTGTGTACGTTTTTGTTCTCAACATGTTCGCCAAATCATGACCTCCTCTCTACGTAGTGGCACCAATTTAATAACTCAATTTTGGTTTCTGGAAGAAAAGACCCCTTTTCCTGGACACGATCACAAATATTTCTTCATAACGTTGCTGATTTTGCATAAACAATTTGATTGAAGGCGCTAGAGGAAACTTAATTTTTC
Source organism: Trialeurodes vaporariorum (assembly GCA_011764245.1). Lineage (NCBI taxonomy): Eukaryota > Metazoa > Arthropoda > Insecta > Hemiptera > Aleyrodidae > Trialeurodes > Trialeurodes vaporariorum. Next base: position 52,732,170 of record VMOF01000001.1, read on the forward strand.
AAATTGTACTTTCAATTTGAGCAGGGAAAACTATAGTTACCCTTAGTTTCAAATTAGTCGGCGTCCAAATCAGTTCTCAATGTTTATGTGCGCAGTCGACGTAATCACGTAACTGTGTATTGAGTTTGACGCGCAGATACGCTAATGTGGTCTATTGCGCATAAACAGCGAGAACTGTCAGACGTCAACTAAATTCGAAACGACCTTTACCGATGGTACCTTTGGCTCACGCTGTAAGAAAGCGACGCGACGCGACGTCGTCGCGTCGCTTAAGAGTCCGCGCGACCCGAAGCGCGAAGCCTGAACTCAAGCGCACGCTTCCTTTCGTTTGAGCCTTCTCGATATGTTGTCATTAGCCATTACTTATACTTAGTCACAGCCCTTAAAATTTATTCAGGTAAAAGCACCTTGTTATGCTTTTTTTTTTTTTTTTTTTAAAGTAAAGCCGATCAAAAGTTAGTCCCTTGTTACAGTTTCAAAACGCAATTATTCTGCACCAGTTCATTTCTTACGTCGAGTCTTATGCAAGGCCTCTCGCCTGGGTATCTCACACCTAGCCCTAGCCCGCTATGTTTGACAATTTTGTAAATAGCATCAATTTTTCGCGCAAGAGTTTACGTCATTATTACGTCCTCCTTCGGCGCCCCCCGAAGAGAAACAAGGCTCGATTCTTCTCTATGAGCACGCGTGCAGTATGTACAGAGCGATCGAAATTTCGAAAGTTGTCCCATAAGCTTTGTACTTTTCAAATGTCGCCTCTAATATGGCTTTTGCGCTTACGTTCGATTGTCCCGTCGCGCGTCTCAAGCGCAGGGCTTTTAAAACAAACTGTTGCCATAAATATTGGAGTTATATTGACAAAAACAGCCATAGCCGGTGCCGATCGAGTTTAGCGATACGGTACTGGTTTGGATCGCGCGCGCTTCGTTACCGCGCCTAATGTATCAGCACTTAATGAAATGACCTCTTCGACCGTCCAGTGTTGCCATATTTAATGGGTGAAGTTCTCATATCGCATAGTTTTATGAATGGGAAATGTATGTAGACACGGTGTCCTAGGGTTTGACCGACAAACTTTCAGGGTAGATTCATTAGATCAAAGTACACTGAGAGAATTCTTTTTTTTAAACCAAGGTGTATTTCGTTTGTGTTAATTAAACTGAAATATTGACTAAGGGTAAATTCCTTTAACCCAAGGAAAATGTCTGCTGCTTCTAGTAAAAGATTCCTCGCAGTGACATAGATTCTCCTTCGCGCAATCAGAACTTACTTCGCGCAAGGAAAACTGTCACAAAGTAAACGTGTTTCCTTGTTTTTAAAGAAGTGATTTCTCTCAGTATAATACTTTTATCTCTCATAAATAAACTCAGGTCCAAAAATTCCTCCCTTTGGAGCTAGTGCTCCCCAACGTTTTTGACAAATTAATAATATTTTCGGATTAGCGTCCACACTTATGAGCCAAACGTCATAACATTTTGTCCTAGAGGATATTTTTAGGCGTAAATTGAGTCTATGACTGTACTTTTTTTTTTGTACTTACCTTTGACGTAAAAAAATGTTTTTTACTGTATCATACAATTTTCGACACCAATGGTACAATTTCATCTCAAAAGTATAAAGTGAGACTGAATGTCTAAGTTTGTCTACGTTATCATTTTTACACGATTAAATACCCCTGGTGAATAATTTTCATGACTTTCGGTTTAACACTGTGGATTTAGAAAAAAAAAAAACATTAATTTTTCAAAACGTAGGGGGGCTCTATCTCTAAAGGGTGTTATTTGCAGACATAGCCGTAGCCAGGATATTTTCTTTCTCTCTCTTAGCCTATTTGAACCCATGTGTTAGAAAAGGGTGAATATAGGGGCTGTCACGTGACTTCAGCCCTTGGTTCTGTCTTTTTCTAACACATGCGTTCAAATGGGCTGAGAGAGAGAGAAAGACGATAGCCTGGCTACGGCTATGTTTGCAGACCTTTATTTAATGGCGAAAAAGTATTATTTTAAGCCATAGAATGGAGCCCGAAAGTTTGTCGATTAATCACTGGGATACTCTGCATATTATGTTTGCAAAGTTGGTGAAATCTTGCAACAGTGTCTGCGACCGTTGTCATGTCTGATGCGCTAGATCTGATTCATTAACTGTGCCGACTCGGAGAGCATACTTGCACTCGACGCACCCTCTCACCTGTTTAAGTCGTGTTCGACGCTCACCTCTGGCGCCCGCACCAGGGCAAAAAGGACCGATACGGAAAGATTGCTATCCATAATGCTTCTATACCACAGTGTACTGACCTATAGGCCTATGTATAGGTTTGTGTGGATCTGGGATTGATCAAACGAGCGGGGTCGGTCATTTACTTTTTCGTGAAACTGATCGTTACGACTAGCTATGTGTCTTAAAGTGACGGAACTGTTATACGGTCTAGAATGGGGCTGTTATGCATACTTTTGCTGTAAGCGATTTAAGGATTTAATCAGACGTAATAACCTGCAAAAATAATGACGATATCTTTAAAAACTCACAAAATCCATCCAGCAATGAATCCGGCCCTCGCGAACGGGGGGGGGCGAACTTGGGATTTTCGCCCCTAAATGACCCCTTTTTCTTGTTTTCTCTCTTGCTTTCCCCCTTCCTATCCCCTCTTTTCCCACTTTTTGGGCCCCTCGGTGGATCCGCCACTTGTTCAGAGTTCCCTCCACCTGTCTCTCTCTCTCTCTCTCTCTCTCTCTCTCTCTCTCTCTCTCTCTCTCTCTCTCTCTCTCCTCTCTCTCTCTCTCTCTCTCTCTCTTCTCTCTCTCTCCTCTCTCTCTCTCCTCTCTCTCCTCTCTCTCTCTCTCTCTCTCTCTCTCTCTCTCTCTCTCTCTCTCTCTCTCTCTCTCTCTCTCTCTCTCTCTCTCTCTCTCTCTCTCTTTCAAGAAGTATGATTTCAAGAAGTGTAGGCGCAGCTTAACGATATAGTTATAGATATAGTCTTTGGCGAATTATTTTCAATTTGCATGACTTGCCAGCGACTTCAAAATTTGGATTAAAAAGCGTTTCTCACTAAAAATCCTACTAGAATTCATTTTCATTCGGTGCGCGTGTGCCTACGAACTCTAACAGAATTATTGTAGAGCTCTTTCCAGAAGTGTAGGCGGACCTAAACCATAATCTTTGGCAAATTTTCAAATTTAATTCTTTTAAAATAAAACCGAACTTGCCTCTGGCTTTATTCTTTTGCGTTTAAAGTGTTCCTCGTTGAAAAGTGCACACTCAATTTCATTTTCATTCATTTTCATCGAGTAATATCAGAAATAATGTTGACAAATTCCAAAGATTATCGGTCCAGGTCCGCCTACACTTCTGAAACTACCTCTAACAATATCAGAAATTTCCTCTAGATTGAAATATCTTTGTGCCTCCGGTAATCTTTATTCTTTTTCAGCGTGACGTTTCAGCTGCAGTTCCAGTCGTAACCGCGTGACGCAAAAAAATGGCTGTCAGATTTGATCGGCCTCCACCTCGATATACTTACATCATAGAGATATACTCTTGAGGTCGTTCTGAAACACCCTGAATATCTCTTCAGCCGTTCTGCGTCTTTGCATACCGATAACAGTGCGCATGCGCACTGCCAGGCCGTGCCATTCCATGCCATTCCGCCTGTCAGTGAAAGGAAACTTGGGGCGGTATATGGCAGGCTGAACCGATCGAGGCAAGCAGTCAGCAGGCAAAACGGACAAGCAAAGCAGTGTGCAGAATGTATAGGAAGGCAAGTAAGGCTAAAAAAAAAAAAAAAAAAAAAAAAAAAAAAAAAAAAAAAAGAAAAAGACCAAAAGAGTGAGGTATTGAATTTGCGTAGGTTTTGAGTTGTGAGTTGTGACAGAGACCGCCACGTTTTATTTGCTCTTTCACTTCAAATCAGCGCTGTTCGCGCGCCTGGCGATGCGATCCTATATATGCGCATGACAACCGCTCAGTGGAGAGGAGAGCCTGCGCATTTCCGGACAGGCAGCAGATTGAACTTTGGGTTCAGAGTTTGAGTTTGAGACGACTCCTGATTCCTCATTTGAATTTTAATGTACTCATCTGCATCTGATTATCTATAGTGTGGTGCCCTCAGGGCTTTTGATTGGAGGGCCTCTGCACTATGCAGTGAACAGTGACAGTTTACACTATCTCCGATGTAAGTACCTATAACTTGGGACAGGTGCTTACACATCTTGGGTCAGCGGGCTGATAGTTTACGTTTACGTTAAACCGATAGTGAATACTGTGCATGAGTGATGCTATTGGTCTAGAATTGTAAAATTTGACTGTTGCTATAGGTAACCATAGTTAAACTGTGAATTTCTAATAGCTATCAAACTTGAGGCACTTAAATTTAAGTAGCCGACTACCGATTCTTTGTTGACTGGACTCGCGTGCATCCTACTAATAGGAATAGTCCTTTCGAGGGTCGATTCACGAGGAATTCAAATTTTGCGGCCAATCTTGTGGTCGTTGTCAAATTAGAGTGGCCTATGAGCTACATTCTCCCATTCCACGTCTTCTCATTAAATCACGTGCGCTGGGACTGGAAGTAGAATCCAGCTGTTTTTCCACGATGAAGGGTTGATGAAGGGTTTTCAAGGATATTGCAAATTTTATCTGAACAAATCCATGTTGGATTGTTTTAAGGAATACACATTTTATTTTGAAAAACTGGAATGCTTTTGAAAGTTTTTTTTTTTTTTTTTTTTTTTTTTTTTTTCCAAATCACCCACTATCATCGTTGTGAGATCGAAAAAGAGTAGCCAAAATAAGTGAATTAAGTCATCAAAAATCGACGTTTTTAATCTCTTATGCTTGATTTAAAACTTTCCCAGTGACACACGTTTATAGGTTTAAAGCAGTGATATATAGGCTGCAATTTGGCACCGTTGCGATTCGTCCATTTAAACCCATTTAAAATGTCGAACTATTGGGTGATGTTCGGTGAAAACCTTCGCATTTGACCCTTTACATCGGTTTAAATGGACACAATACAACGTTGTAAAATTGCACGCTTCGCTACTGGTTTGAAGGACGTATGTATACTTGTTAAAAGAGTTCTCTTGCGTGATTAAAATTGGCAATAAAAGTTAATATAAATGACATGAATAGAAATTGATGAAAAATGTACTTTCTGCACTTCCACCCCCACCCTTTTGACAATCTCAGACCATTATATATTGCGGCGATTGATCGGAAAGTCTTGCGATTTCGCTTTCATTGTGCGCTGTGATGTGATCTCTATCTCGTAAATCAGAAATATGTATTGTTCCAATGCGTGAACGTGAAGAAGGAGGATCGGGGTCGCCGTAGGGGGAGGGGGGGGGGTGCGCTCGCGCGCGTGTGGTCGTACGATGACGCGGGGATTCACACGAAATTTCTCCAGAAATTCAAAAAAGGCGAAAACGTCTTTATTGGTGATGGCAGCAACTTGGCCGGATATTCAGACACATCTGTCAAGCTCGCTCTGACGTCGTATCGTCGTTCGCATGCACGTCGTATAGGAGGCACCCAGCTCCCATAGAGCTCCAGACACGGCAGACGGTAAATGCCGGAAAACATACATATATATGCGGCCGCGGACGGACGAAACCGCGGAATTGCCCCCGTACAAGTGTATATACAACGGAATTGAAGTCTGAAATATTGGTTTTGACGGATTTTGGAGTGAGCGGCGATATTTTTAGATGAGACCATACGTTGTTTATGAGGGTGGATGAGTGGGAGTGTGGTTGTAAAAGTAAAAGTTCTTAAATTATTGTTTGCCAAAAATGCAATTTTGGAATAGATGTTTTTTTTTTTTTTCGCGGGTTATAGAAGTCAACGCGGTTTGCCAATAATTCACTCATTTCACCTTCAGACCATTTCTCTCTCTCTCTCTCTCTCTCTCTCTCTCTCTCTCTCTCTCTCTCTCTCTCTCTCTCTCTCTCTCTCTCTCTCTCTCTCTCTCTCTCTCTCTCTCTCTCTCTCTCTCTCTCTCTCTCTCTCTCTCTTGTGACTCTCATGTACTAGCGGCCAGCGGAGACAAAAATACCTAGCCAAGGTATGCAATAAGCAATACACAGCATCCCATTCAACACGTGTATTAGGTGTGTTGCGTGTTGCATATTCTGGCCAGGTATCTTTGCCCCCAGTACAGTCCGGGAGGAGAAGAATGTCAGACGACTGCTTGGATTTTGGTGTAGGTAGGCCACTTGCAGTGCTTGAGTCCATGAAGATGAGTATTGCGGGAAGCCTACATACAGGAGTCGTCTGACATTATTTTTGTCCCCGACTCTACAGATATATGTATATTTCTCTAGGTTCAATTTCGTAGTCATACGGTGCCTTTTGCCTAACGAAATTTTCTTTCCAAAATCGTGTTAAAATGTTTCGATAAACTCTTTTTTCTTTACTAAAAAAGTTCACCAAAAATGTCTCTATATTCAATTTTAGTGATGAGAATGAGACAGACAGCAACACTGCATAATATAGAGGCCACGTAAGAGTGACACAGAGATAGCATAGAACGCTCTATAGACTTTTTAACCACATGACGTCACCACTGAAACCGTCTAATAAAGGTATTACAATGACACAGCCCAGCTTTACACAAAAAAACCTCCAAAACCCAGATGGATCGTGCAGGTTCTCCCTTAATAGAACATCATCTCTTCATTTCAGTGGGCCGATCATTTACTTTTGCGCTAAACCGATAGGGAAGACTTTACAAAGGCTATACGCGGTTCTCATGTGCATGCGTTATCTGAAAACAGTGGCGTAGCGTGCAATTTGGCAACGTTGTATTTTGTCCATTTAAACCCATGTAAAAGGTCGAATGCGAAGGTGTTCACCAAACACTCAATAGTTCGATCTTTCTCATGAGATTAACTGGACGAACTGCAATGTTGCCAAATTGCACGCTACGCCACTCAAGCTCAAGAGGTATTACAATAACAGCAATTTTACAAGCAAAATTACCCATAAAAAACCCAGATGGATCGCAAAGGTCCTATTCAATCTGCATGATGTTGGAGGAAATGAGGCTCATGCAAACTTTTGCTGTGAGTAAATGAGTAGTCCAGACTGATGTAAAAACCAGCGTAAATCATGAAAATCATACCGAGAAAGTCTAAAATTCAGTAATAATCTCACAAAACTGCTAAAGATCGCAACGGCGGTTCAACGGAGGTATCATGGAAGATACCTGTCCAATTTGTCACTTTTTATACGGAAACACGCAGAGATATGTCTCACATTAGATATGGGAATCTTCAAGATACCTGCATCTCTTCGCCATTAAGCCCGATTTTAAGAGTGAATTTTGTGATTTTTTTTAAAGGTTTTTATGCGAGAATCAACTCTCCAATTCCCTGCAGCAAAAGTTTGCAAGAGCCCTATTCCTCCATCATCAGATTCACAACTTGAACAAATCTAATGTAAAATACAACAACGAGACGGAGCAGATTTGAAGGGATAGCAGAGCAGAGACCGTATCTATAGCTTCCTTTTTAAGATTTTAACTCGAGGAAGCCACACATGACACAATGGGACGTAATAAGCGTATTTTTGCGGTGGCGATCGAACCGCTTCGCTGTTGGCGAGCTTATTTTTTGACCCGATTAAGTTGTTTAAAACCGCAGCAAGCATCCGCCTCATCTGAACTTCACTTCCGTATGGGGTTCAAAAACCCCAGACGTCTATCGCGAATTTGCATCGTTCATCACTCAGATGGGCCTCGAAAAACGTCATATTGGGTCACTATATGCCGCGGAAAAAAAAAGAATGGTGCAATTTACCATACTCATAAATGTAGATGTATAGAAGATTTTGGTGCCTGTCAGAAAATATGATGAACTTCTCCAGATCATGGTAAAATGTACCAATCGGTTAACCCAATTCACCACAATTTACGTTGCATTTACCTAACTCGCAGACTGACTGTTTATCGAAACGAAGTTCTTGTTTTTTGTTTTTTGTTTGTTTGTTTTTTTTAAGGGGGTAAGCTACCCAAACCCTATTTTTTGCCCTATGGCTGGAAAAGCTTTGACATTTTTTTTTTTTTTTTTTTTTTTTTTTTTTTTTTTTTTTTTTTTAAAATTTTATTTTTTTTTTTTTTTTTTATTTTTTTTATTTTTTTTACAAATTTACATGAGTCTCAGCACAAACTCCTGAAATTTTTGTTGAGCGGGTTGCATTGCAGCCCCTTAAATGCTAGTTGAAAGAGAAAAAATAGGTTTCACTTAGGAGCAAATATCTCAGGTTAGAGCTGCTTAAATGCTTTGATCTCCGGCTCAAATTGAAGCTTAAGTTACCCCTCTTAGCATTGTCGTACCAGTTTTTTCCAATTGCTGAGTGAAAGTATTTTTTTAAAATTATTAATTGAAAAACATTTTTTTTCATTCTCTTTAAACTTCAAACGACTTTTAGGATCCTTCTAGTGCATAAATAAAGAAACTGGTAAAACAAACTATAGAGAGTCTTATGCTGATTCTTTAAAAAAAACCAGAGGTCAAAAGCTACGTTAGAACTCGAGATATTAGCAATTTAGTGTCGCAAAAAATTGTAAAAACTAACATTGCCTGAGAGAGCAAAAAGAAAAAATAATAAGTCAGAAAGCAGGACTTACAAAAGATATTCAATGTATTTTTGAATTATTGGTGAATATATTGATGAACATATTGATGAACATATTTTCATATTATGACTTACAACATCAGTGCATCATTAAAAAAGACTGACAAAATTTCAGAAAACGAATTTTTTGGGTAGCTTACTCCTTTAACACGAGAGTTTAAATCACACTTAAGTTTACACTTGGTAAGGATCTCTGAGACATACTGTAAAGTTCATCTGAGAAAACTCTGAATATTTCATGAAAAAAGGAATTTTTATGTGTACTTTCTTTTTAACAATAAGAGTGAAGCAAATCCAACACTGATTTTGAGATAGGATAAGATTGAAGCAAAAAGGAGTACCCGGGTCAGAAGAGTGAGCCATGAGTTGATGGAGAAAACCAAAGGAAAAGGAGTTTGTGTATCTTCAATCAGAGAGTACATATCATGCTGAAATGCTGAGTGCCACCGCAGCCAAAAGTAGGGGAGGAAACGTGAGCACGGAAAAGGACAAAGTTCCGTCTGTTTCCGCCCGTTTTCAGTCCTTCTCTCTCTCTCTCTCTCTCTCTCTCTCTCTCTCTCTCTCTCTCTCTCTCTCTCTCTCTCTCTCTCTCTCTCTCTCTCTCTCTCTCTCTCTCTCTCTCTCTCTCTCTCTCTCTCTCTCTCTCTCTCTCTCTCTCTCTCTCTCTCTCTCTCTCTCTCTCTCTCTCTCTCTCTCTCTCTCTCTCTCTCTCTCTCTCTCTCTCTCTCTCTCTCTCTCTCTCTCGTGAGTTTCTAGTCTCTCCACGAAACTCAATGGACGCTGTATAATGGAGCGAATTTCGGGTGTTAGCTACTTAAGATGGATCGTGGGGCTATCGTGATCGGACATCTACATTCTATACAAGCTCGGTGCTCCGTGCTAAAAGTGCTCGATGCCTGACGACGCACAATGGTCGTCAAAAGCGCCAAAAGGTGGACAAAAATCAGAACGCGTAAATTTCTCATCAATTTATCATTTATAACTTTCCAAGACCAAATTCAATCACAGAGAACACTTTTAACAAGAAATTTAATCATAGAAAGGTCGTTGAAAAGTTTTAAAGTCATCTCAAATAGGTCGCGAAAACTACAATTTAAGGTGACTTTTTAGTTTTTCCCCCACTGATTTGCCACTTTTTTTTGTCTATCTCGAACCACAGTGCGATGCTCTGAGTCGTTGGCGCTACCTCAGCTATACCTATACTTCATGGGATACTGAGGTTAGTTTCAGCCACTGTTGCCAACTCAGGAAAAAAACCATGTTTTTTGCCATTTGAACGTATGCAAAAGTATACATATATCGATTTCTTAGGGATTCATTGAAATCCCCTGAAGATCGATAGTTTTACGTAGATTTAAATGGAGAGAATCCGTTGTTGCCACATTGAATAAGCCGCCTCTGGAAATAGTAATGTACTACAGAATAGTACAATTAGAATGGGAACTTCCATAAGAAACAATGGGAACCTTTTTTATTTTTTCGGTCACTTTCGTTGTCTCCTCAAATGTGGTGGACTTATCTATGTCTTTTGCATTGCTTTGCAACGGAGATGGTTTGAAACTTCTCAAAATGTCGGACTAGAAAAAATAATGCTTCATAATGACCACATACCAAAGGTTGGATTGAACCCACATCATCGCAATATGATCTGGGATCGAAAAAAAAAAGTGGCAAATTATCAATAAGAACAAGTCATCAAAATTCAGCTTTTTCGACTTTTTAAGCTTCATTTAAAACTTTTAAGTGACTTTTTCTAAGTTTAAATTACTTGTTATGTGTGTTTTTTGTGATCCAAATTGGCCTTGAAAGTTTATGTATAATAAATTGATGAGACATTAAATAAATAAATTAATTACGAGAACAAATTTTATTCTTTAATTTTTGGCAACTTTTTGACGATCTCAGACTTTAGTGCGCCGGTCTCTGGATATTTCGATATAATTCATGGGTTTAAATGAAACAAATGAAATGTTGTCAGACTATGCATGCTTCTCTACTATTTACAGTGAAAGTGAATGGTCAGCATAGCTGGCAACCTTTTTCTTAGCGTGGACCTCGAAAGCGCGCGTTTGAGCCATCTGAAACAACGAATAGAACGTTCACTCGGAAAATGTATTAATTAGGAGATAAGGGATCACGAAACGTTTCTTAGGAAAGGGTTTTGGCTAGGGATAGTGGTAAAGAGAGGAGGGGGTTTGAAAAAAAAAAAAAAATATCGGAAGCCATGACTATATTCACCAAGATCGGGTTCCTCGATTTTGGTGATTCATGACTTGGCGAGTGCCCGCGTGGAGAGTGAAAGGAAGCTAGACACTGCGAGTCCTAAAGTCCTTTGATGAAAACTGTAGAAAGTTTGATAGGAGCATTCCGACGCTGTCGAAAGTTAATGAGTGTTTTATCCCATCTATGCCCAACTTTATTTGAACGTGTTGGTTTTCTCAAAAAACACCATCTTAAAGTTAAAAAAAAAAAAAAAATTAAATTTAAAAATGGTGAAATTTTCTGGTCCTGCTAAGTTATAGGTGCTGAAAGATCGCAACATTAATTTTTGAGTAAAATATGCCTACATTTACTGTAATTTGGTCCAAAAAAAAAAACCATTTTAAGAGTGTCGTTAACGACCCAATGGGCATAATGGGTTATAGTCGTGAATGAATAGTCTCTGTGATAAAACAAAATAGTGACCTGTGACGAAACATTCATGGAGTATCACGCACTAAAATACATGGCATTTACTACATTGAAAAAAAAAACCCCAAGGAAAATGACAACAAATAATTAAAATTCGTTTAAAAAACATGAAAGAATAATTAAGCCCCAAAAATATTGTCCGTTTTGACAAACTATGGACGCAGTTCATGCATTCATACGGCATATTTACTATACAGAAAATCTCAGGGTAAATTGGTTACAATAAATAATTCGTAATCATTTAAAACCATAAAAGAAGCCCCTAAAAACATTTTGGACTGCAAAAAGTGTGAACAAAAAAACAGATTTTTTTTCCCCCGGAGAGTAAAAAAATGCTAAATTTTGTTTTTTAAAGAGCGTACAAAAAAAAAAAAAAAATTGGTTGGCACGGCACTAGAAATTCCCTGGTAGACATAATATTGTTATCCTCTGGTATTATACTATACCTACAACCTACTATCCCTTTTTTCAGTGCATTATATGCGATACACTTCCCATATCCCGAGAATGATTCTATGACTTTCTTCTCTGAGTCATTGATATAAAATTTCTCTCGAGAATGTTGGTCGGATGGCGATATGTTTAAAACATCCGGGGGCTTTGTTCGGTTATTCATGTTATTCTAATTATTGCGGCACGGTAGCCATACATTTTAAAATTATAAAACGCATAAACAACAAACAAAAAAATTAAAAATACACGCGTCTTTGTTTTGCGTGAGTTGTACAAAGGGTAAGTATGAGAGATCAATAAATATGCCGATGAATATGAGATAACTTTCAATTTTTGCAATAATCTCGGTTTGATTTATTCACTTCGTGCGTACCGTACGTTGCTTGCGAGCAATTGATTACAAAGAACAGTAGCGATACAATAATGAATGTTCAGAACATTGCGTCTAATCATTATATTCTCGTATTCAGATTCTAAATTTCTTGTCTTTGGTCTTGAAAATCTGACTGTCGGAATATCCAACTTCCAGCTGTCAACTTGAGGAGGAAATGCGTGAAATATGAAGAAAGTATATCCACGAACAGCGGCAGAGAGCGCTGCGTAGGCAATTCATCGCGAAGAAAGTTTATCAGAGTTGCTAACGAGCTACCTACGCTTTGAAATAAAAAGTGCAAGACTTTACTCAGTACTCACACACTCACAGCGTGGTGTCCGTGAATTGTGGAGACTTCGGACTACAGACTCAACAGAGAGCAGACGCCGGGCCATAAATTTTACGGACCTGACCCTTGAGCCAAAATAAGTCGATTTCCGCCGTCTGGAAATTTATTTCCGACAGAAATGTGCCTCGAATATAGACGCTTAAAAAGTCACGATTGTTTATATATAGCTCTGATATTTATACAAAGTTATATACTCTACTCCATCCACTATATTAATTATAATTATATTGTCCGTGCAGCTCAAAGGAAAAGGAAATTATGGGTGACCTTATGAAGCATTTAAAATATCACGCATCTCAAAAATGCCAACTTTTCTGCTGTCGTGCGATAGAACTGACCTCACACTGTGCGGTTTCAAATGGAAATGAGTTTTTAATAACTGTATCAGTTTTTCGCTCTTATACGCATCCCAGCCCCGCCGCGGCCGCATCTATAAAAATCGCGACCTTTCAGAATTCTTTGTAAATAAGAACTCTGCATCAGAAATGTAAATCTATTTGTGTATAATGATAGTTGATAGTCCTCTCGTCAGGTCACTATTCAAACATACATATATCTAGTCGGGTATTTTTCAAAGTTATAAAATTTATACTTTTTGCCGGACAGAGGTTTTTCCTCGGATGTATAATCTCCACAATTTGCATCAGAGCTGACGTTTTGTGCACTGAAAAAAATATTCCGAAATTCCAGTAGTATTACCAGAAGCACAACGATATGATGTAAACCACAAAAGTCTAGTACTTTGACCAGAAAATCAAAAAACGATGATTTTTAATGACTGTTTTCCTCTGATTTTCAGCCAATTTTTTGTCCCCGATCTTAGAACATTATGTGCTCCGGCTGCAAAATCGAGACGATTGCTGAAAGGATAACCTTTAATAACAACAGGTGTGCTCTTCCGAGCGATTCCAGGAGCAGTAATATTATTGATTCCAGGGAAATAGCTGTACCTCATGTTTTTTGGACCTTTTATTTTCGAAGGTCACTACACTGGGGAGGCTAAGTGCGGAAAGGAGCCAACTACATCAGAAATCCATATGCGTTGGTTCTTTTCGGTTCCATTCATGGTTCCTCCTCCGCCCAATTGTTACCCACGACGGAGTTTCTTTCATTTGAAAAGAGGGTAAAATAATTTCTCATCTCTGCATAATTTCGCGATTCGGTCTCGTTTAAGAATCCGCCTCTCCGATCGGCGATCGTCTTACCCATATAATCTCAGCTCCTCCGCTCCCGATCCCCGATCAATCGATCCGCAATCGAAATCCGCGGCTCGGCAAAACTGATCATTAGACCTGATCATCGATTTAACATGAGATTATTTCGAAAACCTTTTACATATACCGCCAATGCCGGCCATGCAGGTTATGCACGGCTCTCTCACATTTTAATCAACTATCGATTTAAAATGATGTTATTTCATGCCTACGCGTATACTGTATATATCACTTTACACTGTTGCCGCTTTTGGTATTGTTGTTGCCCCGTTTGCATTAACCCTGATCAGGGCTGCCGTTTTGCGTATAATCAGTGCTATTTTTCAATTCACCGATGATTCCACCTGTTGAGAAAAGATTACACAGTTTAGTTCAGTGCATGACTGTAATAAACTAAAATACTCGTATCTGTAATCTTCTCTCAACCGGTGGAGTCATTGATGACTTTAAAAAACTTGCGGATATTTTAATTAATCAACGGAGTTTCCACCGATTAAGGAAAGATTACAGATCAGAGTTTTTCGTGCATTATTTTCCCAAAAACTGAACTGAACTGTGTAATCTTTTTTCAACCGTTGGAATCATCGGTGAATAGAAAAATAGCATTGATTATACGCAAAACGGCAGCCCTGACCCTGATACTTTGGGATGATTCACACATTGAGGAATTGACACAATGACACACACATAACAGATACATGTACAATTTTCTCTCTTCGGCTGCATGGTTGTATTAAAATTCTGTGCCCAGACAGTCACTCTATAAAACATCAGCATTTTCATATTGACCAAGACCCGGTCTCAATTTAATTAATTACAAGACGGTGAAAGATTACTCCATTGAAAACTATAGGGCTCTGTAATTCTTTGCTGTGGACCAACGACCAGTGATGTAGAATACTCGGTATTTATTTCTTCGGGTAAATACCGAGTATATACCCAGGTAAATATCAGGTATTTATAGTGGTATAGGATACACTTTTTTCCGAACTCAAAAGGCGCCCCTTGCAGATTTCCGAACTCCCAAAAATCTGATAAAGGCATTCAGTTTACACGGAAAAAGAAAGACTGATAGAATTTACCATCTGCAAAGCTGATTTTGGAGTCAGCTATATTGAGTACGGTAAGCGTCACTAGATTATGGTCAAATGTACCAACATGTTACCTTAACTTACCACAAGGTACGAGGTACGTTCCATTTACCATATTATGGTGAAATTTACCATACTTGCTAGCAGACGCCAAGATCAGCTGTGCAGATGATAAAGTCTTTTTTTCCCGTGTAATTTTGAAAAGAGTTAACACATTTAAATCTTATTTTACCACTTTAAAAAGCCAAAGAAAAATTTTAAATTATAAATACCCATTTTTCGGGTTTCTACCCGACCTATATCACTGCCAACGGCCCTCAGAATGTAAACAAATGTCAAAAATTGAATCCAATAGCGGCGCCCATAAATTCCGCTTGTCTTTACTCCAGGGCTGCCGTTTTGCGTATAATCAATGCTATTTTTCAATTCACCGATGATTCCACCGGTTGAGAAAAGATTACACGGTTCAGTTCAGTTCATGACTGTAATGCACGAAAATACTCTGATCTGTAATTTTTCCTAAATCGGTGGAAACGACGTTGATTAATTAAAATATCCGCAAGTTTTTTAAAGTAATCGACGACTCCACCGGTTGAGAAAAGATTATAGATGCGAGTATTTTAGTTTATTACAGCCATGCTCTGAACTGAACTGTGTAATCTTTTCTCAGCCGATGGAATCATCGGTGAATTGAAAAATAGCATTGATTATACGCAAAACGGCAGCCCTGCTTTACTCTCTACAAATCGGGACTCTAGATTATGCGCGTATAATTTGCAGTGGCGGCTCGTGCTCTTTGGCAACAATGTCTTCACTCCATTTGATTGCATGTAAAACAATCGATTCGAAAGTGAAGCAGCGCTTCACCAGCAATCGATTGTTGGATATAGATTCTAATGGAGTAAAGACATTGTTGCCAAGTAGCACGAGCCGCCACTGATAATTTGACATTAATCGAAACGCAGCCCTCTGAAGATTGAAATTGGCTCAAAACGCTGAAAATCCATTTTAAAATTAGTCTTTTCTGCGATGACAGAAAACTTGCAAGCGTCGCGTCGACCTATCAGACAACAACGGAGAACGTCTGCTTATACTCTCTTATACCTTTCTAATAATCGATTGCTGAACTTATTAATTCGTACCTTCCTCGCCAATGGAAGAAGCAAGAGAAGGCTCGCGGTAATTATTATTCCTTTTGCTGAAAGTTAAGTGCAGGTCGCGACTCGCGGCCGGCCAGAGTGCGCATGCGCGGACTTTACTATACACTGTTACCGCCGCGCCGCGCCATGCCATCATCTCAACTGCTCCCGTAAAAACACTCTCCAGCAGCTGATCCGGCTGATCGGCCGCTGCTGATCCTTCCTCAGCAATCCTGATCCTACCCTCGCGCCCGCGCCCGCGCATAGCTTGTGCCGCCGCCGCCGCGCGCTGCCATCCAACAGTGCGTGTTCACTGTTCACTTCGTAAATTGTAATTTTCCCCCGCGCGAGAATCACAATTTTCAAATTATAAATTACTGTATCGGCTCGTGTAATCACCGCTCGCGTATTTCCAGTCCCTTTTATCCTTTTTTTGAATGAAGGTAAGGCTCCTCCCTCTTTTGTAAGCACTTTTACTATACTATACGGTGATCGCACAAGACCCGTTTCGCGTAAAGTTACATATACCTACGGAAAGCCACTTGTTGATGGAAGCGACCGTTTTTTATAGAATGAAATGAGGTGGGTTTATGCGCAGAAGGCAGCGAACGCTAAGGGAAAACAAATAGTCGAGAAAGTCGAGTATTTTTTACCTGTACGTTATTTCTGGCGCGCGTTGCGCCGTTGCGGATATCTTGAATTTTGTGACGTAGATGTTTGCATTAACCCCTTATGGACCAAGCCCGAACATACTCGGTTTTCTCCTCTAGTCTATTTCACATTGTTCCAGTATCAGGATTCCGAATAAACACGATTCTCGATGTAGTATAAAAAGATGAGATTTCGTCTGGCGCCTTCAATCCGTCGTATATGCAATTCCAACTCCTCCGAGCACGAACAGTTAACTACCTTCCCTATACAAACGGAAAAGTGACGTTCATGTGAACTAACCTGGTCTTTGAAGGGTTAACTCTTTATGGGCCAGGCCCGAGTATACTAGTTTTCATCCTCTAGTCTATTTCGTAATTGTTTCATTCTTCATTCCGGATAAACGCGATTTTATCGATGAAAATACTTACAAGATAAGGGTTTTTGGTGCCTTCAATGTATTTTATAGGCAATTCCAACTCCCCCGAGTACGGACAGTTAACTACCCTCCCTACATTAACGGAAGAGTAGATTTCTCTTGTGCTAACGGCTGTTTGAGGGTTAAAATAGCTTTTGTCGAAATCTGGTAGAATTTACCACCTGTATCGCCTTCAACGTATCGTATAGGCCATTCCAACTCCTTCGAGTACGAATAGTTAACTACCCTCCTTACATAAACGGAAGAGTAGATTTCTCTTGTGCTAACGGCTGTTTGAGGGTTAAAACAGCTTTTATCGAAATCTGGTAGAATTTACCACCTGTATCGCCTTCAACGTATCGTATAGGCAATTCCAACTCCTTCGAGTACGAATAGTTAACTGCCGCTCCCTACATAAACGTAAGAGTGGATTTCTCTTGTGCTAACGGCTGTTTGAGGGTTAAAATATAGCTTTTATCGAAATCTGAGTGAAATGAGGCGGAAGTAACTATGCGAGCTCTCAAGATCGCCAAAATTCAATGTTAAAGTTCTTTTTTTGATGGATTTTGATCAATGCGGCCTTTTCGCGGATCTATAATGGCATGCTATAGTAAAACTCTTAATAACTTTTGCTATTTGCGATTGAGTAGTAAAATCTGGAGTAAAATTCAGAGAAAATTACGACGAGCACATAAAAAAATTACGAAATTCACTCACAGACTGACAAAATGACTTTGAAGTTTAAGACGTAATGGTAGAGCTACGCAGATACCCTGGTACAATGGGAGATTTGTATTTAATTTGAGGCTTTCCGCTGTGTATTTCTATAGAGAGAATGACAAATTAAAAAGGAATCCCTCGTGACACATTTGTCGTTCCGCCTTTTAAGAGCAAATATGGCGGAGCTGTGCAGTGTGCAGATATGCTCTTTTAAAGGTATGTACAACGATCCTTTTCTGTCCAATTCATGGAAATTCATGCGCTTCATATTGCTGTGGCGAAAGATTGCTAAAGATTTATCCGCGTAAGCTACACACATCAATAAGCGCCCCCCCCCCCCCTCACCAGATTTTTTTTTCTCCTTCATCACGTACTTGCAATGGGTGCGAAATGTACTTTTAAAATCACTAACGAGGCGTGTAAGTTCTCCAACGTTGCATTTCGTCCATTTAAACCCACGAAAAATACTGAACCCTTGGATGTGGAAGCTTTCGTATTTGTCCTTCGGTTGAGTTTAAATGGACAAAACGCAACAGTGCTAAAACTGAACGCCACCTGGTGTGCCAACTTTGGCATAAAAAATCTACAAAATTTACCTGAAATCATAAAACTGTGGGAAATTTATATCTTTCACGCCCAATTTGGCAGCCTTGCTCGCCACTGCCCAAAGTTCTGCCAGGTTTTGTTTTCGTCCCGCCCTTTCGTCAACTCGGGCCCATCACTATCATTCGAAACCGAAGTTGAGAAGAAGAAGAAGAAGAAAAGGCGGAAGAGAAAAGAGAGAAGAAAAACATCAATGTCTATCCGAAGTGGCAAAGATCTGTGATCATCAAATCATCGCCACCTCGCGCCTCGCGGCCGGGATTCGAACCCGGAACCTCCGGGTTAGTGGTTTAACAAGGGTTTAAAGAGTCGCTGATCGGCGTCGAACGATCGATGCCCAGTAACGATCGAGCATTTTATAGATCCCCGCTCCCGCCCGATGTGTGTTCACCCATCTGCGCTGGCTCAATATAATTTTCCCATAAGATCGTAAGCTTTAAAAGGCAGGCTTAGAACACTGAACAGGATCAGCCGGTCTCCTTATCTGCAACGCGACTGCCGCGCCGATAGCGGAGGACAGAGGAGACATTGCAGTTTCGGCAGTATTCGCACTGAAGGGTCGGCTGTACTCTCAGTGATTCCCGCCGTGTGTACTTTTCTAATAATAAGCTATATCCAACCCGATTTGGTTTTTATATCTCTTCGGGGCCTCTCTTATCATCGATCTAAAATCAATTGGTCACCTCGCGTCCTCTACTCAGAGCGTCAATGCGGGCCAGCCAATGGCCATGCAAACCCATTGTTTTGTCTATAGTAAACCCATTGACTCCTCCGACATGGACAATGGACATCGTGGGCATGGGTATATCGTGGCCGCAAACGACGCGTGCTGAGACCATTCATGTGTTCTATACACATTTAACACCCCCCTTTATCACCCTCTCCCTTCCTCAGTCGTTGCGACCCCCCCCCCCCCCCCCCCCACCAATTTCTCCTATTTTCGTCGCTCGGATCTCCATCGATGGACGTTGCATACCGAATGCAATCGCCGTGCGAGCACCCATGTTACCGCGGTCATGGGCGGATACTGGGATTTGTCTTTCTCTCTCTTCGGCGGTTTTGAACTCGCGTGTTAGAAAAGGATAGCAGAGTGGGCCATCACGTGACTTCAGCCCCCTTACATCCGTCCTTTTCTAACGCACTCGCTCGAATGGGAGGAGACAGAGAGAGACAAATTCCTGTATCCGCGTATGGTTACCGGTGCACATACGCGAATTTATCTAAGTCTCACGATCTATCACACGGCCATGGGGCCCCCGCCAGTCTACGGTCTCTGTATCGTCTATGGTCTATGGGTCTATGGTGTCTACGGTGTGTCTATGGTGGTGCCTTAAAGCTTCAAAGCTCTCCGGAGAGCTTTTTCTTCTCGCCTTTTATAGACGCTTGACATCTTTCGGCGGAGGGGCTAATCACGAATCGAGCATCGGACGAGGGAATCGAGTGAGAATACGTGATGAAAACGAAAACGAAAACAGGCGTCTAATTTATCCTGGAAATCAGCATCTCCTCTCGCCACGGCCGGGGCCCCGGCCCCGGCTCACGGTGTTGCGTTTTACGCTCATTTTGGAAAAAACCCCGTAACTTTTTCAGGAGAGCGAATTAAACGTTGAAACTTTCAGGAATCGTATTTCTCATAGTAATACACCTATCAGGCGAATGGTACTGTTGTAAGTCACTTTCAAGGGTGGAGGGAGGGGGGTCAATTTTTATTTAGTCGAGTTCTATATGGCAACACTGTCCAAATGACTTGAAATTTGGTGTCTGGGGGTATTTGTTAATGTTGAATTCCAATCTTGCATCAGTTTTTCAAAATTCTAAAATCCAAGATGGCCGCCGACCAAGTAGTGGAAAAAATTGTCAGCAGCCATCTTGGATTTCCAAATTTTGAAAAACGGGTGCAAAATTTGAATTTAACGTTAAAAAATACCCCCGGATACCAAATTTCAAGTCATTCAGACGGTAAAAACCGTCTCTGCCAACTTTTTGGGTAAAATACCGCTCGGCCCAGCCGCGGCTGGAGTCAGTTTCATGCGTTTTCATGCGCTCACTTTTCAACTTAAAATGCGTGTATCTCGAAAAGGTGCAAATATGTGCAAAAGATTTTTCAGGAGATGTTCTACATAGTATAAGCTTCCATTTAATTGAAGTTTCAAACCGGAGGCAAGCGGGCTAACTTCCAAAGTCTCAGGGAAACTCAAAATTTGACATTAGACCTCTCGCTTTTAAAGTTATGTAAAATAGGTGTCCTTCGTTATTTTTAAAAAAAAACTAGGCATCAAAAGATAGCTCAGAGTACGTAGTTTAATTACTGAAAATTCTGTTAAAAAAGATTCCTTCTACACACTTCAAATTTTGCGTAGAGTTGACAGTTGAAAACGCTCTTTTTTCAAACCTTTCATAATGAGAAATTTTAAGAGCCCTTATTTGGCCTAAAATATTTTTTTTTTAAAAAAAACAGTTTCAGAGTGACATTCTACGTACTCTGAGGAGTATTTTCATGTATTTGTTTCCTTAAAAGGGCGAATGTCATGTTGGGGGGTTTTTTCCACAGGCGGACACACTGTGCGGCTGCTCGCTGCCTAGACTCCTGGTGCTGACTCGCTGACTTTGCTGACTAGTCAATGGGGTCCGGCGCGGCGCAGCATCGCGCGTCCGGCAATCAGATCGCGTCGCACAGAGCACCCTTTTAGCCTCCTATTCCGGAAACGGATTCCACAAATTCCACAATTTACGGAAACGAATTTCAGGAATTCTGAATAGACGGTTTTAGTTCGAAGTCAACGGTTAGGCAACAATCACTACAATGCACTCATCGGTTGCAATCGGTTGTGACAAAACTCGTGTTTACTATCTCACTTACTCCCCCGTGACCGCTATGTATGCACCCATCTATATTTATAGTTTCCAAATTCGTATATATCAGGACCTTGTTTAATGATAATATGCTCAAAATCGCGCTTTAAATGCCTCGAGCATTTCATTTTTGCCAAAAAATTACACAAAAGATGTCTCTATTTACGATTTTTGAAATGAGAGTGAGGTGGCAGTACACGAGGCTTACGTGAGAACGAGAGAGACAGTTTGTCTTTGTTTGGAACACTCATCACCGAATGACTTCATCACTATGTCATCACTAAAACCGT
The DNA here is from genome assembly GCA_011764245.1 of Trialeurodes vaporariorum. NCBI lineage: Eukaryota > Metazoa > Arthropoda > Insecta > Hemiptera > Aleyrodidae > Trialeurodes > Trialeurodes vaporariorum. The sequence goes on from VMOF01000001.1 coordinate 52,753,643, forward strand.
CTATTCAGGCGTTCACCGAACACCTAATAGTTTGATCTTTTTCATGGGTTTAAATGGACGAACTGCAACGTTGTCAAATTGCACGCTACGCCACCGCTGTACGAATGTATCTATTGTCCGAAGACATCTGCAAATTCTTTTTTGACTCCCACGCCAATCCGAAGTGACATGATCTGAGGCTATCAAATCTTGTCTCCTCGACCAGGATTCGAACACTGGACCTCCGGGTTAGTGGTCAGTTGCGCTAACCATCAAACCTCGGAAGCCGATTCAGAAGGATGTTAAGCTTTTTTGATCATTTTCTTTGGTCCGGCTTTCGCTGTGTGCGTCGGCCGTCGGTCATCGTTTATTGTGTGTTAACCGTCAACGTTTCGTTTATCGGTTTTTATTCGGCGTCGCGATCGTAATTTTCACTAATGATGTAAACTCCCGCGCTCTCCACCATTCCACAACCTCACCACTCACCACACACTCGGGTCCCACCAAGTCTTTGACCAATGCAACGAGGAACGGATTAGATGTCTGATGGACCGATGGAACCGATGCCCGATGGACGGTGAAAGCTCTTCCTCCCTCCTCACCTCTCCCTCTTACCTTGTCGTTCGCATCTCAAATCCTTTCTTTGATCACTCCTCACATTCTTTTTCTTTCCTTTATCTTGTTTTTGTTGTTGTTGTTGTTGTTTTTTTTTTTTTGGCTTGAAATAACAAGTGGGAAGTGTAATCGTGTGAAAACGTGTTCACTGAGAAGAGGCGTCATTCAAACGTCTCTATGTTACGTTGAAAGCTCTCAAACTCTTGTACAAACATCGAACGCATAATGCTTGACGCATTCGATAGCCTCATCAATTTTTCCGACACTAAGACTAAGAACGTAAAGTTTCTTTCGTATAATGCAGGTGACGCGTTCTGACATAAAATGTACCTTATCCTCACAAACCAAAATTTTCAGGGAGAGCAAAATTAAGATACTGTGGTCGAAAATATGGGGTTTCATTTTTTGATGCCGAACGCCCTCTAGTAGCCTTAAGAGTATAGCTACATTAATTTTTAGTTCATAGTTTAGCCGACAAAAGCAGCAAAAATGCACGTGAATCGATATATTTTGCTGTTGACTATTCACTTTCCAAAACTATGTAACTATGTATGTTCCTTTTTCTCAACATCACATTATTTCTATTTAAAACTTCAAAACTCTGCCATTCCGTCAACTTTTGGAACTGCCGCTTGTTTTTTTGGTATTGAACTGACCGCCATAACCTCATCTATACAGTGATACCAATATCTCAACTTTCGTTTGGTTGAAAATAAGATAAGTTTTGTCAGAACTTGTCACAGTTTGGTAATCCACCACACCGTTTATGTATCTAGAATTATTCAGTCTATAGCCATGCTGTTGCACAAAATGAGATATATCGCTTTGATATCTCGATTGTGATCAACAAGAGAACATAATCTCTGTAATCGATTCTGTACTCGAAAGTAGATACTTTTTTAAATCCTGTATGCAGTAGCGTGGCGTCGCTTGCAATTTGGCATCATTGCATTGAGTCCATTGAAAACCTTGGAAAATGTTGAATTATATATGGGGCAGTTTTGAATCGATATTTATCATGGGTTCAAATAGACAAAATGCAGTGACAATATGTAATAACACATACCGATTACGAAAATGTCAAGTTCAATAATATAACTGATTGTTCTGTTTTATTTCAGGTGAGTACTCCCAGTCTATTTTTGATGAACAACTTTCAATTCAAAGAGAAGCTCTTTTTTTCTGTAAGTAATACCCTAACGTTATAACACTAATGCGTATTGCCACAATACATCACAAATTGACACAATGCCGTTGAATGCAGAAACGGTCTGACTTAAAAATACAGTTTTTGAATTTTGATAAAATCGGACTTCGAAGCTCCTGATCGTCCATAAAGAAACAAGGAAAAAAAATGAAACAGCGAAGACTTGATATAAAATAAATAGGCATAAACGGAAAAATGCTGGAAACACACAAACATATGTAAAACACCAAAATTCTTTTTGTGTGTTTCCAGCATTTTCCGCTTATACATATTTCTTTTATGATCGTCCATAAAGACCATGCATTATTTCAAACTTATATTGTCTACGGAAAAACTACAGGAAGCCCTTTAGCGTACTCTTTCACCTTGTAAATTGTGTCTCAGAGCCATTTGAAACGCGGTAAATTATTATATTAATTCAGTTCTTTCAAGAATGGAGTTACACCACTTCTGTTTTCAACTCAACGGCTGATTTGTTGGACTGATTTATAGATCTGTATGATCAGTTAGTATAATGCTAGTTTCATAAGACCATAAATCGGTTTTGAGCCAATCAGATCTTGATCTTGATTCCACTACGTATCGATGAATTATTAAATCAGTCTTCATTTATTTTGTTCCATGTATGTATATCGAATATCAAGCAGCCCTCTGACGGTTCGGCTCAAACGTCCGGAAACATTAGTTTAATTAACTGCTTCTTCTTTCACTAAACGGCAAACATTGAAACCCCCCCCCTCCCCTTTCCTTAGTACCAGCTTTTTGGCAAGTGAGCTATCAAACCTTTCGTCTCTCCGGGGGCCGCCACGGTCAAATCGTGAGTGGAGAGTTAAAATTTTAACGCCGGTGTTTATACCAGCACGGTGGTTTTTATGCACTCAAGCGTAAGTATACCCCGCCCGCTTTTTTATGGCGAATTTTGCATAATCCCGCACCAATAAAGCTAATTGTAAATTACTCAATTTTAGCGCATTTAGTCGCTCGTATAACGCGATCGGTGAGCGTGGCTGCCAGGTTTTAGCGAAATTGGTCTCTTTTTACAAGTCTCTTAATACAAAACTTTTATTATTTTTCGGAGATCTGACAACATATCTCCGGATCTTTACTCTTTTTCCAGGCTCGTTGCTCCCTTTGTGATGTTAAAGCAACAAAAATGAAAACAGAACTTTTTAAATTATTTTCGCTGCTAAAAAAAGGGAATAGAGGTATCGCGGAGAGACTCAACGGGGAAAGAGAGAAAGTTCCCACGGATTTGGCAGGTCATTCCTCATTAAATCTCATCATTACCTTCTATTTCGCTAATTACGATACTTAATTGCTCTCCATTTCGTGAAAATTAGAACTTTAAAACTTTGAGGCGTGCGAAAAACGAGTTTTGTTTCATGTTTCTTGAGGTTTGTTGTCCGAAAAAGGAAAATATTCATTGAATTATCATTTATTATGAGTTTTTTTTTTTTTTGCTGTGTTTGGCACCAACTTGATGTTATCCATAGACGGATACAGGACCTTACTGAATTTTAGACTTTCATAGTGTGATTTTCGCTGGTTTTTACATAGTATTGAACTATTCATTTTGCTCACAGCAAAAGTTTGCAAGAGCCCCTTTCTCTATATGTGTTTTAATCGATCCCTGGATCAACCTATTTTGGGTTTTATTTTGAGTCAATCCACCGATTTCGTGAATGATTTCGACTCAATCCACCGATTTTGTATTTTATTTTGACCCGATCCACCTATATTTCCACCGATTTCGTAAATGATTTCGACTCAATCCACCGATTTTGTATTTTATTTTGACCCGATCCACCTATATTTCATTTTACTTTGACCCGATTTGAGGCGAAGTTTTTCGGCTCGCTCATCTCAGTGATGACCGCGGGTAGGTATAGTTCGTGCTATAAGGGAGAAAGTGGCAAATTAGAAAGGGCAACTTCATTGTAATAAGTGCTGAGCCACTACAGCTACGCCGGCCGTTACGACCTTGCGCTCCTTAAAGGTTTTTCCTTTGGATGAAGAAGCGGGGATTTTAAAAACATTTCAACGCTTCCATCGCGTTGTTCAAGAACAGTGTTACATAAAACAGTCAATATGTCACGCGTTCAAAGCAAAAGTGTGCAAGAAACCCATTGGCGATCCTTTTCGAGTACATAATTAAACTTTTGAAGCGTTCCGCGTTATTGTTTCCAGGCCTCATAGCGCAGACCAATGACCTATATTTCACACGACATTGTTTCTCATAAAGTCCGTGAGTTACTGCCGAAAAGCTCTCAATTCTAAAGTGCGCATGCGCGGGTCATTTTGAAGCGCGCGCACGTGCAAGTAGAACGCCATGGCGTCGCGGCGCTGACAATCAAGAGTACCCCGCTGATGAACGGCCGTCCAATGCGACGACTCGACGTCATTTCGCGAACAAAAAAGGTTAAATATCGCGTCTTACTTTTATATATATACATATATAAGTGTGCCCCGGCCTCCGGCGCCGCGGCAACGTGCAGACTCACACACACTTACACAAACATAAACTGACATATTTTTACACTCGCACACTATGATACAATCGCAAGTCGCGAACAGCATTTAACGCGTCGTACGGCGCGACTAGCTCACAGCCAGATTATGGTCCGGGAATAAAGAATTCGGAACGATTATTGTCTCCTCTTCCCGCGGGAGCCGATCATGTTTGGATCGTTAAAATATATTCTCATAATTACACCAGTAGCTTGAGCGTGACCTGACGCCGCGCTGTGCTGGGCTGTGCTATGCTATGCAGCGCCGGAGGGGGCATGGGTCAAAGGCCAACTAGCACTGCGCTTGAACTATAAGGAGAACACCATGGATTGCTTTTTGATATGAAGTCAGCAACACATACAACCGAACTGGCGTAGCGTGCAGTCTGGCAACGTTGCGTTTTTCTTCTGTTTAGACTCATACAAAAGGTCGAGTTTGAGGGTGTTCTCCACGCAGTCAATGGTTCGATATTTTAAATGGGTTAAACAGGACAGAATGCAGTGTTGCCAGAGGAGCTTTGCGCGTATAACGCGGTAAAACCCGGAGTCTCACGTGTAGAGAGTTAAGAACAGAAGGTATATAGTCAGCCTCTGATTGATCACAGAGTTTAAGGCTCTACGGGCGGGATTCATGGATGTTTACTTCCAAAACCGCAATGTCCAAACGGCAATGTCCAAAATTATACGTCCAAAGCTTGATTGTCCAAAATGAAATGTCCAACTCGTTAATGTCCAAATAAACGGATGTCAAGTTAGATTAACAAAATGTCCAAACACGTTGCGTCGAATTTGTAATTTGAAATTAGGAAAAATTAAACTGTTGCGCGCAGAAATTTTGAATTTAAGGTAAGAAATAATCAAAAATACGAACAAAAATATGCATGATAATACTGCTGCTTTTGTTATGACAACTAGTTGATAAAGTATTAACAAATGTAAGATGACTCCGCTCAGTGGAGCTGCATTCAATCAAGAATACATGTTGATACGGAGTGGATCAATTTAAAGGAGAAAAAATGAAGAGAAGCGAGTACAAGTAAAGAAAAAAAAATTCTGGACATTAGACATTACTTTGCTCACATTCATAAGGTTTGGACTTTTCTTTTTTGACTTGTCTATAATTGGACATTAAAGTCTCTTATGGACGCAAGCGCGTTGGACATTGAGATGATTTGGACAAAATGTATTTTTGGACGAAAAAGTTTTGGACATTCATGTATTGGACTTATCATCTGGGAACCACGGGCGCCGCCGCCATTGGATGCGATTTTGCACATTTGCTTACATGCTCACCAGAGGTTCCACGTTGTTTTAAGAATAAAATAATTAATTGTCGATGAAGCTGTTAATTTAACCTTGATGCACCCCAAGAATATCATTAATGCCCAAAAGAATCTTTAAAAGCGTAAATCGGTGTCGATCAGGAAATGCATTGGAATGCATTAGACAATTTTACTGGCTACAGCTGAGGGCTTAAATCAAATATAAAAAAAGGGGTTGAGGTCATTGTAGAGGTTTTTACTAAACATTTTTCTGGTAGAAAATTTTACATTCATTCCATGTAACTGCCGTTTTGTTTTTTTTTCCCCCAGCGAATCAATTCCAGTGAAATTTATATTTGTTGAAATTTTGAGGTTAAAAGGAAAACATGGTCTACAAACAGCCATATGGTGGCATCAAATGGACAGCAGTTGGAACCTTGCTGACCTCTAGCTATATATCGTGTAGCTCGTTGTTTATACATGCTTTTCCTCTCTCGCGGCGGGAAAACGAGATCTAGCTTATCTGATCATACTCTTACTTTTTATGCATGAAAGATAACCATCACATATGGCTGTAATCTAGGCATGACAGCAGAAAATCTCTCACACAGGCTCTGGGCCTAGTCTCACAACATCTTCTTTATTTGAATACCTCATAGTGATGGGGGAAGGGGGGGCTAGTCTCTCTGAACCTACATCACTCGGCAGTGAAATGTCTTAAAAAATTCCCTGCATTTCACGCCCAAGTCAGAGGTGTGAATAATTTTAACAATTTCTAGAAACTTTGGTTCTTTATTCTCTTCATCGTTTGCAGCATTGCGCACAATGGATCGAGTCCCAGATTATTAAGGGGAAAAAAAATATTTTATTTCACTCTTTGTTTTTTTTTATTTTTATTTTTTTATCTTTCCCGGAGAAATTTTCCATATCGTTGCTGACAATGTAGAATCATGTTTTCTGACTTATATTGAGCTGTGAAACGATTATTATAATTCATGTTTTACTTGAAATTCAAAGTTTGGTTATCTTGATTTTTATTTCTGTAAAATTGTTCCGGAATTTCTATATAACTCTACCCACCGTGCATCGCTATGAGGAACGGGACGAGTTTTCTCATGAATCACTTCGCGACGAATATTCAACGAAAAGTCAATTTTGCGATCGCAGAGATTACAGAACGACATTTCAGAATGTGTGAACCCGTGGCCTGAACAACGTTGCCAATTTAAGGAATTTTCATCGTACACTTTCCCGGTTTCTCAAAACTGGGCTCGAGTGAAAGATCCTAAAACCACACAAAAAGCACAATTTTCCTTGTAAATAAGACCACCCTTGCCAAATCAGGCGTAAAACTCGGCGTACATCGCACCGGCTCAGTTAACCCATTCAGACCCGGTATAAATTTCAAAGTACTCCTGAATAACACAAAATCTTACTGAGAAAATAAAAATACGATATGCTTATCATTTTAAAAGAAAAAAGTGTGCTCAGAACAGCTATGACACCAAAAACGCGTCCCTGAACAAAAAGTATTTTCGGGTTTGCAAGGGTTTTCATGATGGTAAATATTACAGATTCAGAGGGCTGCCGTTTTGTCGATGTCGCAGGGGAAGGTTTTTAATTCACCGGCGATTCCACCGGTTGACAAAAAGATTACACAGTCCAGTCTAGTTCAGCAGTATGACAATAACCCGCACGAGAACACTCTGATCTGTATTCTTTTGGAGATCGTCAATAGAAACTTCGTTCGACTTTTTTCGATGTAATTTAGATATTCACTGATGAATTGATCCATCGATTGAAAAAAAAAATAAAAAAAAAATGAGATCAAAGTATGTTCATTGTTCGTTCTTCACAGTCACAGTGCTAAATTACACTGACTAATCTTTTTTCCAACCGGTGGGCTCATTGTTGATGTAAATATGTCCTCTTATAAGATTCGCGAAATGGCAGGCCTGGATTCACAAAAAAAAAATATATATATATATATCTGGCAATGATGAAAAAATCCTGGAGGATGTTAACAATGGGCAGAGCCTAAAGACGGTAAAAAAAGGGCTATAAAACAATCAAGACCTCCGGGAAATTTCATCCTATGACTTTTTCTTCTTCTTCTTCTCACTCGGCAAGCTCGAGATGCGGTCATTGGTTGCTAAGCACGACATTTTTTGCCTCTATGAGATATCCATTGAGGTACTTAGCAGAGGATTCTTTCCCAAGCATCCTGTCACGAGCTCCATAATTCAGTCACATCTCAAATTTTACGACCACATAGGAAATTTAATGTAAACTTGCGAGATTATAAGAGAGGAGCAGGTCCAGATGAAACTAACCAACTCTCATCAAACGCACGGGAATTGAGTCCAAGGCCGGAAAAAGGACCAGTAAAACATGATGATGTGCGCGCTTCTCTCTCTCGGGCACAAATCTGTGATATGTGACGAATTCTGACAGGAACCGACCTTAATTTCACCACAACAGAAATTGGACTGTAAGAGTTGCCTTGCGGAGCAGTTTGCCACAAAGAAGGGGCAAAAACTCTAAAGAATTGCGTTCTATAATTGTGAGGACATTATACAAATTTCACCTCAACAAACGGCAACTTTGGAGAAAAGGTGATACCTACTTATTTAGGGGAAGTTACAATGAACTCACAGATCATAATGGCGGTTCGACGCAGGTATATTATGGGAGATTCCTGTCTATACCGTGTCACTTTCTCTACGGTAACACCTAGATATATGTCTCAATTTAGATAGGAATTTCCCATGATATCTGCGTCTCTCTGCCATTAACCAATATATGCCCAACTTTTTTTTGAACGTGTTGGGTGTTTTTTGGTGTTTTTCTCAAAAAACATCACCTTAGAGTTAAAAAAATTTTCAATTTAAAAACTGTGAAATTTTCTGGTCCAGCTAAATTATAGGTGCTGAATGGTCATAACATCGATTTTTGAGTTAAATTGGCCTAAATTTACTGTAATTTAGTATTAAAAAAAAAAAAAAAAAAAAAAAAAAAAAAAACCATTTTAAGTGGGCCGTTAACGACCCAATGGGCATATTTGGGTTTTAAGCCCGATTCTGTGAGTTAATTTCGTGATTTTTTAGTGTACTCATCGTCATTTTTACAGGTTTTCATGCAAGAATCAACTTTTAAATTCCCTGTAGCAAAATTTTTGCAAGAGCCTCACTGGTGGATTGGGCTGGTAATCTTTTCTTCTTGATTCACGGAGAAGAAAACTTTCGCGTCGGTTCATATGGAACGCCGGACAGGCCGCCGATTGGAGTAACCGAGGTTTTTAGTTTTGAATATTCCGTAGTCTTCGCAGTTCTTAGATACCGAAGTCTTCGATACTCCCAATTGAAGTTCTGCACTCTTTGAAAACTTTGGCGTTCCATATAAACCAAAGTTCACTTCTCAAACCAATTGTTTTCCTTTCGTGTAGACCGGCCAGTATAATGTAAAGAGGCCTTGTACACAATGTACAGTCAGGGCTGCTGTTTTGCGGATAATTAATGCTATTTTTCAATTCACTGATGATTTCACCGGTTGAGAAAAGATTGCACAGTTCAGTTCAGTGCCTTACTGCAAATGCACGAAAATACTTTGATCTGTAATCATTTCTCAACCGGGAGCCGTCGATGACTCTAAAAAACTTGCGAATATTTTAATTAATTGACGTAGTTTCCACCGATTGAGAAAAGATTACAGATCAGAGTATTTTCGTGCATTACAGTCATACACTGAACTGAATTGGGTAATCTTTTTTCAACCGGTGGAATCATCGGTGAATAGAAAAAATAGCATTGATTACACGCAAAACGGCAGCTCTGGCAACAGTTGGCGAATTAAATAATGTCAGTCGACTCCTTTAGATTTTGGATCGGGTAGGCCACCTGCAACACTTGAATTTATTGTGCTAAGTGTCGCTGGTTATCTACCTCAACTATAATCGAAAGAGTCGATTGACATTATTTAATTTGTTGTGACCATACATTGTACACCACACCCTATCTTCCACTGCACAGTGCACAGCTCACTTGGCGACATCATCAAATGCTTGAGTAACATAATAAATTTTGGTTTCACCAAAGAGCACGCATAGATTCAGTTATTGTAGCACATATTTAGAGGATCATTTTTCTTCCACGGCTATAGATAATTTCGTCGAAGGCTAGCCTTTGTGTCAAAGCGTGAGTAAAAAGCACAGCGAATCGCTGAATTTACGCGCGGCGATCTTCACTCACGAGGCGCCTGGAAACTTGCGCTATACCGTGAAAAAAAATTGGGCCAAGTTCGCATGCGAAATTATCTCGCGGTACAAGCGCTGGCTCGCGGTTAAAGAGCAAAGGACCCCGCGAGTTTAACGACTCCTCGTTATTGCAAAACAGATTTCTTTTTATGCCATGCGCTAAGCCAAAGCTGCGGAGCTGGCGGCTGGGAGCAGTGTATAACTCCTCAAAAAAAAAGAGCGTGTGTCAAATTTGCTTGATATAAATATTGTCTCTGCAATTACGCGACATAACTGGTGAGTGGAGTGGTGGTGAGGGGTTGGCGGGATGGGGGATGAGAGGTGGGGGTTGGGGGGGGGGCTGCAGCGTGGCTGGAGACAAATAGCGAGGGCCCGCACAAAAGGATCGAAACATAAGATATTCTGGACATCGTTCGTTCAATGTCAGCGTAATACTCGATTAAAATCAATACATTTTGGAAAACTTTTGAAGACAGAAATTAACCTACCTCTATGGTCAATACTCACTAACCTGACATTGATTGTTGTATAAGTATACTTTTGATCAGTGGCTATGCTCGTGCAATTTGGCAATAATGGATTCCCTTCATTTAAACCTTTGTAAAATAATCGATATTCAGGAGGTTTAAGGACTTAAGGTAAACATTCCAGTAGCCGACATTCCTGAAATTCGCACCAGTACCCGATACCTATTTTTCAGAATGTGAAAAATATTAGTTTCGTCGCAATTTTGGTGTTTTGCGTATCTATTTTTCACAATGTGAAAAATATTAGTTTAGTCGCAATCTTGGTGTTTTGCGTATTTTTTTTTTATTGTTTCACTTTGAGGTTTCAGAAAAAACCACACAGAACCATAGTAGTGCCACCAAACTAGTGTTCTTTTTACAGTGTGAAAAATGAGTGTCGGTTACTCTTGCAAATCTCAAGGGTGTCAGCTACTGGGGTGTTTTACCTTATCGTACCATCAAGAAATCGATACTTTTGTCTCAGTCTAAATAGCAACATTCATGGTTGCCTATTGCACGAACCGCCACTGCTTACCATTAAACATTTAAGAGGGAGTAAAATGAAGAATTGGTCAGCTTAGATTTACTGGGGGGAAAAAATTCGTTGCGCAATCTGGCAACTTTGCATTCAAACTATCAACCATTTCAGCCCATTTAAAATATCGAATTTGCAAGTGCTCACTGCGCATATATTGTGCAAGTATGCACCCCAGACTCAAGGTTATAGATTAAAGAGGTATGCTCATCTGACTTGGCGCTACAAATTCAGTGGCGCGCAGTTCAAAATCACTGCAGGCAATATGGCCGACAAAAGCAGAAAACGCATACTCTTTGCAGAAAACATCGGGCTGCCCTCTGCAGGAAAGCAGAAAACAACCCAATGTTTTTTTGCAAAGAGTATACGTTTTCTGCTTTAGTCGGCCATCTTGCTTGCAGTGATTTTGAACTGCGCGCCACTGAATTTGTGAAGCCAAGTCAGATGAGCATACCTCTTTAATCTATAACCTTGCCCGAGACTTAGATCTTTTCAAGACCTGGCTTAAATGGACAAATCCTAGCTCTAACGAATTGCCAAATTGTACGCTAAGATTCACTGTTGGAACACCTCAGTACGTTTCCGTAACAAAGATAAAGATAGTGAACATTAAATGCTGACCGAAACTAAAAACCTTGCATAAAATACTCATTGAGGTTGGTATATAAAGGTTGCAAAATTGTGCAACAATCAAACAAAGGGTATATCTTTAGTGTATAGTAATTCTAGAAATACAATAGGAGCGTTAAATAAGAAGTTCCAATATTAGCTCCTGAGCCATTGAAAAGCCTTTGAAAAGCGAGTTGGTGGTCGTAGTTTGAATCACGCGCATGTTACAGTGAAGTTGTCCATTTACTCAGTCACTTAAAATATAATCCATGGATCTCCATTGCAAGCAGGGAAAAAGTACCGAAGTCATTGTCACGCAAGCTAAATCGTTATTACTGCTGAAAAACTTTCCGAATGTTAAAAAGTGAAATTCGAAACACTCCAATGATGCTGCGAAGAGCCAGCATCTCTCTAGCGTAAAGTTTTACGTATAAATACCATTTCATTTGTATGAAACAGATGTTTGCAACTCATCAAATTCCAGCGAAAGAAGCACAGCCCTTATAAAAAAAAAGCACAGTCAAATTAAAAACATGTGAAATTGGCACAGCGCAGAAAATTAATTAAACTTCATTTCGGTTTGTACATTTCAATGTGCACCTGAATAACATGGAACCTTATATGAAGAAAATAAAAAATCGATATGCATGTCGATATGCAAATTGTGCCCAGATAAGCTATGACAGCCAAAAGTCCATCCCTGACCAAAAAGTATTTTCAGGTTTGAAAGGGTTAACCATACTTACTGCGTTTGATGGACATTCGACGAATTTGAGCGTTTAAAATAATTCAGATCAATGGCACACCGAAGGGGGTGGTTTTAGGGTCAAACCCCCCCCCCCCTAAGCATTAAGATTTTACCCCCAAAAAAGGTCATCTTCGGCCATAATTGCTTTCAACCCCCCCCCCCCCCCCCCCCCCCTAAGACCTCAGAAAATGGAAAATTTGCGGTGAAACCCCCACCAAACTAAAGTTCTCGGTGCGCCACTGATTCAGATTGCAATATTATAATTTTAAACACATCAGCTCAATAGACTTTGTCTGAAAAGAGCAAGTAATAAAAAACTTATTCTCGTGTCCAGAAAAATCAATATTTTGATCCATTGTGGGCCGGGTGCGGCGGAAAATAAGGGGAGTGGCAGAGTTAGAAGAGGAGGACTTGGAGAGGGGGGTTGGAAGGAGAGAGGTCTGCAAATCCTTTAAAACGAGCGCCCAATAAACATACTTAATGTTAGCGCATAAATCACGCGAGCATAGAAAAAGCAAAACGCTTACGTGCGCATAGACGTGACGGTGACGCCACGCCGCCGCGTCGCGCGCCGCGCTGCTAAATAAGTTTGAGGTTAAGTTTTCTGCCAATCATAGTTGCCAGATACTGATTAAAATTGAAAAAAAAAACAAAAACAAAAAAAAAACAAATTCCGCATGGTTCCATCAGATCTTAAATACGCTGCGAGTCAGTGAATTTCAATGGCTAATTTTACGATCGCCAAGGAAAAAACGGAAAACTTTATCTTGGACTTTCTTTTTGGGCAAAGGCAAATTTTCCATCGTAATCCGACAACGATGATGCTGCTATTACATACGGCTTCAAAGAGGCGACACAAAATCCCAAGGAGCAAGTCGAATGACCCCAAAAAAAATCTAAAGGAGTGTCTCCACCTGCGAATGTAAAAGCGCGAATAAACTGATTGAGCCAATGAGCCTCTTTGTTGTTGATACATCGGACTTGACCTATCGACTTCAAGGCAAGCTCATTGGCTCAATCAGTTCATTCGCGCTTTTAAATTCGCAGGTGGAGACACCCCTTAAGACGAATAAGTGTTTCACATTCAAAATTGCTTACTTCTACTTCTTTGCATTTGCACTCTGGAAAGAATCCGTATGCTTTGCTTATTGTTTAGCAATTTACCTTTACCACTGTTCACAAGCTAAGAATTTTCTTTAAAATAGTGTGGTAAGAAATATAGGGATATACAGGGTGGGGCGTAGAGATCTGACGATTTTCAAAAAGCTATAAATAAAGAACTATTTGACTTAGAGAAAAAAACTTTTTTTTATTGAATTCAGTACAGAATGCCGTTTTCTTACATTAAGTTTTAAAAATTACATCTCGTAGATGTTGACCGTCAGCGTCAATACACTCTTGAAGTCGATTTCGAAAGGAATTCACCGCTCTTTCGCACATTTGTATGGGTATATTATCGATTTCCTCTCTGATTCGCACTTTTAATTCCTCTAAAGTATGGGGGCGACTCCTAAAAACCCTTTCCTTAAGGTAGCCCCGTAAAAAAAGTCACAAATGCTCAAATCGGGAGATCGCGGAGGCCACTGTAAATCTCCTCTGAGAGAGACCAACCGATTTGGAAAAATTTCCCGCGTAGCGGCAAGGGAACCAGACGTCTCCTAAATCATTTTCTTCCGCTAAATTTTCCAACATGGGCTGCACATGGTCTTCCAACATGGAAACATATCGGTTCGAATTAACAGTGACAGTTACGTTGTCTTCCCATACCCATACAAATGTGCGAAAGAGCGGTGAATTCCTTTCGAAATCGACTTCAAGAGTGTATTGACGCTGACGGTCAACATCTACGAGATGTAATTTTTAAAACTTAATGTAAGAAAACGGCATTCTGTACTGAATTCAATAAAAAAAAGTTTTTTTCTCTAAGTCAAATAGTTCTTTATTTATAGCCTTTTGAAAATCGTCAGATCTCTACGCCCCACCCTGTATAGGGTTCTGATGACGTGTAATCGAGTCGAGATAGTAACATGGTGGCTTAAGGGGGTGCGCAAAGTTGGCTTGATTGAAACGTCACATCACGTCGCTATCTCAACCATATTGGTGTCGAACCATGGAGGGGTTGGATTCCCTCCCCTTCCCTCTGATCAAAATTCGCACCCCCGTGAATCAAAAATTGAGACCACTTTGTAGCACGTTTCTGAACTTTGCACAACAGCTAGTATTGTTCAGACGACCCTGATGTCTGCTATGATTGGTATGAGAGGTCACAAACAACTCCATTTGGTCAAAAATAAATGTCTACGATGCATTGCATGACAATGCCTTTCACAGTAGCGTAACTAGAAATCATTCTATCTCTCTTTTTACTCATCCGAATGTACAGGTAGAAAAAGGATAGGAAGAGGGGATTGATCCCCCTTTCGTATCCTTTTCTAACTTACACATTTTAATGGACAAAGTGAGAGAAAGGTATTCTAGTTACGCCACTGGCCTTTCATATTGACTTTCAGATGCATTTGTCCAATTTTCACTATGAACTTCATAACTGAAGTCATTTCATGCCGTACCTTCATTAGTTATAAATTTGAAAGTTTAACACAGTTCGAAATCTTGGTTCTTCTATGAACGACTGCGTACCTGTTTGTAATTACTTGTTAGAATGCATCATGGGCTCATGGAAAACCAGCAGCTTCAAGAAGTCAACAGACCGAGATTAAGGGCATTCTCATCTCTTCTGGATGACTTTTAATTCTGCAACGAGGAACAGTTTTATCAGACTGAAAAAAAAGACTGGTAGACCATCTACGCTGATTTAGGAGTCAGCTATCAAGTAGATGGTAAATGCAACTTACATTATGGTAAATTAAGTTAACTTGTTGGTAAATTTTACCATCATTTAGTGGAATCTACCACATACTTGATAGCTGACTCCAATAAATCAACTAAGCAGACGGTAAATTTTACCAGTTATTTTCTTCCGTTGAGGGAGATCTAAGGGCCATGGGCTGTGAAGCGCTCCTTCAATGTATAAATGTACCAAAGTTGAACACGGCTTAAAATTATCCGATTGTGAATGTACGGGTGAAATAATATTCTGAAAAACAAAAGTAAGCAAGACAATTTCAAAAAGCAGCTGCACTAAGATAAATCACTTCTTTAAAAACAAGGAAACACGTTTATTTGGTGACAGTTTTCCTTTCGCGAAGTAAAGTTCTGTTGCATGAAGGAGAATCACTGTCACAACAAGGAATCTTTTACTTGTAGTAGCAGGCATTTTCCTTGGGTTAAAGAAATTCCCCCTTTGTCAATATTTCACTGTGCAATTTCTTTCACGCACAAACGAAATACAGCTTGGATGAAAAAAAGAATTCTCTCAGTGAGGTACTGTTTCTTTTTAGTATAAAAAAGTAATCCACGCTGTGTATTATTTTCATGAGATTTTTTGGATTATTTTTAATTTTTCAGAATATTATTTCACCTGTGCATGCGTACACATTTCGATATACATTTAGTTTAGCTTATTCTGACCTTTAGGTCATATTTTACTTATAGCTCGATGCAACTCTCTCTCCAGTCACACAATCTCACTTTTTCACTCTCTTGAAACCAGGGCTTCCGTTTTGCGTATAATCAATGCTATTTTTCAATTCACCGATGATTCCACCGGTTGAGATAAGATTACACAGTTCAGTTCAGATCATGACTGTAATAAACTAAAATACTCGAATCTGTAATCTTTTCTCAACCGGTGGAGTCGTCGATGACTTTAAAAAACTTTCGGATATTTTAATTAATCAACGGAGTTTCCACCGATTAAGGAGAGATTACAGATCAGAGTATTTTCGTGCATTACAGTCATACACTGAACTGAACTGTGTAATCTTTTCTCAACCGGTGGAATCATCGGTGAATAGAAAAATGGCATTGATTATACGCAAAACGGCAGCCCTGGCAGAACACGCCATTTCCGCTATTCTTCCGTGAGTAGTTTTTCTTCACTAGGATCCTGCAAGCCACTGTCGTTTTTAGTGCTTTTCGCTAACTCTTAACTCTCACCTTTTGAATTTTACGATTCACTCTCCTTGAATTTATGTTTTCCTCTGCATGTATACATATAGTTTTTACTCTCCTCGCGAGGTACTTCTACCGTGCTGCTGTCTAGTGTCCACTCTTGTAAACGCCGGACTCGGGTAGTATAAACACTCTCTCTCACTCTCACTTTCAGACTTTTTACACATCTCAGTTACTTCCCTTACAAAATCACACCTTGTCAACAAGTCGTCGGTACACACACTCACACATGCCGATTCGTATGGCAGAGTGTCGACTTGTAAAATGTTTCCGGGATCTCCAGAGAGCGTTAGCTACATCTGAACTTCAGATGAAGTGAAAAAGACGACTTAAGTTTTCACACTCTTTCTTTTATCCACAAGTTTGCGCCTCCTCTCTTCCACATCGTCGCACAGTGGTGCCACTATGGGCTGAGATCGTTAAAAAGTGATCAAAAATCAAAGAGAAAATTTCTCATCAATTTATCGTTTATAAACTTTCGGTGGCGGCTCGTGCGATTTGGCAACCATTCTTTTTTCCATTTAAACCTATGCAAAAGTATCGATATCTTGGGGGTGCAATTGCACCTCCTAAAGATCGATTGTTTTACGTAGGTTTAAATGGAGTAAAAAAATTGTTGCCAAAATGCACGAGCCGCCACTGTAAACTTTCAAGACTAATGTGGCTCTTGTAAACTTTTGCTGTATGCAAGTAAAATAATAGTCCATACTAATGTAAAGACCAGCGAAAATCACGAAAATTTAACTAAAAAAGTCTAGAATTTAATAATAAACTCACAAAACTGCTATATAAAGGCAAGATCGTATTGGCGGTTCAACGCAGGTATCATGGGGGATTCCTGTCTATAATTTGTCACTTTCTTTACGGAAACACAGAGATATGTCTCAAATTAGTTGGGAATCTCCCATGATACCTGCATCTCTCCGCCATTAAGCCCGATTTTGAGAGTTAATTTCGTGATTTTTTTGTGTGTGCTTTTCGTCATTTTTATAGGTTTTTAGGTAAGAATCAACTCTTCAGTCCCCTATGGCAAAAGTTTGCAAGAGCCCCATTTTAATCACAGAGAACATCTTTAACAAGTAATTTAAATCAAGGACTGGTTCATCATCTTGTTACAATATTGCTCTCTCATTTTGGTTTTGTGAAACGATTTGGAGTACTTTTTTGTACATAGTTCAGACATCACTTAATTTTCATTGACAATTTGGCAGTTGCAAGGGTCTGAAATGTTGAATTTTTTATGACGGGAATAATAGTACTTGATGAGCTGAAGACAGTGGTGCCTTTGGTTTTTTCATAAGTGTCATGATTTTGGAGATACACATGTGTAAAGTTATAAAAAATTGTGAGTGTAGTGACGTCACTACGCGGAATACCCATTTAAAACAATGTATTTTGGGTCAAAATCGTATCTCCGGAACAATATGACTTAATTAGAAACCAAAGGTATCTTTGTTCTTAGCTCATCAAGTACTTTAATTTTCTTTATAAAAAACACAACATTTTAGACCCTTGCAACTGCCCCATTCAAAATTAAGGGCAGTCTCATCAAAAGCTACATAGTACATACTTGTGTGTGTACACTGTGCGCCCTGTCGTTAATTTTATTCAAAGACCTAAAATTTCCCTTTCTGCAGAATGACATGTTTTTATAACAGCCAATTTTATAAAAGTTTTTCACTCCGGAAACGGTGGAGTCAGTTTTGCTCATTCCGTAGAATGGGCAACTCAAGCGATCAGGGCGTAACTTGTAAACCGAAAACAGCTTCGACAATCGATCTACACTACTCGCAGTATTTTGGCCGTATTATATCTCCTTCTTATATTTTAAGGTTAAAAAAAAAGAGGCAAGCAAACCGTCCCATATTAACGTCAACCAAGGAGTAGGCTCGTAACATACATTCCGTTGATTTTTAATTGCTAAAGCTCGCTGACTGACGATAATTAAGACGTCTAAAACGCGTGGAAGAGTCCAGAAAGAGTGAAAAATGCCACTTCGGCTTATGAAATCTACTCGCTTTCATTGGCAGTCAAAGCATTACAATTTCATTTTCCTCGGGGGGGGGGGGGGATAAAAAAATAAAAAAAATGTGTGAATGATCTTTCGGCGTGATTGCGAAACGCATTTTACGTCAGTAAATATGTTGCAAATCGAGTGCAAGGCATCTCATAAAACCTTCGAGGAGCCAAAAGTGGAGTTAATGAAGACATCTCGGCAGTAGCGCACCGAGAGTTTCTTCATCTCTCTCTTTTCTCCATTAAGAAACGTATGTTAGACAAGGATGGACAAGGGGATAAAACCCCCTCCTTCTGTCCTTTTCCTACTCATACATTCAAATGGGAAATGAGAGAGATGGAAGATATCCTGGTTGCGCCAGTGCATCTCGGGATGCTTCGATGAGGGAGTTGAACGTTGCCAACTGTTGAATAACGTTACTTTGCTTCTCAACTTACGTGAATAATTCAGATTTATTTTTTTTTAAAATTAGCGCCCAAAGCTGGATCTTTGGACCAGAATGTAATATTTGTGATATTTAGATTAAACAGTTTTGAATGCATAATTTTCCTCGTCAATGCGGAAATATTAAGAGATATTTCATAGCGTTTAATAAATTCAGTGGCGGTTCGTGCAATCCGGCAATTGTGCTCTTTTTCCATTTAAACTTATGTAGAAAGGTCGAGGTACCTCGCCTGGCTAGAATCGATTATTTTTAATAAATTTGTTTAGATACCATCCGATGTTGCTGAATGTTACGAGCCACCTAACCCAAACTTTTTCATAGGCAGGGCTGCCGTTTTGCGTGTAATCAATGCTATTTTTCTATTCACCGATGATTCCACCGGTTGAGAAAAGATTACTCAGTTTAGTTCAGTGTATGACTGCAATGCACGAAAATACTCTGATCTGTAATATTTCCTTAATCGATGGAAACTCCGTTGATAAATTAAAATATCCGCAAGTTTTTTCAAGTCATCGACGACTCCACCGGTTGAGAAAAGATTATAGATGCGAGTATTTTAGTTTAATACAGTCATGCAATGAACTGAACTGTGTAATCTTTTCTCAACCGGTGGAATCATCGGTGAATTGAAAAATAGCATTGATTATACGCAAAACGGCAGCCCTGTTCATAGGTTCGATCCAATGCATGATGAGCAGTTTCGAAAAAATTATCTTCCTGGAAGCCGTTGAAGGATTTCCTCCAAGATCTATTCCCAATAGGCTGCGTAGGCCGGAGCCTAGGGCGCTTACTCTTTTTTCAGGGTCCTATAAAATTAATTATTACTGAGGATGTTGTCTCCCGCTCTCAACAGAAAAAAAACCCAGCCCTATACATGCAAGTTGTGGCGTAGCGTGCAATTTGGCAACGTTGTAATGTGTCCATTAAAACCCATTAAAAAGATCGAACAATAGGGTGTTCGGTGAACACCTTCGCATTCGACCTTTTACATGGGTTTAAATGGACACAATGCAACGTTGCCAAATTGCACGCTACGCCACTGCCTTGTATCCTTGAGTAGGAATTTTTTGGCAGCAGCGTTCTTTTTTCACCATGTCAGATAATCTGTGTTAGAAGGGTTGCCGCCTAGTTGATGTACTTTATACCGTGCAAAGTGAACCTGTATAATGAGATGCAGTGGCATCGTTGGAATTATCTAATTTAAATCCAAGCAAAATATCGAATCGAGGGAGTGCACCGTGAACCTAAAATAGTTCGACCTTTCTCGTGCGTTTAAATGAACAGAATGCAGCGTTGCCACACTGCACGCGACGCCACTGATAAGATGGGTACGGTAACTCTGTAATAACCTCGTAAGAACCCCGTTTGAATCAAAGGATTATTTACCACTTTATCTCTTGAGTCAGATTTAACTTGAGAGTGCACCGGATTACAATTATTGCGTCCTTGGAAGAAAAACTGTCCAGGGAGTGAAGTCACGACGCTCTACAACTTACAAGTATGTATATTTGAAAGGAGTCAACGCGTGAACAAATGCGAAGGTTAAGTTCGATGGCAGACTATGTCGGATTTGCCGGCATTTCGGTCCGTTCCTATACGTTCCTCTACTCCTCTTCTCTCCGATCGACTTTTTTTTGCTGATATTTCAATGGGGGTGTTACAAATTTTGCTACTGCACTTTTTGCTAGCACTTAGCAATTAGCAATTTTTTTTATTTATATTTTTTTTATTTTTTATCAGCAATTTTTTTTTTGCTTTAGCATTTTTTTTGTTTTTTTTGTTTTTTGTTTTGTTGTTTTTTTGTTGTTGTTGTTGTTGTTTTTGTTTTTTTGTTTGTTAAGAAGGGTCGAAAGTGATTTATCTTCGGGAAAGCTGCAATTAGATGGGACTCTCCCCTCGTGACCCGCCAGTGGCGGAGCGTGATATCTGGCAACGAAGCATTTTCTCCATTTGAATGCACACAAAAGGTCGAATTTGATGGTCGTCACCGATTACTAATACTTCAATTATTTTCATGAGTTATAATGGACCTAATGCAACGTTGCCAGATTGCACGCTTCGCTATATACGTGACCCGCTTATTAGACTGTCATCTACGACGCATTAATTGAGTTTGTAACTGGATTTTGAGACTTATCGATGCTTTTAATGTGATTTTTGAGCCATTTTAAACTAGCATAAATCCTCTCTTATCCCTACAGCAGTAGCAAAAGTTTGCAACAGACCCATTGAGATGATTTTCGAGGAAAGAAAAAAGGGGTTGAAATAAGGAGTAGGCTCCTCTGAGAAAAATCTTCATTTCACCGTAAAGCTAATTTTAGCCCTTTATCTCATAGTGTTACCACCAGGTAATTTGAAAATACATGTACACGGAGAAAAAATTTCTGATTGAAATTACGGAACGTAGGAAGAAATTAGGGTAAAAAGAAATTCCCTCTAAAATAATAAGAATTCTTATTGATTCAACCAGAATTATCATTGGTCCAATTGAACGTTCTGTGGTTCAGAAGAATCACCAGAAGGAATCGTTGTATCAATAAGAATTCTGGTTGAATCAATAAGAATTCTTATTATTTTAAAGGGAATTTCTTACTACCCCAATTACTTCCTATGTTCCGTAATTTCAATCAGAAATTTTTCTCCTTGTAATCTTACGGAAATTCCAAAAAATGTGCCTTCGTACAAACTGAAACCCAGGAAACTCTAATAGGTTCGGTGCTATTGTGCTTTAGAAAACATAATTCAAGCAAAACGCATCACTTTTTTTCTCTGAAACTTTTCTCCTGAATCTCTCATGATTCTCCTTCTCTTTCATTTCCTCTGTCTTGTAAATTATAGAGGGTGCGTTTTCAACTTGAAAGGCTGTTTCAGGATCGAATATCAGAATAAGGCCTCGGGCCTCGGGCCTTGGGTCAGGTCAGGTCAGACCTTGACCAATGACCATTGACCATTGAACCGCCCTGGAGAGGCCTCTGCCACGCTTTGAACCAGTGTGCGTCTGCGCAGTGGTATGCCGTATGCAATACTGAAATCTCGCTGACTCCGGCTGGCAGTATCATTCCATACGATTGTCTATGTCTGCCCTCCGTCCGGTATACACAATACACATACACACATCTCATCCAGCTTTCGGTATGCGGCCATCAGCAGCTTGCAATTCTTACGAAATGGACATGGCGTCGCTCATATGCACATTGAAAAGCTTTTTCGGTTGTAAAACACCTCGCGTGAAGGAAGCTCTCTCACTCGGTTGTCAAGCAAGACCTCGCGAGACCCTTTCAGGTGTCGTCTCCTTGATTTTTTTTCCTTTTTTTTTTTTCAACTTCACACCGCAATTTCACTTTAACTCTCTTTCCAGTCTTGAATCTCAAGGATACAAAATACATGAGTAAAATTACGCGTAGAGGAAATAGTCACTTCAATTTTACAGGCACTTTGACTACTTTGAGTATACGACAGTGGCGTAGCTATAGGCCCCGCAGACCCCGCCGGGCGGGGGGGGGGGGGGGCGCAACGCTTCGGGGGGCGCAACAATTTTGAGAAGAGGAAGAGGAAGAGCGAAAAGGAGAAAAGGAAAGGAAAACGGAAAAAAAGGAAAGGAAAATGAGAAAAGGAAAGAAAAGAGAACAGATTGAGAAAAATAGAAGCTATACTCCTTGAAGTATAGCACATTTCTTCAGTATTGCTTCGAGCTTTTTACGGGTCGATATATATCATGAAAGTCGGACCTCAATTACGGTGCCTCGAACGCGATTTTTTGGGTGCAATTTAAGGCATTTCGCGCTTGATCTTTTTTTACACCAATTAGTGATCTATTTTTTATGTTTTATCATTGTGAATAAATAGTCATAATTTGTCTACATTAATTTACAATAATTTTTAAAGAAAGGAATTTTTCCGACAAAGGCTCCAATTTGTGCGGATTTGAAGGGGGGGGCTCCACGGAAGCGGTCGATTTTTTCCTTCAAAAAGAGGGGCGCAGCATTCGAATCGGCGACGGAGCGCACGCTCAGCTAGCTACGTTATTGGTATACGAGCGTGATAATTTTCCAAAGGCGGCACACATCAAAACTAAAGTCTAAGGGGTCAAATTCTTGATTTTCAAAAATTGTTACTAGTTTTCAGCACATTTTTTGGGGGAAAGGAAAGTTGGTTTGAAAATATGTACACTGAGAGCATTATTTTTTTAATCCATAACGTGTATTTCGCTTGTGTTAAAGAAACTGCACTGTGAAATATTGACTACGGGGGAATTCAGAACTTTGATTCGCGCAAGGGAAATTGTCACAAGTAAACGTACGTTTCCTTGTTTTTAAAGAAGTGATTTGTCTCTGTGTAATTTAAGGGTTGGGTGGAACTTTCTGTCGCGTCTTCAACTTAGCCTTGATAGAACTGTTTCAGCCTGTGACTAACTGGACGGACGCGTATAGCGATTAACTTTGGTTCGAGTCCTGCGCTGCGGGCCGATCATTTACTTCATCGTTAAACCGATCGTTAAGACTGTCTATGAGTGATGCTATTGGTCGAAAATGGTAAAACTTGGCCGTTGCTATGGTAACCATCGTTAAAGGTTACTCATGAATAGCCTTTATAAAACGAGACTCTTAACGATGGTTACCATAGCAACGGCCAAGTTTTACGATTTTCGACCTATAGCATCACTCGTAGACAGTTTTAACGATCGGTTTAACGATAAAGTAAATGATCGGCCCGCTGGTGATGTTAGTTGCTTCCGATCATTATTTTCAATCGTTGACCACCAACTTGAAAATTATTTGACATAAGTGTACAAGGAAATGGTGTGGACTTTAAAGTTGTCAACCTCAAAAACAACAAAATTTTTGGACGTAAAAAAGGTTGGACAAAAAAAAAATGAAGATTCTTTTGTTGATTGCGGCATTTTCATCCTATGAAACCCTAAAAAGAATCCATGGCAGCGTCATTCATCATCGGAGGAAAAGTTAGTTCTTTGAGAACAACAAGAGCAGTAGACGTAGTGACGTCACATTCAAGACAGATCGTGAATGAAAAGAGAGGACTTTCCAAGGTGCGAGCGTGACGCGTTTTATTTTTTCGTCTTTTCTCCACACCGCACCGCACCGCACCGCAGTGTATACATGACCCGTTGCGTTGCCGCGCCGCGCCGCAAAGTAGCACCGGACGTTGTAAATTTGAGGCGTGTTAGTTAACATTGTGCGCGAAGGATAGAGCACACAAAGTGCGAGTGATCCATTACACGGTCCGACAAAAGGGCGTAAGTAAATTTCATTTCTCACTCCTCTTCCCCTCCCCTCCCCTCATCCCTCCCCTCCCCTCTATAAGTACGGGCCCGTCCGTCCGTTGCATTACGCTCTTGCATTCGCGGTGCGCGGTGCGCGCGCGCGTCGGTCGAAAAAAGTTTTAATTATTCCGAATCTGTTGCGTCATCGCCCACTCTCCGCTTATTGCGTCTTTGCGTTGCCTGATTTGGCTTATTCTGATTTTTCTGAGGATTTAAATTTGATGTTATAGATGGTGTAACGAAAGTCCGGCACGGAGAAAAGTGTTCTACTAAACAATAAACATTATTAGAAATCTAATGTATAGTCCCCGAAAAGATATCCTGGCAGTTTTCAGGGAGAGTGTGGTCTTTTTAGGGATGGTCAGAGTGCTGTGTAAAAAGCCGGGGATTCTTTTGAAAATATAACTGTCAAAATTTCTTTCAGGGAGCTTTTTTTATACTAAGTAGAATTTTAAACATTTTAGTGGAAAAATGTCAGCCAAGGGCTCACATAAGGTAGGCAGGGAAAGGCACCACCCCCCCCCCCCCCTTAGCCTTGAAAAATGCCAAAATAATAAAGTTTTGCGCGGAAAATTACCTGAAAGTGTTAAAACTAAGGCAACAATTGAACTTTTGCTTCCCTGGAAGTTTTCTGATAACGATAAGCCCTTTGCTCTCCTCCGATTTGTAACGGCTAAATAACTTTTAAAACGGTTGCAGTTAAAAAATTCGAAACTTTTAGATGTTGGATGATGTACCTTGAAAGAGACGTGACTATGAATGAAAAATTAAGGTGCTTACACTAAAAATCAGCGTAAGGAGAATCCATGCCGAGTTGAGTTGTGAAATCGATATTAAGAAGATAGCCTCTAACAAATATCTCAGAGACAACTTTTACGTCTATATGGGTGTTGAGACGGTGTAAACGATTGCAAAGAATAATAAAAATGCACCCAGATAAAGCCGTTAATTGTTCGTGCTTTTTTGAGCCGAAAACTGCTCGAGTAGTTTGGAAGTTAAAATGACTGAACCCGATTTGAATTTAGACAAAAACACAGTGCAGCGGGAAAATAGCGGCGCTCCTTACCCGTTTGAGAGGTAAGAAATCGTTTTTAACAATCATGACTTCCCACACTACACAGAGCCGATTTCGATGGTATTTGGTTCATGAAATCTCAAAGAAATTAGCTATGCTTTATGGATGCATTTTTATCATAATTTCTAGTACTTTGCACTACACTTATAGTTAAAAGTTGTCTCTGAGATATTGACCTATGGTGGCACCTACTATCTCTAATTCACAGCTCGATTCAATGTGTATTCACCTTATGCAGAGAAATTAAGCTTCTTAATGAGAGTACCGCTTGATATTTGATTAGTAGTCCAGGACAGATATATTTGAATGCTACATTAAATGTAGGAGAAGGTTTTTTCATTGATTCCTATGTATTTTTGGTCGTTGAATCCGAATATGATGTTTGCTGACAAAAATTTTGAGAGCTAAAGCCGCCATCTTGAAAAAATGGCGTAAAATGTAGGATTTTTGCATAAATATCGATATATATCGTTTATTATCGATTTTTCGGCCAACATACTTCAGTAGTTTTTTAAAGATCAGGTAAAAATACACAACTTTGATATGTATCTTTTTTTCTGTAGAGTGCAAATTGTTGCCGCTAGAGCGCGTCGAAATTTTGGCCTAAAATCGTAAAATACAATTTCCCGCTATTTTTCATGAATGACACGCATGCAAACGCGCGTTTGAGCATCGGGGCATCAAATAACGCGCACAGCACATGTTGGAGGGTTTAATGTATCGATTTTCTTATTCATATCGATCTATCGCAGTCCCGAAAATTGCGATATATCGCTGAATAAAGCAAATAAGTTTAAATAGAGGCAATGAAATCGAAATCGTGTAACAGCGAAATTTCGTAAGGTCATACAGTCGAAATATTAATCACTGGTTTTCGATCATCGTGCGATAAATCGAAGTATTCAACTCCCTTCGATATTTTGTAAGCTTTTTAAAGCAGAAAATGAATTTTGAACGAAAATGCAGAGAAATCAAGTGAGTTTATTAAAAGCAATCATCTCATTAGAAATACATGACTTAAAATTAGTTTTTCTCCCAAACCTTTAATTCACCCGTCTTCTTGCTCACGATAACTTCATGCAAAAAAAAAAAAAAAAAAAAAAAAAAAAATTAATGTGTCAGGAATTTCAGATTCAGCATTTTGAATGAAAGGGGCGGCCAATAGTTATTCCGAAAAAATCCGAAGGTGGATAGTTATTTGTGTCATGGGCACGAGGCACGACTGATCTAATATCCTCTAAAATGATTTTTGCTGCAGTTTCGACGATGCGTTTTCTTTCTTTTTTTCTTTATTTTCTCTCTCTACGTACCACGCGTCATTCAGAACTTTTACGAGCCCTGTATCAGGGAAGGAAACCATATAGTTTCCATAGGGGAGGTTTATCTACGATCACTATATCTGCACCATATTTAGCAATCAGTTGAGTCTTCACTGTTCGTGTTTCCGGCTTGAATTCACCCTAAACTTGAGCAATTAATTCGAATAAAGTGAATTGGCACTCGTCTGAATTCTTACCAAAAAAGTCGAAAATATCCTCCGTAGCCTCACTGACTTTGTCCGAATTGGACCGTCCTCTTTTCGGTGCGGTCGTTCTTGGAGGAAGATGCAATAATTTCATACAAAAGTTATGTTATTGCGCGTCTGCTGCCATCAAATCCGATGTTGACTGAATTCGGTCCACGGTACTTCGGCCCCAATCATCGTTATTCCGTGCTTTCGCGGGACCCATTACTTGACTTCTCATGGAAAATTGACTAACCGTAAACACGCTATCGCGATTTTCCGCACTTTTTTACGTTGAGCTGCGTAGAACGCATCATTTATCTCAGATCCATACAAAAACAAATTACTTCGGAAATCGAAAGTAGGTGTTGCAGACCGCGTAGCAGGCGATCTCGATTGTTCAAAAAGTTCATTTTTACGAACATGCGCTGAGCAGACGTCAAGTGCTATAACATCATAAAAATCTTAGTCGTTGCTTCAGAGCGAGACCTCTTGAAAATCAAGAAAAAGTAGGAATTAGTTCAATCAGTAGTGCGATGCTCCCCCATCCATACTCATCATTTGCGTACTCAACGTAAACACCCAAAAAATCATCGGGATGAAGTTATTATCTTTGCTCATCGGTAGACACAAGAGTAAAATAGCAGACCCCATTCAGATAGTGGATAAAGCTTACAAAATATCGAAGGGAGTTGAATACTTCGATTTATCGCACGATGATCGAAAACCAGTGATTAATATTTCGACTGTATGACCTTACGAAATTTCGCTGTTACACGATTTCGATTTCATTGCCTCTATTTAAACTTATTTGCTTTATTCAGCGATATATCGCAATTTTCGGGACTGCGATAGATCGATATGAATAAGAAAATCGATACATTAAACCCTCCAACATGTGCTGTGCGCGTTATTTGATGCCCCGATGCTCAAACGCGCGTTTGCATGCGTGTCATTCATGAAAAATAGCGGGAAATTGTATTTTACGATTTTAGGCCAAAATTTCGACGCGCTCTAGCGGCAACAATTTGCACTCTACAGAAAAAAAGATACATATCAAAGTTGTGTATTTTTACCTGATCTTTAAAAAACTACTGAAGTATGTTGGCCGAAAAATCGATAATAAACGATATATATCGATATTTATGCAAAAATCCTACATTTTACGCCATTTTTTCAAGATGGCGGCTTTAGCTCTCAAAATTTTTGTCAGCAAACATCATATTCGGATTCAACGACCAAAAATACATAGGAATCAATGAAAAAACCTTCTCCTACATTTAATGTAGCATAGACCCCCTTTTTCATCATATCTGTCCTGGACTATAGATCTCTTGCATGAACGCGGCTCCAGGTTTTGATGAAGGTCATTCCAAATCTGATCATCGCGAAAAAGAAACCAGTTCTGGCAACGTCACCTCTCGCTGGTCGTTGGGCGCTCATTGTGCAAAACGCTTAACGCTTCCCTTGTTCTACAGCTCTCAGCGTCAGTTGCTGGCTTTATTTCTTCGTTTTTTTCCCTTTTTTTCACTCGTTTCTTTCCTTCCTTGGAGTTTTGTGTCCAAAGCTGTCTTTTCACTGTCCAGTATGCATTGTCAACGGCGCGCAATGGGACTAAATTCGAGATTTTTCGGACCACGAAGACTCCACCTCAACCAGGACCAGATCTGTCGTCAAGATTGCTACACTGAAAAAAAAATCGCTGCATTAGTTAAAAGTATGGACACCACTCAAAAACTATTAGTTTAATTAATTAACTTTTTAAAATAGTGAAAAACAGTTGAATTAACACGGCACGGAGTTAATTTTACTAATTCAAATAGTCAAACTAACAGTTTTTAAGTGGTGTCCATATTTTTAAGTAGAAATTAGTTAAATTTAGCTTATTTTTTTTTCAGTGTATATCGTTTTGTAGGTGCAAAAATCAGCCATCATCATGATAGTGTACCAATTATTTTATTCCGTGTATTCCGTCGATAACTGCCACTGGCGGATTCAGAAAATTGTCCTTCTCTCTCTCATCCCATTAGAACGCATGTGTTAGAAAAGGATAGAATAGGGGGCGAAAATCACGTAACTGCCCCTAATCTGTCCTTTTCTAACACACACGTTCTAATGAGGAAAGAGAAAGAAGGATAAATTCTTAGATCCGTTTGTGACCACCGCTCATATACTGCTCAGTGCTCATTACTCTACTGTCTCTGCTAAAACATGCATGTTAGACAGGAGTGGATAAAGGGGAGAATCTTCCATTTTTTTATCTTACAAGGGGAGGTCACGATGTGTCCGGCTCCGATTTTCATGAAATTTGCATGAAAATGTAGCTTAGGTACGTCTTATTGAGGATCAAGAATCGTTATCGGCAAATGGACACATGGAAAGTGAAAAAAAAATTTCAAAGTTTCGTCAAAATCTGCGAAATTCAAAGTGTGCGGCTAATGTATTGGAATTTCCGGGCTCAGTCGTATAGCAGTTCTGTGGCCGACTGGTACGGCGCTCGACTCGGAACACATGAGTCGTGCGTTCGATCCTGGGGTCGACCGCTTCATTTTTGCACTTCAATATCTAATTTTAATTGGTGAATATCATGTGGTTGTTCTTTTTGTTTGTTTTTTTGTTATCTTTGTTTTTTTTTTCGTACGTCGGGAAAAAAATAAGACAAAAAAGAAATTTTGGAAATTATTGAATAACGTATTTCGGATGAAAAGCTAGAGTAATTGTTTAATGACAAGATTCTAATTTTCTCGGCATTGTACACAAGTTTCAACCATTAAAAGCGCAGGTAGGTAATCTGATGATAGTGCAACTGACTCACAACTAGCTCCGCTCTCTTCTGAAACGTATTTTCATTGCACGACGCATGATCAAATCGCATTTATATAATCTTATCATTAAAAAATTACTTTAGCTTTTCATCCGAAATACGTTATTCAATCATTTCCAAAATTTATTTTTTGTCTAATTTTTTTCCCGACTTACGAAAAAAAAAAAACCAAGATAACAAAAAAACAAAAATAAAACAACGACAACATGTTATTCACCAATTAAAATTAGATATTTCAGTGCAAAAATGAGGAGGACGACCCCAGGATCGAACGCACGACCCGCGTGTTCCGAGTCGAGCGCCATACCAGTCGGCCACAGAACTGCTGCACGAATGAGCCCGGAAATTCCAATACATTAGCCGCACACTTTGAATTTCGCAGATTTTGACGAAACTTTGAAATTTTTTTTTTACTTTCCATGTGCCCATTTGCCGATAACGATTCTTGATCCTCAATAAGACGTACCTAAGCTACATTTTCATGCAAATTTCATGAAAATCGGAGCCGGACACATCGTGACCTCCCCTTGTTAGAATATGGGTGGTTTAGTAAAGATTCTGGCTGGATTCACCACTAAATACATAGCTATTCGTTCACTAATCGAGTTATTTCTGTTTATTTTTTGTTCCAGGTGAGTTTTCATTTTCTTTTCTTATTGGCGATCGCTTCTATAATTCAGAATATGAACCACTTTCGTAAGTAAAGTTACGATTGTCTAATTTTATACTTATCCAGAGACTTGATCATCGATGTATCGAACATACGGCTGATGACGTTGGCACCCGCAAACAAATTTTTCCAGTGGTGGGGAGGGGAGGAGGGCAAATCAGATGAACCTCAATCAGAGGTGTAAGGGACACCTCTCATAGTGAACACTGAAAAAACAAAGTTTAAGTAGAGCCGAATCCAGTGGCGTCGCGTGCCATGTGGCAACAATGCAACTGCTCCATTTAAACTCATTAAATATATCGAATTTTCCTTGTGCACTGTGCACCCCCTGAATTCGATCTTTTACATGAGTTTAAATGGATAGAGTACATTCTTGCCAAATTGCACGCGACGCCACTAGCCGAATCAGCTTTTTTAAAATAGCTTCGAAGAGCAAAAGTTGCAGCTCTACCAGATGAAGTTACCGAAGCAATATTTCGGTAGAGGAAAAGCAAGATAAAAAGCTATTATTGTACACTGAGAGAAACCACTCCTTTAAAAACAAGGAAACACGTTTACTTGTGACAGTTTTCCTTGCGCGAAGTAAAGTTCTGATTGCATGAAAGGAGAATCACTGTCACAACAAGGAATCTTTTAGTTGTAGCAGCAGACATTTTCCTTGGGTGAAAGGAATTATTCCCCCTTTGTCAATATTTCACTGTGCAGTGTCTTGAACACTAACTAAATACACCTTGGATTAAAAAAAATAATTCTGTCAGTATATAGAAGAAGTGCTTCGGTAAAACCGCAACTTGCTCCGGTATTGCAAGAACTTTTTTAGCTCCACGAATCTGTTTTAAAAGACTGCTTCGGTTCTACTTAAACTTTCTTTTTTCAGTGATAGGCAGGTGCGGGGGTCCCCCCCGCCCACCCTACCCCCGATAAAGAGACACAAATTTATTTTTCTGCCAAATGATAGTGTATAAGTTCAAGCTTTTGTACACGGAAAAAAAAGAATGGTGTAATTTACCATTCGCATAGCTGATTTTTGGCCCCTACCAGAGTTAAGATAAACTTGACCAGAGTTATGGAACATTTTGACCAGGTATCAAGTGAAATTTACCTGATTCCTGGTCAAATGTTCCATAACTCTGGTTAAGTTTATCTTAACTCTGGTAGGGGCCAAAATCAGCTATATGCGAATGGTAAATTACACCATTCTTTTTTTTCCGTGTAGATATTAATCAATCAGCCGTTTTGTCCTTTCCTTCAGCTTGAAAACAAAAAAGGTTTTTTTTTTTTTTTTTTTTTTTTTTTTTTTTTTTTTTTTTTAGATTTACCGTTCTCGCAGCCTTAGACTCTTCATTTGTTTATACGTCAAATGTTTTCACCGGAACCCATTCACGAGCTTCCATCGATCGAAAAACATCATCATAGAGATCTACGATTTGGCCGACCAAAAATCTACGTTCTTTTTTCTTATTGTCCGACGTTGTACTTAACGATCCCTGTAATTGCGACATGGAGCCTGCTGCCCGGTCCTTATTCACAGTCTGCATTGCCCGGTTGTTTTTAATTGCTGATACCTCCCCCCCCTTCCACCCGCCCCCTCCCCCTCCCCTACCGTTATTCACCTGCTTACGTCACGGATCCTCCTCCACACGGGGCCCGTGCGTCTGTCCGTGCGTCCGTCTTCTTATTACCGATTCTTCTGCGCCCGCGCCCCGCCTGCTTTAATGTCATTAGCGTGTTTTGCACCTGACCGCAGATAGTAAATATCCGCCCTGTGTGCTGTGTGGTGTGTGCTCTTCATTGTTGTCAAATTGGGGCAGTGTTGCCAGTTTTGAGGTTAAAATCCCTATATTTTGCAATTAAGCACCAGAAACGAGAC
Source organism: Trialeurodes vaporariorum (assembly GCA_011764245.1). Lineage (NCBI taxonomy): Eukaryota > Metazoa > Arthropoda > Insecta > Hemiptera > Aleyrodidae > Trialeurodes > Trialeurodes vaporariorum. The sequence continues at coordinate 52,785,620 of VMOF01000001.1, forward strand.
AATGTGTCCGCAACATTCACCATCCATCAGTGTTAATTTTACTAATTTTTAGTGTTTTATCACAGAAAAAAATGGACGTGCTCCAGACATAAACTTTCCATGTTCTAGACCCGAATGTACACACCAGTACGGAAACGAGCTCTGAGCGCAATCTATTTAGGTTGAGTTTGCGTCTGAAACGCATCCCGTCGTGTCCAGAACCTGAAATGTTTGTGCTCTGAGCACGTTACGTACTGGTGTGTATATAGATCGTGTATGGAGCACATCCTTTTTTTCTGTGAGAATAATTCTACGCCTACAATTTCACTTCATCAATCATCGCTATCATATTTATTTTGAGACGCTTATTTCAAAAATGCTATCAGTTTTCATTAAACTGGCCTAGATTTTACGTAAATTCGAAATTACGTCTTTTTAGCAAAAAATTCGAAATTCTGGAAAAAGTATGAGTTTTGAGTAAAAACCGAGGCCAAATTTGAAATCAGCGGGTCAAATTACATGGATTGAATCGCGAGAGGGGTGAGAAAGAGATATCTTTCATGATGAGAAAACCTGGTTTTACGTTCTTATAACAGCCGGACACACTGTGTCGTTACGGCGTAAAAATCATATTTTATACTGAGCACCATGGGTAATATGCCACTGAAGAAAAGAGTACCAAAAGCATGACAATATGTGAACCTATGTAAGGGATAGTGCAACTACTAGAATTCTAGTGTTTGTACCATAGTTCTTGAAAATTTTAAGGGAACTCTAGTTCTATGGCCATATTCTGGTATTAACAACAGGATTTTCTGGTCAAAGTACTAGACTTTCGGTTGTCCACGCATCGCTGTGCTTCTGGTAATATGACTAGAATTTGGTATTATGACTATCGCTTTCTTTCAGTAATGTATACGTCCCAAAGCCTCATACCTTGCAACACTAAACTGCATGGGGAATTATATTTTGATATTTCTTTACACAGCTTTCATTACACAGTAACAGTGACCGCGGCAATTTTTGTTAATTTTTCCTCTGCTTGAATGTTATTTTAGAGAACATTACCTCTTCCAATGACGACCGTTATTGTCGAGAATCAGAACCTAACCTGTAAGAGATAGCGAAATAGAGGCAACGGCGCAGAGGCAAATGGCCATCCGCCATCTACATTTTTGCCTCTTGGGGGCTCCATTGATCCGCTTCTTCTTCTTCATTTTGAAGGCATTGGCGCAATTCTCATAGTATATAGGGACTCTATCCCATATAATACTCAATATAAAATATCAAGATTTTAAACTCACATCATATAGCAACACTGCCTTGCAGCATCCTCTGCAGGCTGGCATGGAGGTATCAGTCCTCAGTCATTCATCATCATCATTACCTAAGTTTACTTTAATTTTCACGTCAAAAATGCAGTTAAAAACGCGTGCATGTTTTAATGTTTTAGCCATAATTTGGTATGCTCGCATTGCTATAAAAACGAAGGCATCAAGAAAAGAAGAGCTGCCCTAAAATAAATAATCCCAGAAAAAGTGTATAACCTGGTCCAAACATTATATGTAGTTTCTCTCTGTCTTAATTAAAGAAACGTTACCATTTTTATATCCGTGTTAATGGCAGGATTTGCAAATGCTCCGAGGGGTTCAGCAGTTAAACACATTTGCCGCAAAATTTAGGTACCACATTTTTAAACTCCGACGCACAAATATAAAAGCCGTTAATGCAGAGGCAAGGTCATTAATCAATTAGAACACTAAAAAAATCAGTGGCTCCGGTTTAATTTTTATTACGCTTAATTGCTGCGCGAATTAATGGCCTCGCTCTTTTCGTGTTGTCCGTCTTCGTTGTTCGTGTGTTTGGCGCTTGTACGAGTATAATTGTCTTACAATTAGTTTATTATTGATTTGGCGAAAAACCGTTTACGATTGACTCGCAACTGTAGTGTCTAGGTCAGGTTAGAATTGTGCAATTATTTTTATTCTCAGGTGCATCTGAGAACTTATGCTAATTGTTTTTACTTGTCAACATTGAATGGTCTTTGCTGGTTCTGGAATTAACTCTACATAAATAAATTGGAAACCTCCATTCAATTATTTAGTGCCACTGTTTTCAGCGACATTAAAGCTTTGATGTCGGTGGCGTAGCGTGCAAGCTGGCAACGTTGTATTATGTCCATTTAAACCCCTATAAAATGTCGAATGTGAAGGTGTTCACCGAGCACCCAATAGTTCGATCTTTTTCATGGATTCAGATGGACGAACTGTAACGTTGCCAAATTACACGCTACGCCACTATTTGATGTCGGACGATGCGCTTATTTTCTTCCGAATACTTTTCAATCCTTTTCAGTGGCGTAGCGTGTAATTTTGGCAACGTTGTATTATGATCGTTTAAACCCAAGTAAAAAGGTCGAATACAAAGGTGTTAACCGAACACCCAAAACTTCGATTTTTTTATGGGGAACGGACGAACAGCAACGTTGCCACATTGCACGCCACGCCACTGATTAAAAGACTGCGCAATGCGGGTTTATGGTTTGATTCATCAACGGCCCCTTTGAATTCAGGGTCCTGCAAAGTAACCTTATAATTTTCATAAAATTAATGAGCCCCAATGTGAAGAAATTTGGACGCAAGAAACGTTTCTTAGTTGCACTCACACTTACAAGATCCATCAAGGAGTGCTGGACGAGTCGGCAACCCGGTCTGAAAGACCCAGTGTTGCCAGATTGGGGTGAAAAAGCCGTACGTTTTCCATTGATTTAAATGGGGACGATACGGCTTTTTACCCTCGATCTGGCAACACTGGAAAGACCCGCGGTATTTGAGGACAGATTATAACACCGGATGCTGGAACATCATTTTAATGTAAATGGTTCGCAGTAAAGTGTAATCTGTGAGTAATTTCGGCCACCCCACACGACAGAAGTGAGGACAGCCAATATTTCAGAGCGGTTGGAAGAAGAAAATGCACATTAAAAGTGTCAAGACTTTGAATTATAGATCCTGACCTCTCTCAAGCGAGCATGGAAAAAAAAGGAAAGGAAAAGACGTATGAAAATCAGACTTCAAAAACCTTTTGTATAAGTGGAAAGTCAGGTTCAGCCGTTTTGACTGCATCACAGATAATCGATGTGAAAGAAGAGAACAGCACAAAAAACTTTAGTGAGATCGATCTCTGGCGAATACTCCACCCATGCGGAGCAATTTGTTCAGGAAACATTTTTATACGTCCACTTTTCATAGGTCCGTCATTTTTATTACTACCGGTGCCTCCTAATTTGAGCAGGATTGCCATGTCACTTATGCGTGTATTATTAATACGCGCGTTTTCCCCCATTCAACTCAAGATAAGCCAAATAACTCTCAAAAAAAAAAAAAAAAAAAAAAAAACTCAAGATGACATTTTTGAATCTCCCGCGAAATTTGGCAACTTTGAACTTGCACTAACATTGCTAACATTATGGTTATAATGCATAAATGGCTAACATGCATCAAGTGTTTCAGATTTTAAGGTTTTCTCAAGGAGAGAAGTACGCAGGGGGTAAGAGTGCTTTCCTGAGGACTTCCACTTTCTCTTGTTACTTTCATTTTTACCTAAAAAAGCGAATTAAAATGAATAAAAAAAAAAAAATAATAATTATAATTTCATTGTTTGAAACACTGGCAAGCTATGCTCTCTGATTGCTATCCATAAAACTAATCGATGACCCGCTTGTGATACCAAGTACTTCTAAAGTTCCAACGTTTCAGGAGATCTAAAACAGAACATTGATTTTAAATAGGTTGAAATCATTGGCAAAGCGTTCAATTTGGTCACGTTGCATTTTTTCTGAAAACCTACAACTGCCGCTTTGTGCGTATTCGTTCGATGACATTTTCCTTATAAATTAACAGATTATTCTACCGATTGGCCAAACGATTATAAAGATCAGTTCAAAGGTGGATCCAGGAATCTGGCAACCATACATCTTTTTTGGCAATTATTCCCTTTTGAATGCATGAGGAACAATCAATTAGTATATTACTCATAACCCCTTCAAGAATCGATTGTTTCTCTTATATATATATATATATATATATATATATATATATATATATATATATATATATATATATATATATATATATATATATATATATATATATATATATATATATATATATACGTTCGAATTGATGAAAATTTATGGTTGACAAATTGCTGAATCCACTTATGGCTCAGTTCAGTTTATGACCATACGGCACAAAAATACTCGAACAAACCTGTAATCTTTTATCAATCGGTGGGCTCACCGTCAAATGATAAAAAATCATCGCAACTTTTTTCAAAAGTCACACTCTCGACTCCACCGGTTGAGAAGATATGATAAGTATATCAGAGTATTTTCTTGCGTTACAGTCATACACTGAACTGAGCTGTGTAATCTTTTTGTCATCAACCGCGGTGGAATCTTCGGTAAATTGAAAAATGTCATTTAAATAATCAGGGCTGCCGTTTTGCGTATAATCAATGCTATTTTTCAATTCACCGATGATTCCACCGGTTGAGAAAAGATTACACAGTTCAGTTCAGTGCATGACTGTAATAAACTAAAATACTCGCATCTGTAATCTTTTCTCGACCGGTGGAGTCCTGGATGTGTTTAAAAAACTTGCGGATATTTTAATTAATAAACGGCGTTTCCACAGATTGAAAAAGATTACATATCAGAGTATTTTCATGCAGTACAGTCATACACTGAACTGAACTGTGTAATCTTTTCTCAACCGGTGGAATATCATCCGTGAATAGAAAATTAGCATTGATTTATACGCAAAACAGCAGCCCTGCATTTAATTAATGTACCCAAAACGGCAGCTCTGGTGCTGCGCTGATTTGAATTGTGTAATCTTTTGGTCAACCGATGGAATCAACGGTGAATTAAAAAATACCACTTGAGTTCCGCAAAGCGGCAGAGTCCTGGTTTAAATCGTTACTTATGCGCTATGTGTGCCGATCTTAGTTGTTGAACCGATATAAATTCAAACCTGCCTACCTTGATCATAAATATCTGATTACTTCGGTGACAGAAAACTAGGGTATCTAATTCAACTAACTCCTGTAACTTTCCATCGCTCGCAACCGACGCGCCAGGTGAGTCCTCTATCATTGAGTGCGCCGTACGTTTAGTCTAAAAAACTGCAAGGACGTGATCCGTTTCTCGATTTTCTTCCACAAAAACCTCGCATGGAGTCGACTTAGTCGGACTTTAAGACTTGATTTTCACCTTGATTTAAACGTGAAGGTCTCGAGTTTTTTTCTCGTGAAGTATAGAACATTTTTAAAACGTAATAGTCAAACGTGGGATGAGTGATTATCCCCCCCCCCTTTTCAGTGCTGAGTAATGAAAAAGTACGCTGGTAAAAATGTTCCATGAACTCTGTTCCAATTTTCCATGTGGACATGGAAATCGCCTTGATTTCCATGTAAATTAGGTTGATTTCCGTGTGACTTTACACGGAAATCACAGTGATCTCCAAGTTCACATGGAAAATTGGAACAAAGTACACGGAACATTTTTACTAGGGAGTTCTTAGACCTTTACTAATGATTCAAAGAAAGTTTTCTTTTAAAATTCCTTGTGTACGTCAATTTTTTAAAGTTCCATGAGAATCCATTCAAGCAAAACATCCTCTATGTGGGACTGACTATAGACTGTTTTAGTAGAGCGATATATCGTATCGATTGCCGTTCGAGGGCCTCTGGTTCCAAGCAAACTCTGATTCAATGTAATTTCCCCGTTAGCGAACTTTTGATCGGAAATTTAGGGTATTAAATCAAACAATTGATGCGACCTTTTTTGCGATTTTGAATTTTATTCTACGTCCTCGAAAATGCTTAATTATGCCTGATGGTTCCTTTACTAAAACTGCTGAAATCAATAAGACGTCCAGATTAAATGTTGTATTTGTAGGTTAGAATCGCCCGAAATCCCGCCAATTCCACAACACCAATAACATTTGGGTGATTCCAACCTCCAAATGTATCGTTTAATCTGTAAAATCTTGTTGATTTCGGCAGTTTTAGCGGTGGAACCAGGCAAGATTAAGCATTTTCGAGGACGCAGGATTCATAATCGCCGAGAGGTCGCATTAATGGTTTGATTTAATAGTCTAAATTTCCGATATAAAAATCCGCTTATGGGGAAAATGTATTGAATTAGAGTTTGTTTCGAACCAGAGGCTCTCGGACGGCAATCGATACGATATATCACTCTACTAAAACAGTCTATATTATTATATGGAGCGAAAGGATTGTAGCAGCTGTATTTTCAGACAAAAAATATACAATGATATTAATAAATCAAATAGGATGATCAGCCACTAAGACGAGGCTATCAGTCCTGCCAGATTAAAATTGTGTACAAGAAAACAAAAAAATAAACTGAGTCACTTCGATTTACTTCATTAAAATTAAAATTAATCTATTAAGTATGGATTCTGCCTTTTTACTTTTTATTCCGGACAAGTTTTCTGCACGACGCGCGACGCGACTATTTTGCAATCAGAGCTGCCGTTTTGTGTATTTTTATCAATGGCGGCTCGTGAAATGCGATATACCGATGTCTATTCCATTTAAAACCATAGAAAAATATCGATTTCTCGGGGGTTCAATTGCACTCCCTGACGATCGATATTTTTCTATAGTTATAAATAGAGTAGACATCGACATATCGCATTTCACGAGCCGCCACTGATTTTTATTGAAATTTTTCAATTCATCTCTGATTCCATTCGTTGACCAAAAGATTACACAGTTCAGTTCAAATGTATGACTATAATGCATGAAAATACTCTAATCTGTGATCTTTCCTCGATCGCGGTTGAATCATCGTTATTGTTACATTATCTATCAAAATATCCGAAAATTGCTTAAAGTCAGTCACGGAGACATCATTGATTGAGAAAAGATTACAGAGGTATCACTTCTGCATTATAGTCACACACTGAGCTGAACTGCGGAATCACTTGGTTAATTGGTACGGTGGAACAATCGGTGAATGGGTCTGTTGCATACTTTTGCTACATCAATATAACTCATTGCTTCTAACGTATAATTCTGCGAAAATAACGATGTGCATATTAAAAACTTTCAAAATCCACTCATTAACTCAGAAAATACCTTCCATTTAAAACAACCCGCGGTACACTAGACACTATATCACCGACTTATAACTACATAGATGGAACCACCTCGTTTATGTAAACATGAACAGAACTTACAAACGTTGGAATGTTTCGTTTAGATGCGTACATTTCTCATATTATTTTGTAATCTTTGATAAACCGGAAAGACCAGACAGCAAACGCAGCCAATAGTTCCTGTATTTCGAAGGGAATTCCATCATTTTGTAGTTACGATGTTGTTCACTTATGCACGGTGGTTTCGTCTATGTAGTAGTATACCGGTGCAAATGGTGTCTAGTGTAGCGCGGACTGTTTGAAATTGAAGTGATTTCCTGAGTTAAAGAGTGGATTTTAAACGTTTTTAATTTGTGCATCATTATTTTCGCCGAATTTTACATAAGAATCAAGGTTCTATATTGTTGTAGCAAAAGTATGCAACAGACCCATTGAAAATATGCCATTAAAGATAGACAGAACGGCAACACTATTCTGCAAATCGCTGCATAGTTTTCCGAGGAAACGGCGCCAAAGCGATTGAGGTTCTACATGAAATAAAAACTCATGTAATGTGAGGAATGCTCGTCCTTAGAAACGGATTCGAGGAAATTAACGAGCTCTCTTTTTGAAGAGCACAGTTCTTATATTGAATGCGCCTATCGCTTACTCTAGTCACTTTCTCAATAAGTGTAGTTAAACGGTATCGAAAGAATCTAGAGAATGATTGAATGGAAAAAATAAAAAATAAGTTAAAGAAAATTTAAAAAATAAAAAGTAATGCACCGGTTGTATAAAATTGGAGTCAAGGTTGCCGTACGGAGGAAGTATGACCAAGCAGTTTTCTGGACAAGACTGACTTCGAAATTTTCCAAGAATAGAAAAAAAAGCTGATCTCTTCTTTCTTTTTTCTCCGTATCAAGTTTGAGACAATCCTTGGCAAGTATGTCTTGAGCTACCCTCTCCCTCCTGAAATAATACTAACGTTTGAAATACTTTACCTGCAAAAATTTGTAAAGATACTTGTGTTATCATCACTTTCTACCATCCAAAAGAAATGATGTAGGAAATCACTTCATGCCCTTATTGTTTTGTCAAAAAAAAATTTCGCGTTGTCAACGATATTTTTTCATGAAAAACTTCCAATTTAGTTCAAGAATTGAAGACTTTACCAATAGGACGCCGGACGTAAAAAGAAATGTATATGGTTTTGAGAAAACGCTTTTAAAAGAATGAAATTGGTTTTTTGATGCTTCAAAATATGAAATAAATAAATCTAGGATTGCCTTTGAAGTATTGTAAAACCACGCACTTTCAAATTTTCAATGGGTCTGTTGCATACTTTTGCTACAACAATATAGAACCTTGATTCTTGTGTAAAATTTGGCGAAAATAACGATACGCACATAAAAAACGTTCAAAATCCACTCATTAACTCAGGAAATCTCTTCAATTTTAAACAGCCCGCGCTACACTAGACATTATTTGCACCGGTTTACTACTACATAGACGGAACCACCGTGCATAAGTAAACAACATCGTAACTACAAAATGATGGAATTTCTTTTTTAATACGTGAAATATAAGCTGCATTTGCTGCCTGGTCTTTTCGGTTTATCAAAGATTACAAAAAAATATAAGAAATGTACGCATCTAAACGAAAAATTCCAATTTTTGTAAGTTCTGTTCATGTTTACATAAACGAGATGGTTCCATCTATGTAGTTATAAGTTGGTGATATAGAGTCTAATGTAGCGCGGGTTTTTTGAAATGGAAAGTATTCTCCGAGTTAATGAGTGGATTTTGAAAGTTTTTAATGTGCGCATCGTTATTTTCGCAGAATTTTAAGTTAGAAACAATGAGTTTTATTGATGTAGCAAAAGTACGCAACAGACCCATTGCGTTTCTGAAAAGCTAATATAAGTTTTCTTCTACGCCTTGCTATCGGCGATGTTTTCTAATTTTCTGTACGAAAATAATGAATAAATAGATGCAAAGTTATTGAAAAAAAAAACTAAAATTAATAAAAATAAATAAAACTTAATTAAAATTAATTAAATCACTAATTAATTTAGTACAGTATAAGCTATCAATAGCAAACGACCATGCATCATGTCATTTCCGTCTAGTCTTTAAATGCATCTATGAACTGAGTGTTGTGAATCTACCTTAAGCTGCATTACGTCATCATCTTGAAATTAAAAAAAGTGAAAACGTCATAATCCCCGAATTAAGATAGTCTGATAACTGGATTAATTAATCAGCGGCTGAGGATTTGTTTATTTATACTTTTAAATTCAACAGTTGATCCAAAATATTCTTGCATCATGCCAGAGATCTTTCCGCTGAGGAGGATGCAGTTAATAAGGCATCAAACTTGATGTTGGATAATGCTTACTCAACTCATCTCATCAGAGTCGAGTATTTTAATGAAAGAGTAAGTGATTTATATTCTTTGAGACGGCGGCCTTGTAGCTTGAATGAGACTGAGAGATAGACCGAGATTAATTTGTGTAAGAAGATTTTAAGAATGGGCGTTGGGTTGTTCTCAGCGATTCGGAACGTAGAATCGACATCATCTAAGAATCAACAAACTGTGACTGATCGTAAACATGACGAGTTTGATGATGCAAAGCAGTTTTCCGATAGTAGGATCTATAGTGAGTATACTGTTAATCAGAATCAAAACAGAAAACGTAAACAAACCGAGCTGTTTAAATTCACAGAATCTTTATCATTCATTAAATGTTGACCGCATGTTTAGAAGAATAAGTCATAATTTCTCTCTATCATGTAATTATATCCACACTGTCGCAAGGGCGTATTGATTGTAAGACAAATTTTAAGAGAGAGGGACAAAATCAACTAGGGCAACACAGGTCAGATTTGCCCATTTTCCGACTCTTTGTCGTGGCAAAACTGATCACCACAGATCACTTAAAATTGTTCCAAATGTCACTGAAATAAGGTTATATCATCAAAAATCTGGGTGTTAGCACTAAATTTAGATAAAGTTGAGAACAATTTTAGGCGCTATTTGGTGACCATTTTTGCCCCTAGATTCCAGAAAGTTAACCACGACTGGTAGTGTGAAAACTTTAATTTACTATTAGAAATAACATGAAAATAATGCGAATAATCTTAGTTAATTATTTATGGTTATTCAAAAAATGATTTTTGCCCATCACTGTCTCAGACCATAGTGCAACGTCAAAAACCTGCACAGGAATCGGAAAACGGTCTATGCGTGGCGTTAAAAATGAGCTGGCATAGTCAAAAGTTATTTAACAAACCGAGCTCCAGTGCACGGAAAAAAATCAGTGGTAAAATTAACCATAACATAGTTGATTTTGGCACCTCCTACAAAGTATGGTAAATTTCACCTGATGTTTGGTATGATGAAGCACACTACTAGTTTAATATAACGCGCAGATGGATGCGTTGACCAAAAGTGTACCTCATCATGCCAAACATCAGGTGAAATTTACCATACTTTTTAGGAGGTGCCAAAATCAACTATGCTATGGTTAATTTTACCACTGATTTTTTTCCGTGTGGTATGGATTCCATTACAAAAGTGCTTGCGTTGAAGTGAGAAATTAACGCCATGCCGCCGTAACAAGGTAGAAAACTACGTATTTTCCGTCTTGGTCCTGCGGCTGAGTTCATATGCTCCGGATCTACCACACGGAAAAGGGGCGGGAGCCCCGTGCGCGTGCCCCCTCATGACCCCCACAGCCCCACAGGTCTACCCAAGCTGCCAAAGAGATGGTTGTCCAAGGAATAACCAGCGGCCATAGTTGCCGATTGTCAGCGTAGATACATCAGTAATACATCCATTTAAACCTACGTAAAATAATCGATCTTCAGGCCATTCTTTTAATCCATGAGAAATCGATACTTTTGCATAGGTTCAAATGGCAAAAAACATAGTTGCCATATAGCACGAGCCGCTACTGCACCGCAACAACTTAAAGTAAGACTGACAATGAATTTAAAGTCGTCAACGCCATTAAGTTATAATTTTTGGCCGTTTTGGAATACTTTAGTATCGTTCGTTGAAAAATAATAAGACTCAATTCAAAACATTTTTTAATAGAGAAGCATAAACTGAATTACTATAATAAATTAGGCAATAGCGTCAGTTTAGCTTTTGCTAGAAGGAGACAAACGTTTGTTGAGGGGTCAATAGGATTCTTACTCCTCCCCCCTCCAAATTGTGCAGGGCATAATGTTTTCCCAAAGTTTATGGGAGGGGGGGGGCGGATGGATCCACTTGATTTTCTTTTGAGACGCACCTGTAGATCAGTATTTAGATAAAAACTTAAACTATATAGCTGATTTCTATTCTAGGCTGTTCCTAATAAAAACTTCTTTGTAGGCTCTTCTTATTAGAATGTTTCGGCATATATAGTAATACAATGCCTTTACTCGAAAATTGAGAAGAGTCTGAGAGAAATTTAAAGGCCGTTAAACACTGTTTACGTAAATAAATCAATGCTAGCACGCTTTACAGTGAGTACTGAGTAGTTCTATATTCCTACATCACGGTGCTCGATTTGCTATCCACCTGTTTGAAGGCGCGAATTGCCGGAACACCGTTTTGCAACTATCGATAATTTGAGGTAGCTGTTATACTATCAATGCGGAATTTAATTCTTGTTTAATGGAGCAGAAACGATACTCGGGCATGGTATCGAAAGGGTTAAAAGTGTTGCCAAATTTGGCGTGAATTTTTAAAATTTCACTTTTAGTCAAAATACGGAAAAATGCGTTTAATTACGCGCAAAACGGCCTCCACGAGGGTTAAATAAAAGAACCGCGGAAATTGAACAGTATAATTACTCTCAACTTTCTCCAGCTAATATCATTAAGTTAATGAAGATGATTCATGAATGTATATCAAAATTAAACATGACTTTTATGAACTGATAATAAATTTGAATAAAAATTGTATGAGGCTGCGAGGAAGTTTAGAAGCAGCTAAGAAGGCACCCAACCACTCATCATGCATTTTCTCGAAGTACTTTCTTCGCCAGACCACACAATCAAGAATTTTATAAACCTTCCTTCTCGTGTTTTTTGTTTTTTGTTGTTTTTTTTTCTAAATGCACCCGGCGGGGAGAAAGGATTGTATAGTGGTAATACATTCTCTCGGATTATCCTCGAATTTTAAATTTCATGGAACTGAAACAGCAAATATTAACTGAAGTAGAGGTTTAATCTTTGAATATCTGCTACGATATCTTGAACTTCTATCTCCAATTAATCGCAAGTTCGGTTCAATGAAATGACGGAAATCGTCCATCAAATTTTAAAGTAAGTATTTTGCATTTCCAACTGTAGGTATTACCACATACCAAAAAAATATTTTTTCGTCCTTTGTTTCTTTCCTTTTTTTTTAGTTTGAGGAGCTTTTTGAAGCACGCCTTTCATCTCCCGGCTTCAGCTTCGATAATTCCACTTTTCAAAACTTGACGGTCGCCTAAATTTGGTGTACCAACCCAGAATACTACTTGTCAGAAACGTCAGAATAGTGAATACAGATTAGAACCAAAAGAAATAAGATTTGGAATTAACCAGCACAAACTGGCAACCGTGCCTGCTCTCTTCTGAAGGTGGTGGATGTGTTTTTCAAGGTTACGTTTATTAGGGGTGACGCAAAAACCAATCACAAACCCGGCCGGTTGCCGAAGATTGTTATTTTTTTTACTATTTCATTTTCATTTTTGGTACAAAGTTAGCCAGAAAAACTGACTGGGTACAGGTCATAGAAAAAACGATACATTTGTTTTCTTATAGCTAGAGATAATTAATTAAACATTATATTTTAATTTGTTAAAGTTTACTTATAGCTTATCAGTTCATCCAGGCTGTAAAGAGCATGGGATAGTAGAAACAGCTCTAATGCATGATAAAAACTACTCATCTCTCCGTTTTTAAAATGGATTTTTAAGGATTTAGATGACCGATGACTCCTGAGCTATCGGAGAATTTCCGTAGAGATGGGAGGGTTTCTATCAAAATGAAACCTTTCGGAATGGCACCACTCATAAGATAACACGTACACACTCGATCATCGACTCGATAGCATTACGATACGACCATTCATAATCAGCCTACAGGTCTGTTGGAAGAGTTTGACACACTGTTTCTTTTCCTGAAATTTTTCCGACGTTCGCCACAAAGTATGGCAACCCAGGTGTAAGCCGCCACGGCGGAAATTCAAAGCTTAAACGAGATTAACTACCTTGCTGCTCAGTGAGACTAGTTATAGCCTAGATTGGTAAAGAGGGAGAGTGGTAGTGTGTAAGAAGTGGGCGAGGGGGGTCGAGTGAAGGGGAGGGGGTGAAGGGTGGGTGGAAGGAGGGTGGAGGGAAACGCATAAACGCGCGAGAGCCACCGCTTCGTGTTAGCGCTAGAGGCTGGAGAGTCTTGACTCTTGAGTGCTATAGGTTATGCTATGCCATAGCTGCTCTACACCTTATGTATTTCTCGGACTCATTGATATCCAGCCAGGTTGACACACAAGGTTTTTCCCTGACTGCCACTATATGGCTATAATTCGCAGTCCGCTGTTGCCGCTTTGGAGCCAATTTAAGGGGAGAAGGAGGTACCAAATTAAAAAAAAAAAAAAAAAAAAAAAAAAAAAAAAAAAAAAAAAAAAAGTTTTTTGTTTTTAATTTTATTTGAAAGAGGACGTTCTCAGCTTTAAAATGTTTGATACATTGTAAAATTAAAAAAAAAAATCAATTTTTTTATGAATTTTTGAAGTTGAAGAGTCTTATCAGGTCAGCTGATTTTTAGTTTTTTCTTTTAGCGATACAGAAAAACCTAGTTTGTTTACCTTTTGGTGCACTTTTCTCAGGAACTATAGTAATGCTATTTTCATAAACTTTTTTATAAAATTTTCCTCAAAAAAAGTTCTACAAGTAGAACTAGGACATTCTATGTGTAGCTCCTTTGATTTTTTTTATAGACATTCAAAGCTCAATAAAAAGTGAAAAAATCAAAAACCTTCCACTTTTTTTTTAAAAAAAAAAAAAAAAAAGTTTTCAATGAATTTTTAAAATCCTAGTTCCCTTTATAGTCAACACTCATACACAACTTCATGCGAAATTGCAGCCTTGTAAGTCAAATAGTTCCCGAGAAAAGTGCACCAGAAGTGAAGCATCTTTAACATTGTTTAACATAGGACTTAAAGCCCAAACTCTCTCCAATAAAAAAAAAAAAAAAAATGCTCTCCAATAAGTGTTTCAAATGGACATGTTTGCTAACTTTTATCATGGTAGTGAAGAGGGTCAATGGATCTGTTGCAAACTTTTGTGGCAGCATTACGTACGGAGTGTCCTTTATTGTACAAGATCGCGTAGAAATCACTTTGAAATCATCAAAAAGTTTCTAAATCTACTGATAAACTTACAAAAGGCGTTTTAAGGAAAGACTAAGATGACGGTCTAATGGGTGAATCAACCCAGCATGATTGCGCACCCCGAGCAACAAAAGATGGCCGATTGTTACAATTTAAATCGATGGCTAGAATGTAAACAAACGACTCACTTCCTCATAGTATACCTACATTTTGTGTCATTCTGTGTTTTTTCCCGTAAATTTTACTTTCTCGTTATTGTTTTTGATTTACTATGAAGGATATTTATTTAGATTTGTGTTGCTTTGCTCGAATTCTGAACAGGAAATTCCGGGCTAGTAACCCTCTTTTGCCGAATGTTGCGTCGGCCATTTTTGCTGATATTGGTGCATGCGTGTGTATAGGGTGATTTGCCCATTCGACCGCCATCTTAGACTTTCTTTAAAATGCATTTTGTGGGTTTATCAGTAGATTCTGAGACTTTTCGATGCTTTCTATATGATTATGTTTTTCTTCCCATTTAAACACATTAGAAAGGTCGAAATATCTGGTCATCACCGATGATTGAAGCGTTCGACTTTTTTGGTGAATTTAAATGGAGAAAACACATTGTTGCTAAATTTCACGCCTCATCTACTTAAAAAACGCGTTCACGCACCGCCACTGGTCATAAAGATCATTAATTCTATCAGGGCCGCTTTGTGACCGTTTCTCTAATTTGTAATTCCTTCCACTCTTCCTGGTTGCATGAACCGCTCTTCGTCATGGAATTGAAGGGAGGGGGGGGGGGATGCGAAGGATTTGTCGATGGTCAAAAGTATGTGGCTATGTAAGCAAGTACGGAGAGCCGAAGAACACGAGGTATGCTTCAACTGCAGAGAGGCAATTATATCCGATATAGCGTGCGAATGAGCAAATCAGCTGATCTGCAACCGCAGACCAAGGGCTTTATAGGGCTTAGAGAACCCGAACTATTCCGATGAAATGAATGCGCTACTTCATGGTCAAGCGCAGGCGGAAATTTTTTGATCATTTTCCCTATAATTCAGACGACACGACGCGACGCGACCACTGTGACTGAGCCGCGGACACTTCCATTATGGCATTCCGATTTTTTTTTTTTTTTTTATTTTTTATTTTTTATTTTTTTTAATTTTTTATTTTTCTCGTGCCGCATGCAATCGTGGAAATCGGATATGACTGACCGTGCACTATAGATAGGAGAAGCGAAGGTGTTCGACATCTCGCGATCATACGATCATACGATCACATGATCGCAGAGCGGTACAGATAGTCGATACTCTCGCTCCGCACTCCCGCGTGGACGCAGTTCCCAATGCCGAATTAAGCAATCACCTCGTGTTGATCTCGTGTTCATCCGAGCATGTAACATTATTCAAATATTTTTATATACTATTGTTGTAGAGTAAACAATTTCAAATTTCATTCAAGTCTAACTATTTCTTCGTTTCACTGCATAGATTGGTGCAAGTGAGAGACCGCAAATATTCGCTGAGGAAAATTTTCCGGTTAGAGCTCAATGGGGTTTTTGCTTAATTTTGCTAAAAGCGATTGGATAGTTAATTCTACAGAAAAATCCAGCAAAAATTACAAAGAGCTTCTTAAAAAATCACGAAACTCACTCACACACCGGACTCACAAAATTACATTAAAGTTTAATGCGTAATGCTGGGGTAACGCAGATTCCATATAGGTGATTCCAATCTAATTTGAGTCTTTCCTCTGTGTGTTTCTACAGATAAATTAACAAAATAGACATGGATTCCCGATTACACCTGCACCTGCGTAGCCCCGCCATTTAGGAGCAAAGATGGTGAAGCTAGCCAGGTAACATAGGAGATGGACCCTCAAAATATAGCTCCATAAAGAACATCTGGTGATCCGTGCGCACCATCCACCATCATAGTTTGGCGGCCCGGAAACATTTGGCGATAGTCGATGTTTGTGAGATTTAATCATCAACTTTGGCACAGATAATAATGTGAGGAAATGTTACATTGATTGAAATTGAACGGTTATTCATCGAAGAAATTAAGAATGGAGGATGGAAAATAGTGAGATTTGCCGAAGCACTCAAGGCTAGTCAAGACCAACCTTGAGATTTCCTCCAAATCCAAAGATTTTCCATCCTCATTTTTAATTTTCTCGATATACACCCCTTCCATTTCTATGAATTTAACCCCTTTTCTCAATGTATTCCATCAATTCCCTAATCTAATACTTCGTATCTTCCCAGATACGTCATTTTCCTCAAATCCTCCTACAAATGATCCTAATCCTCTTTTTATTCTCCATGTAATACATAAATGGCACTTTTCAAATCAAGGAAATTTTGAGGAAATAAGTCGAGAAACGTGTTAAAATTCGGCGCTTTACGTAGAATGCGAAGGGTATGCTATACCCGATATCATTTACGCCACATGTCGGTTTTATTATTTTTTTTTTTTTTTTTTTTTTCGAACAGCTTTTAATTATGTATTTCGGTTAAACTACTGAGCGGATCGTGATGGATTTGTGACAGTCGAAATAAGTTCGGAATTTTTAAGAGAACAAAAACCATCATAAAAGGAATTTGCTGACAGTGCAACAACCAGTCTTAGCGTCCGAAAAAAGTTGGTTGTGTTAGCAAAAGAGTAGACAGCTAATTTAAGCTCTAGACGATGTGTACAGTGATTTCTCCCGACCTGGACATTTATTTGAGGAAAAATCAAGAGCTTTTCAACGTTTCTCTCTCCTTTTTTTGCTTTTTTCTACCTCTTTTTATAGACTTCAACAACTTATGCGAGAGACATGAACTCGATCTGAGGGCATGAGAAGTTGCGCTGAGTCTCGGTCTCGCGATCCGATGCGAGGTTGTCAAATTGCATGACCGTTATTAATCAAGATTTCCCAATCCTCGCTCATGGAAAATCTGGAGTCAACTTTATGACTTTGTCTAAACATTTAAGCTGTTCTAGATCTTTGCGTTTAGTTTCCTGCAAACGATCTGAGCGAAGTTCAGAGTTCTGATCTGATTTCTTTTTGCCCCCTGGCAGGGTTTTTTTTTTTGCAGTAAAATTTTTCCCTTTTTTTTTATGGGGCCTAGACCACGGTAGGGGCCCCCCCCCCCCACCCCAACCCGAGTTTGGAATTTTAAATCAATTTGGCAAAGTTATGAGAAATGTTACATTGATTGAAATTAAGCCGCAATTAAAGTTTGAAAAGTCAGATCAGAACTCTGAACTTCGCTCAGATCGTTTGCAGGAAACTAAACGCAAAGATCTAGAACAGCTTAAATGTTTAGACAAAGTCATAAAGTTGACTCCAGATTTTTCTGAGCGAGGATTGGGAATCTTGATTAAAACGGTCATGCAATTTGACAACCTCGCATCGGATCGCGAGACCGAGACTCAGCGCAACTTCTCATGCCCTCAGATCGAGTTCATGTCTCTCGCATAAGTTGTTGAAGTCTATAAAAAGAGGTAGAAAAAAGCAAAAAAAGGAGAGAGAAACGTTGAAAAGCTCTTGATTTTCCTCAAATAAATGTCCAGGTCGGGAGAAATCACGTACACATCGTCTAGAGCTAAATTAGCTGTCTACTCTTTGCTAACACAACATTTTTTTTTTGGACGCTAAGACTGGTTGTTGCACTGTCAGCAAATTCCTTTTATGATGGTTTTTGTTCTCTTAAAAATTCCGAACTTATTTCGACTGTCACAAATCCATCACGATCCGCTCAGTAGTTTAACCGAAATACATAATTAAAAGCTGTTCGAAAAAAAAAAAAAAAAAACAAAAAGTAATAAAACCGACATGTGGCGTAAATGAATCGGGTATAGCATACCCTTCGCATTCTACGTAAAGCGCCGAATTTTAACGTTTCTCGATTATTTCCTCAAAATTTTCTTGATTTGAAAAGTCCTTTATGTATTACATGGAGAATAAAAAGAGGATTAGATCATTTGTAGGAGGATTTGAGGAAAATGACGTATCTGGGAAGATACGAGTATTAGATTAGGAATGATGGAATACATTGAGAAAGGGGTTAAATTCATAGAAATGCAAACGGGTATGGAAAATTAAATGAGGATGGAAAATCTTTGGATTTGGAGGAAATTCAAGGTTGGTCTTGACTAGCTTGATGCTTCGGCAAATCTCACTATTTCCATCCTCCATTTTAATTTCTTCGATGAATAACCGTTCAATTTCAATCAATGTAACATTTCCTCACATTATTATCTGTGCCAAAGTTGATGATTAAATCTCACAAACATCGACTATCGCCAAATGTTTCCGGGCCGCCAAACTATGATGGTGGATGGTGCGCACGGATCACCAGATGTTCTTTATGGAGCTATATTTTGAGGGTCCATATCCTAGTACCTGGCTAGCTTCACCATCTTTGCTCCTAAATGGCGGGGCTACGCAGGTGCAGGTGTAATCGGGAATCCATGTCTATTGTGTTAATTTATCTGTAGAAACACACAGAGGAAAGACTCAAATTAGATTGGAATCACCTATATGGAATCTGCGTTACCCCAGCATTACGCATTAAACTTTAATGTAATTTTGTGAGTCCGGTGTTGAGTGAGTTTCGTGATTTTAAGAAGCTCTTTGTAATTTTTGCTGGATTTTTCTGTAGAATTAACTATCCAATCGCTTTTAGCAAAATTAAGCAAAAACCCCAATGAGCTCTAACCGGAAAATTTTCCTCAGCGAATATTTGCGGTCTCTCACTTGCACCAATCTATGCAGTGAAACGAAAAATTCAGACTTGAATGAAATTTGAAATGTTACTCTACAACAATAGTATATAAAAATATTTGAATAATGTTACATGCTCGGATGAACACGAGATCAACACGAGGTGATTGCTTAATTCGGCATTGGGAACTGCGTCCACGCGGGAGTGCGGAGCGAGAGTATCGACTATCTGTACCGCTCTGCGATCATGTGATCGTATGATCGTATGATCGCGAGATGTCGAACACCTTCGCTTCTCCTATCTATAGTGCACGGTCAGTCATATCCGATTTCCACGATTGCATGCGGCACGAGAAAAATAAAAAATAAAAAAAAAAAAAAAAAAAAAATAAAAAAAAAAAAAAAATCGGAATGCCATAATGGAAGTGTCCGCGGCTCAGTCACAGTGGTCGCGTCGCGTCGTGTCGTCTGAATTATAGGGAAAATGATCAAAAAATTTCCGCCTGCGCTTGACCATGAAGTAGCGCATTCATTTCATCGGAATAGTTCGGGTTCTCTAAGCCCTATAAAGCCCTTGGTCTGCGGTTGCAGATCAGCTGATTTGCTCATTCGCACGCTATATCGGATATAATTGCCTCTCTGCAGTTGAAGCATACCTCGTGTTCTTCGGCTCTCCGTACTTGCTTACATAGCCACATACTTTTGACCATCGACAAATCCTTCGCATCCCCCCCCCCTCCCTTCAATTCCATGACGAAGAGCGGTTCATGCAACCAGGAAGAGTGGAAGGAATTACAAATTAGAGAAACGGTCACAAAGCGGCCCTGATAGAATTAATGATCTTTATGACCAGTGGCGGTGCGTGAACGCGTTTTTTAAGTAGATGAGCAACAACCACCGACCACCAATGACAACAGTGTAGTATTACACATCGCCACCAGGCAGCGTGCGGCTGTTGAAAAACGCATGGTAAGAAGGCGCTAATTTTTGAACGTCTCCCCGCGAATTACAAACGCTCCCTTCATGCTTGATAATCTCAATCATTTCAAGCAGTAAACGAGGAAAATCCCTTTTTTCCCCGACATAAAATTTCAACTTCCTCAAAATTAAAGGTGTGATCTTCCTCCCTCTGGTGTTTGTGAAGGGCAGTCACTTCCTTCCACAAACCCCCCATTTCCTTTCTATCAATAGCCACCATAAGAAAACTTCAGCTCTTTTTAAATTTTGTAACCATAAATATATGCATGTATATTGTATGTGGTGTAGTGGATATTATTATTTGTCTTTTTTCTTACTGCTTGCTCCAAAAAA
This sequence comes from Trialeurodes vaporariorum, assembly GCA_011764245.1. Lineage (NCBI taxonomy): Eukaryota > Metazoa > Arthropoda > Insecta > Hemiptera > Aleyrodidae > Trialeurodes > Trialeurodes vaporariorum. Next base: position 52,806,152 of record VMOF01000001.1, read on the forward strand.
ACAGCCTACCCAAAGATCGTGGCAAGGAAGCATTTAAGTGGTGCAGCTTGAGATTATTTCGGGGTGGGGGTGGTTCCGTGACGCTCCCTCTTTTTTCACACCCATATACCGGGGGTCTGGGGGGTATGGAATACCCCTCAGACTTACGGGGGGTTCGGGGGTCCTCCCCCGAAAAAAATTGAAATTTGACCTCTTGAAAACAAAGATTTAATGGGTTTTCTGAGTTTAATTTGAGAGTGAACTAAGAAAATATTTTTTGGGTGGAAATAAACTTTTAGCCAAGTTCGATTTCGGAAGAGATTTTTCAGATAGAAGTTTCCAAAAAAAATCTTACATAGGCTAGCATGGGGACTGGGGCCCCTGTGCCCTATATGCCAATGCCGCAGTTACGCAGCTATAAGGGTCCCTGCAGATCTCACATTGCGGTGGGCCCCCAAACCCTCTGGGGCCCCTGCTCCAAAAAAAAATCTACTTAAGCGAATACGAGAGGCATTATTAACTTCACAGAGTGGGGCCCTGAAATTATCAAGCACACAGCTGAACTGAATTGCAACAGAAGCTGATGTTGACAAAGGGCTTTTTTAAGGATTTAAGTGAATTGGAGCGACATTACTTACAGACATTGCAAAAAAAAAAAACAAAAAACAAAAAAAAGACTGTTGGGGGCCCCCCGAGGCTCGGGAGCGCCAGGGCAAAGCCCCGCTTGCCCTATGGTAGCTACGGCCCTGATTACATTACGATAATCTAGTGAAATTTACCATACACTTTCTAGCAGACTCCAAAACCAGCTTTGCAGATGCGGTTAAATTCTTTTCCAGTCTTTCTTTTTTTCCGTGAACCCTGTGACTGTTTCTATAAGATAACCAAGAGTTGTTTGTTTTCTGTTCCAGGTGAGTTTTCTTGCTTTGCAGCATTCATCAACCATCATTCAATATCGAGAGAGCACCTTATTTACTCGTGAGTAAAATCTGCAGAGATAATTCTCAAAATATGTACCGTCATAATTATTTATGGAATTATGACAGTTCTTCGTTCGCTAATCTTTATTTGAATTTCTCTATTGGCACGCGCCGCGCGGTATACGTAGTGCGCGCGCACGTTCTCGAAAAAATCCCTCGGGGGACCGCGGTTCGGTTCGGTGCGGTGCGGTGTTCCTTTCTTCAAAGTAAACGCTAGTAAATCTCAAACAATCCGCAGTTCACACAAATAACGGCAAATCATAGGTCGGCAATTACTCATGACGCGTGTCTTGTCGTGTCTTTGTGAGTAATCGAGGAAAGAAATTCAGGTCATCGTGATTTACAGGGAATCGAACGCAGTTCTTGCTTTGGCGAACTTTCTCCCCGTAGTATTCGTTGTTTTTTCGTTTATTTTTTTTTTTATTTTTTTTTTTTGACAATTATATCCGTTTTGTTAAAAAATCACCCACGTGTATTCTTTATATAGGTCTGTTGCGAACTGTTACTTTGGCGATTTTGAGCTTATAGGACTTTCTTATCAATAAATTACGCCCAAAACTAATGACGTGATGGGATTAAAATTACTGAAATTCTACCCTTTAACCAAAAAATCAACCGAAACGTCACTTACGACGCCACTACTTCGAAAAAACAGATTGCCTGAAGCACAGACATTTGTGAACCGGTGAGGAGATGAATCATCCTGGACGATACCGTTACCAGAATTCTTATGTTTGTACCACACAGTTCTTTATAATGAGGCGCGTTCTTGCAAAATTTTGCTGGAGCTCGTTTCAGAAGTGTAGGCGCACCTAAACCATAATCTTTCGCGAATTTTCAACTTTAATTCTTTCAAATCAAACCGAACTTGCCTCTGACTTTATTCTTTGGCTTTTAAAGTGTTCCTCAATCTCCCTTATTGCATCGGCAACAAAGTCTATTGTATTTGCTTTATATCTATCTCTATTCTCGTGTTTGTGACCGAACGGTTTGGCAACCCCTATATCAACCCGAAACTTCTACCTAACATAAATATCCTGAAAATGTAATCGCATCGCCAAAATTTCATTGAAATGTCCTCATTCCGCGAGTTAACATATTCTAGGCCGTCAACTCCTCATTCATATTTACATCACTCTTGTTACAATCAACAAAAAAACAGACCACCTGACAGAAAAAAACCTACCTCATCACGAATACAAATAGGACGTCATTTTCGGAGTTGATAGCTCATCCGCGCTAGCAAAGCCACCGAATGAAAAGCCTTCACTTTATCCATCCTTCAGCCTTCAACCCCGAAGCGTGGATTTCCATCACGATCATTTCGCACTCGAAGACTGGGATTCGGGAACGCGGGGGGGGGGGGGGGGGGAAAGGGAGGGGTGAAGGGAGGGTGAAAGGGAGGGTCGAGGGAGGGGAGGGAGGGGGAAGCGAAAGATGAATGAAATCACGATGAAGATAACAAACTCGCCCGAAACATATTCGAAAAGATAAGGCAGGAGCAGCAACAGGCAACAGATGTGCTTTGTCCCGATTCGTTTTTTTTTTTTTTTTTTGTGTAGTTGTTTATAAGGAGTTGATGCAACCCGCAACTCGAGATCCGGCGCACCACCTGGTATGGTACTTACTTATATACATATACTTACAGCACCGAGAGAGCATTTAGAGCAAACTCCTCCGAATTCACTTTTGTTTAGACGAGACACCGCGCCGGACGAGCCACGCTCTCAATTTGAATCAGTTTACAACCACGGCGGGCGCGCGGCATCGGCGGCACGCATGCGCACCGAGCGGGCACAAGCCTTATCGAACCGAACAAGTTCCGTGAAGACATTTGCACGAAATTTTGGGTGAGCATCGTTGCCAGATTTTCTACGAATAAAATTAATGTAATTTTGTCAAATATCAAAGCTTTTGAACAGTACCACTGAGAAAAAAAATAGGTTTATTAGGTATTAGGTATAATTAGGTATACTTGTTGAAAATGGTGAGTACAAACGTATTTGTTGATTTAAGTCACCATCTTATTGATTTTACAATCCGATTAGTTAAATCATCAATCTTGCGTGTTGATTTAACAGATCGGATTGTTGATTTACCTTGTGGGATTGTTGATTTACCTTTTTTAGATTGTTAATTTAAAAAATTGGATTGTAAAATCAACAAAATGGTTAGTTAAATCAACAAATGCGAAACTCATAATTTTTAACAAATAGGCTGTTAAATTACTTACATTTTTTTCTCAGTGTGGTAGCTAAACTACCGGTTTGTGTATATTTAAAGAAATTTTTTAGTAGTGTAACGAGGAGAAATTCTCTGTCACTCTATTTTCTCCACTGAAACATGTTTTTTAGACAAAGATAGACAAGGGGATACCTTCCCCCTCCCCATTATCTTTTTGAGAGATATAGAATAGATCCTGTTGGCTGCTCTATTTCTTTCTTTCAATGAACCCCTGTTTAGTTCAGTGTATGACTTTAATGCACGAAAATACTCTTGATACGTAAGCTTTCCTCAACCACTGGAGTCTCCGTCTCTGACTTGGTGTTGAGATGATATTGACACCGTTGGCCATTCCCCCCTTCCTCATCAAATCGAGCCTGTAATGGCTTTGCATTATCTTGTTTTGACTCCGTGGAAGCATGAGATGGGCAAGTTATCAGCACTCGATGTGAAGATATAGCTGTACTCCCTCTCAGCCTTTTCTCCGAAAGGCTGAAGTTGCCATCCCCTGGTGGAAAACTTTCAAAATTTCACTGTGCTGGAAAAATTGATCAAAAGTGCAGATGACCTTATCGTCGGTTTTTCCTCATTTTGCCACAGTCCTTCGAAGTGCCGCCCGGGGCAAGGGACTTGACTCGCCCCCTCGCCCCCTCGCCCCCTCACCCCCGGATTTGTCCCTGACATTTAATTTTCCATCCAGAGGTTTAATGATTACCGATGGTTCAGCAACACTGAAACAACGACACGGCATTGGACACCGTAATACCGATGGATTACGGTTGTGACGCCCGTAATTTTCGGCGGTGCAACCCGTAATTACGGACTCCATCACGCAGAAAGTAGCTGGCTACAAGACCGATAATGCCTCGGTTAACCTTCTTTAGACCGTATAGTGTTTTATCGTGCAATCGATTGCACTTCTATTTGCTCAAAATCAGGTTGTGAATCACGATGTATCGATATTCCCTCCATAAAAACATTCGGAAAAGACTCGATTCGCAGGATATTCGATACTTTTGCATAGGTTCAAACGGGAGGAAAACTGTCATCGATCATTCACGAGTCGCCGTCCTACGCAAGCGCTATACATGCACTAAGCGTTTCCTTCTGCGGGAAAGAGCGAGCGGTGCGAGACCCGCTTTGGCAAGTTTGTTTTAATTATACTGAAATAGATCGGGCCCGCTTGTTGCTTGTTCGTTCCACGGGCCCTAAAAAACAGAGGAGTCAACGCACGGTTAATTATTAAATTGAGTCAACCAAAAAATTACCCACATTCTCGTTCCGATTTCGGTGTCGCGACCCGCGGTTGTATAGCGTCGGTCGTGTGAGGAGAAGGGGCCGAGAGGGTGACCCGTGGGGGGGGGGGGGTAGTGGGAAACTGCGTCTTGGTGCGTTGCGTTGTCCGCCCGCGCGTGTGAAGTGGATTGCGCGTGTGTGCGTGTGTGTGGATTCGTGTTTGCATATTAATCACGCGGGCCAAGACGCAACTTTAAGACAGTGTTGCCGCGCGAAGCCGAGCACCAATAGTGAAAAGGACGTTTCTGAGGTGATGGCGGAGTACGACTGATATAATCTTTGGATAATGATCGATTTTTATTAACTCTAAAGTCCCTGCATGTTGAGATTAATTTAAGACAAAAGAAGAGGGTACAGTCAACTTCCGACTGCAGGTCATGAGTTTTAGGCTCTACGGGCGCGTTTAGATGCGTTTTTGCAATTTTGTTTACATTCGTTTGTTTACTAACATAAAGGGGTTAACGGTATTTTACAGATGAAAGAGTTAACTGTGAATGAATCTAATTTGAATCATGATGCACCTCAAGGATGTCTATAATTCCTAAAATAATCTTTAAAGGCGTAAATAGACGTTGATCAACAAAAATCAGTGAATTATTACACTGTTAGAAACTCTGCGGTACTGTAATCTTTGCATTGGACCAAAAAGCAATAACGGCCCTTCCAATAAAAACAAAGGAACAAAGAAAGATGCCCATCAGAAAGCGGTGCCTATGATTGAACTTAACTCTTTACGTATATAGGGAATCTTGTAAAAAGTTTCTGAGGTGATGGTAGAGTTCGACCGCGATAATCTTTGGAAAATTTTCGATTTTTATTCCTTCGAAATCCATAACGGAACTGGATCGAGACTTTGACACTGCGATTTTGAAGCACTCTTGAATACTCAATGTCAATGCTCTCAAAACCATTTTCCATCCGATTCCACGATGCACTCTAAGAAATAACATCGTCGAAAAATTCCAAAGATTAACAGTTGAACTCTATCCTCGAAACTTGGCTGGTTTTTAATTGCTTCGATGACACGGGCTCAACGAGTGCGAACTTTATAACGAGTTAGCGATGAAGTGTCGATGGATCCTTAGCTGTAAGGTAGGTGACCCAAAGGTGGCCATACCTATACTTGGGGCCAATATGCACGTATAAGTCATGAGAGATAAAAAAAAAAAAAAAAACTAAATATGTCAATTTACTATTCAGACAGTTGGCTATCAAATATTATTTTCATTTTTTAAAAATTTGCTTGTTTTTGAGGTTTTTTTTTGCGTTTGAAAAAAAGTAGAGTTTTGACATCGCGCAAAACATGCACCTAAGGTAGCCACCCCTAATATTTTTGATGTACCTAAAGGTGGACACCCCCTTTTAAATTTCATTAATAAGTATTCAAATGCTATTTTATCGTTCAAAAACGGAATCTAGACCCTAGTTACATCAGAAATTATAATGATTATGATGAATTGAAAGTCAAAGGTGGAATCAATTTAAGGGCTTAGCTTTTACGATTGTTTACTTCCGTGAAAATTAGCTGAAGACCTGCAAAAATGGGCGTTGCACTGTTCCGCGCCAACTGAATCGCCCGATACTCTTGATTTTTGGAGTGGGAGAAGCGATAGCATCCTGCTATTCAGCACTAACGCCATCTTTCGTCAATTCGTATAATTAACTGAAATAAGCTGGGGTGGGCCACCTTAAGAGCCGGGCCACCTTTGGGTCACCTACCTTAAGCGTTCATGAAGCGAAACAGATTCGAAGACATTGATATGGCTCCCCTCAAGAGAGTCGATGAAAGGAAAGAGGAGAAGAAGAACGTATGGGAAGGGACCGGAATGTCGGCAAATCCGCTGGTCCACAGTCACGTCGAGCTTAACCTTCGAATTCATTCACGCGGTTGACTTTTTTTAAATGCATATCTAAAGCGCTGTGCGGTCCCTCCAAAGATTCGCCATCAAAGGACTCGAGATCGGCTAGAGCACTGGCGCAACCAGGATCTCTTCCATCTCTTTCATTTCCCATTTGAATGTATAAGTAGAAAAAGGACAAAAAGAGGGGGCTTTAGCCCCTTGTCCATCCTTGTCTAACATACAGTTCTTAATGGAAAAAAGAGAGAGATGAAGAAACTCTCGTTGCCTTACTGGGCTAGAGCGTATGCGCGGTCTGTTTGTCTTTGGCCTCAATATGTTCTTACGGGAGCTAACTCAGACTTCTAAGCTATTAGATGCTCTACATAAAAGCCTAAAAATTCCTCAAAATTTCCTCAAAATTTTCGTGTCTATTTCATCACTTTTATCTACCCACCAAATTCTGGACATTATTAAGAGAAATTCCTGCTCCACATTTACTGGAAATATTTTATCGGCAAAAGGTGTAATTAACAAATAACTGAGAGCTCTTTTTTATTATTCTTATTTTTAGACGAGCTGGCAACGCTGTTTAGGAAGCCGGCCGGCGCCTCGACGCAGAACACTATACGCTGCGTCGCAAACCGCATAACGCAGCTTAGCGATGAGACGGGCGTGGGGGGGGGGGGGGTAACGGCGCCTCCGTGAATCTGTTTATTTTGATATCCGAGGTGTGACGACCAACCGTAAACAATTTGTTGCTGAGAAAAGACACATTTCTAAAATTTTGTTTATTTGTTTGCTCTTGCATCAAGATGATACATGCATTTCTTATCGCGATTAATATCATACAAAATTGAATGGATAATCAATAAAATATAGTGTTCAATGTAAATCAATGCCGAAAAAATCATTCCCCGTAGCCGGAAATTTTCCATCTCTCTGTTTGCCTGTTTAAACGCATGCATTAGAAAAGGATGGAGAGCTGTCACGCAGCTCATGCAGTGGCCTGCAATTTGGCAACGTTGCAGCTTGTCTATTTGAACCCACGGGAAAGATCGAAATGTTGGTTGTTCGGTGAACACCTTCGCATTCGACCTTTTACGAGGGTTTAAATAGACAGAATACAGCGTTGCCAACTTGCACGCAACGCCACTGAGCTCGCACGCACCAAATGCATACTTGTTTTCAGCTCAGCTAGTACAACTGTACAATTCATTTGCTTACTAAAAAAGACACCGAAATTCGGACCCTTTGCAACTGACCCCATTTGCGGGAAACGGCAACTGCGAACTTAAAAACTTAAAGCAAAAGAGCGACAAAAGACAAACGATGTGTAAGATTTATATGGAGGCAGTAGCGAGGCGTGCAATTTGACAACGATGTATGTACTTTCTCCATTTAAACTTACTGAAAGAATCGAATGCTTCGGTCATCGGTGATGACCAGATGTTTCGACCTTTCTAATGTGTTTAAAGGGGAAAAAGGAACGTTGCCAAATTTCACGCCTCGCCACTGTATGGAGGGGACTTCGGCTTTCCGATCTCAGAATATTCACGACTTCGACAAAATCATATGCAAGGTGGTCCGAAAGTCCCGAGACGGCTTCATAACTTTTGAACGGCTGCAGATGAAAAAACCAAACTTGCGAGATGTTTATAACTTAATAGGAACTACTTTTTGGCGTATCCGAAAATTAGTTCCTATTAAGTTATAAACATCTCCAAAGTTTAGTTTTTTTATCTGCAGCCGTTCAAAAGTTATGAAGCCGTCCCGGGACTTTCGGACCACCTTGTACAAGGACAGGAGCACGAAACGGCGCGTGGTTGTCGGATCGAGGAAAACATGTCTCCAAATTTAACATTGATTTTAATGTGCAATTTGATAATTTTCTTGTATAATCTGGCAACCATGGATTCGGCGCAGCGTGGCCGTCAAGTCCCCATTTTGAGCATGGAAACAAGCCATGAATGAATGAGGGACCCCGGACCTGTGATTGTGGAGTAGAGTACATATATTTGTTCGACTTAAACTTCGTATACAACTTTAACTCTCGTTATGAGGGCGCGGCGGGGAGGAGAGGGTAAGGACGAAAATTGCATTGGCCATAGGGCGCGGGGTACGCCCTGTCCATTAATTTGTAAACGCTTACTTACCGCGCGATGTGTATACACTATCCGCGGATAGAATTGTTCTGGGACTCTTTTAGACGGAGGTTAATCCGACGCACGACACAAAGCGACTTGACGCATGCTATCCATGCACGAGCAACAAGGCACGCTCTCCTAGAGTCCCTGTTGTCAAATTTCCCTGACAATGAGAGGAAAAGTTCTTCTCAAAACCGCAAGAATTCGCACAAAAAGAATCAGAAAATAGCACTTTTAAACCCATATATGCCCAACTTTATTTGAACATGTTGGGTGTTTTTTGGTGTTTTTCTCAAAAAACACCGCATCTTAGAGTTAAAACAATTTTAAATTTAAAAATTGTGAAATTTTCTGGTCCAGCTAAATTATAGATGCTAAAAGATCACATCATTGATTTTTGAGTAAAATTGGCCCAAAGAGCTTGATTCAAAATGGGGGTTTTTCTCCCCCCCCACCGATTTTCCTGAAACTTTGTATTTTGATAGTACTTGATGTAAGTAGTCTTTTTTTTCAAATAAAGTTTTTCTAAAAATAATTAGGGGAGGAGTTACAGTGTTGCAAAGTTGCACCTTTCAAAAATTCATAACTTTCGCGTAAATCATTCGATTGAAACGCGGTTTTCACCAAAAGATGCGGATTGTAAAGCACTTTTATGTCATCTAAACGAAATTCAATTTTAATAATTTTTGACTTAGTTATCGTCATTTTTGTGATTTTTAGGCCACTCAAAATCTACTTAAAGTGAAATAAAAAAAAAAATGGTATTTTTTGATTTTGACCGGGTTGAAATATGTTAATCCTCTTTAAATTCTGCGTAAAATGAGCCCAAGCAGAATGCAGGGCGATTTTTTGTTCCGGAGTTATGCATTTTTTAGTAAGCGAAAAACGAGTTTTTTATGGTACCCATGAGCGTTCGATAGATAGGCTCAAGTCAAATAAATGGAAACTGTATTTTTTGATTTTGATCAAATTGAAATATGTTATTCCTACCTAAGTTCTGCGTAAAATGAGCTCAAGCAGAATGTGGGGCGATTTTTAGTTGCGGAGCTATGCGCGATTTAGTAAGCGAAAGTCGAGTGGTTGAGGCTACCCGGGCTACCCACGTCTTTGAGCCTCTCCATAGAATGCTCGACTTTCGCTTACTAAAACGCGCATAGCTCCGCAATTAAAAATCGCCTCACATTCTGCTTGGGCTCATTTTACGCAGAACTTAGGTAGGAATAACATATTTCAATTTGATCAAAATCAAAAAATACAGTTTCCATTTATTTGACTTGAGCCTATCTATCGAACGCTCATGGGTACCCTAAAAAACTCGTTTTTCGCTTTCTAAAAAATGCATAACTCCGGAACAAAAAATCGCCCTGCATTCTGCTTGGGCTCATTTTACGCAAAATTTAAAGAGGATTAACATATTTCAACCCGGTCAAAATCAAAAATTCCATTTTTTTTTATTTCACTTTAAGTAGATTTTGAGTGGCCTAAAAATCACAAAAATGACGATAACTAAGTCAAAAATTATTGAAATTGAAATTCGTTTAGATTACATAAAAGTGCTTTACAATCCGCATCTTTTGGTGAAAACCGCGTTTCAATCGAATGATTTACGCGAAAGTTATGAATTTTTGAAAGGTGCAACTTTGCAACACTGTAACTCCTCCCCTAATTATTTTTGGAAAAACTTTATTTGAAAAAAAAGACTACTTACATCAAGTACTATCAAATTACAAAGTTTCAGGAAAATCGGTGGGGGGGGGGAGAAAAACCCCCATTTTGAATCAAGCTCTTTACTGTAATTTGGTCCCAAAAAACCATTATGGGCATATATGGGTTAAAGATAGATCATTATACTAAGCAGAATGGGTCTGTTGCAAACTTTTGCTACAACAATTTAAGAGGGTTTAATCTAATGTAAAATCGCCTGAAAAGTCCATTGGTGGCATCAGAAAGTCATAAAATGCAATGATAAACTCACAGGAGGCGTTTAATGATATCCAAGATGGCGGAGAAATATCGAGCAACTTGTATGCATATGCACCACGAACATCCAAGGATTTCCACCTTTGACATGTGTTTGTTTACGTTCTGATTGGTCGTGATCGATATTGTGATCCGTGGATGTTCGTGGTGGATGCATACAAATTGGTCGATATTTCTCCACCTTATTGGATTTCATTAAACGCCTCTTGTTAGTATATTATTGCATTTTATGACTTTCTGATGCCACCAATGGACCTTTTCAGGCGATTTTCCATTAAATTAAACACTCTTAATCGTTCTAGAAAAAGTTTGCATCAGACCCATTCTGGTATTATTCAACGGAAAATGTGTGTTCAACTTTGGCTTGAGCTATAGATTGGAGCGATTCTAGTGTGTAGAATCAATGGAAAAAGAACATTGCGAGCATCAAAAAGTTCCAAAATTGACTCCTGAAAACTCAATAGACGCTATTTCGAACAAAACTCCAAAACGGCGGTCAAATGCGAGGGGGTCAAAATGTTGTAGTTTCCATTTTTAATTGCAACTCTCTATGCTGAGAAAAGTTATTTATCATACAGGAAGCTGCAATATCTGGTAAAAAAGAGAAAAAAAAAAACCCAGAGGCTCTCAGAAATTCCCGAGGGCACCCTAAGGATTTCTGAGGATTTCTGAGGGTTTCTATGAGGGCACCCACAAAGTCTCGGAGCCTCTAAGGGGCTCATGAAATCTTTTGAGGGCACCCTAGTTCATAACTTACGAAGTTACAAGCAGCATTTTTCGAAGGCGTGCTATTTTGAAGACTATCGAAACATTTTTAAAGGACATCTATTACATCTACGTAACTCACAATTAAACTTTTGAATCTTGAATTTTCTAGAGGTTATTCACAAGAGCAACTCGTGCAATTTGGCCACCGTGTCATCAGCACAACTCCCCCCCCCCCCTGTTTGTTCCTGTGTTTGTGTATCTCATTTGATTTTTCGTGAAAATAATCGATTCGATATTGAAACAGCAACAATTTGGCACAAGGGGGGGAGAGGGGGGGAGTTTCAGCTACAGCTTTCGCCTTTCGATAAAGAGAAAACTAAAAGCCTGGCCAAAATTGCTTCCTTTGTAATCGTTTCCACAATATACCCAATGAAAAGGTGTCTCGGAAACATTGACTTGTGGCGTCATCTCTCATCCCGAATTTACAACTCAACCAGTGCAGTGGCGAGGCGTGCAATTTGGCAACGTTTCTCCCCCCCCACCCTTTAAGCACATTAAAAAGGTCGAAACATCTGGTCATCGCCGATGATGACCGAAGCATTCGATTCTTTCAGTAACTTCAAATGGAGAAAGTGCATCGTTGTCAAATTTCACGCCTCGCTACTGAACTCAACTCCAGAGTCGTAGCCATGGATTTTTTTTTCTCCCTCTTCGCCCATTTGAACTCATGTATTAGAAAAAGACATAGAAATGGGGGCTGCAGCGTTGCGTGACAGAGTTTCAAGAAATGATTTTTTGTGCTATCAATAACGATTAATTAAACGAATTATGAATTAATAATTAAACTATCCCTATTATAATTATTTGCGCTTAACAGAGGAAAATGAAACTTTTTTGAAACGTTGAAGAAGGTGTGCCATCAGTGGAAGAGTGTCATAGTGTTCACGGAAAAAAAAATATTAGTGAAAATAACCATACGATACCTGATTTTGGCACCTGCTAGATGTTATGGTAAACTTGACCAGAAGTATGGTACATTTACCGATACTTTGAGTAAATTCGACATGCAATCAGGTAACATCACCTAGGACCTAGTCAAAACATAGTATACTTCTGCAGGTTAAAATTACCATAACATCTAGCAGGTGCCAACATCAGGTATCCGTATGGTTATTTTCACCGTGGTTTTTTTCCGTGTTCAGCGTCTCAGGGAATGGCCTCGAAAGCTCATCGTTCAACTAATGCAAATATATTCAACAGTAAACAGAGTTAACAGACGTTTTCTCTGAGAATCCTTCCGATATGCTGATGAGAGTAAGATAAGCAAAAGAAAGGAGTCAGTGCTATTGCAGTAACGCGAATGAACGGTGGTCCAGGAAGCAGAATTTGCATCAGCGCAGAACTTACGCAATCGTAAAATTTTTGCTGAACCAGTGAACGGGCAGACGCAATCATGATCTCATATGCACAGTCACAGTTTCGAGAATATTTGAGTGATCAGCCGGATTTCTGCAGACTATTCAAATCGATGGCTTTCCATTCGATGGACCTTGAAGATTCGTTAACAACGATAACAACGTATACTTCGTTGTATACGATAACAACGATATTTCAATAAAAACGACTGTGTACAAACGACATTAATGAAAATATAGATATTATTCCAACGAAACTGTCGTGTGTTAATGTAAGGTTATAAGAACATTAATGATAACAGATATATTATTCCAACGAAACTGGCTGTGTGTATGTAGGTAAGGTACAAACGACATTAATGATAACAACTTTATTTCAATGAAATGATTGTGTTTAAAGGTACAAATGACATTAATGATAACAAATACATTATTCCAATAAAACTGAGTGTATATTGTATAGGTAAAGTACAAACGGCATTAATGATAACAACGGTATTCCAATGAAACTGAGTGTATATTGTATAGGTAAAGTACAATTGACATTAATGATAACAAATACATTATTCCAATAAAACTGAGTGTATATTTTATAGGTAAAGTACAAACGACATTAATGATAACAACGGTATTCCAATGAAACTGAGTGTATATTGTAAAAAACCCAAAACCCAATGGGTTTAAGGAAAAACCGCCGTCAAGTCTTAACACTAATTGTTTTCACTCAAAAAAAAAAAAAATAAAAAAAATAAAAAAATAAAAAGGCAATTTTTCATCGCTGAAATACTTATGATATCTGTTGCGATCAAGTCTCTGGTGTATTTTGATTTTACCTCTTAAAACCGAAGTGCCCATTCAATTTCTCGCCAAAATAAGGATGATATCAACACAGCGATCAAGTCAGTTTAGGTGCTCCTAAAATTAGCCTGACACATATGCACAGCTAAAACCCCTTCAATGATATCGATGCAACTGCACCAGCTTTACTTACTTTTGATTACTTACCGCATGTATTGACTTTGATTAGCGGCCAATTAGGCTTGCTAAAAAGAATACTGCTTCTGGCACCAGTTCACTCCGATATTTAATAGGGCAGACGAGGTTCATGGCTCCTTTGACTCCGGGTGTTTTGGCCGAGAAAATTTTCTACAAACATTTTTTAAGAAAAAAAAAAGACTTGAGCCGGCAATTTTTAACTCCCATTTTCTTGAACCGCTGGTCGGAGGTTGAAATTGACACTATATTGGGGCATACAATTGAATAAGGATTTACAAGAGCTAATACCTTTGGAAATGCCCACTTATTAGATGTCTCCTCTTTCTATTCGCGGTGAATTTTTTATGTAAAGGGATTAAAGCTTAGTAAGAAACATATTTTGAGTCATAGATGAGCTCATCTTTAAAACTATTCACCATCAGTGGTTTTGAAAGTTAAAACTTAGGAAAAGAAGAAAAATACGTTCTTCTGTAGGAGACCGTTTATTTCTTATTCTTTTCTGATTTTTATTGGTCGGCTGGGAAATTATGTGTTTACTTTTTGAATGGAGCAGGTGAATGAAACAATTCACGAAAGAGGATACTTTCTACAAGGCAGCAAAAAAATGCCGGCTCAAGTCTTTTTTTTTTCTTAAAAAATGTTTGTAGAAAATTTTCTCGGCCAAAACACCCGGAGTCAAAGGAGCCATGAACCTCGTCTGCCCTATTAAATATCGGAGTGAACTGGTGCCAGAAGCAGTATTCTTTTTAGCAAGCCTAATTGGCCGCTAATCAAAGTCAATACATGCGGTAAGTAATAAAAAGTAAGTAAAGCTGGTGCAGTTGCATCGATATCATTAAAGGGGGTTTTAACTGTGCATATGTGTCAGGCTAATTTTAGGAGCACCTAAACTGACTTGATCGCTGTGTTGATATCATCCTTATTTTGGCGAGAAATTGAATGGGCACTTCGGTTTTAAGAGGTAAAATCAAAATACACCAGAGACTTGATCGCAACAGATATCATAAGTATTTCAGCGATGAAAAATTGCCTTTTTATTTTTTTATTTTTTTTATTTTTTTTTTTTTTTGAGTGAAAACAATTAGTGTTAAGACTTGACGGCGGTTTTTCCTTAAACCCATTGGGTTTTGGTTTTTAAGGTCATATCAAACATTTTTCTATCTAATATTACGCCATGATTTTTGAAGAGGATTTATATCCATTTGGACCTTGATGAGGCCTCGCCTCTAATTGATCGAGACACATCTAGCGGACAATGTATGGTGTATCCAGGGACCAACATTTTTGGTCTCCGTACGAAAAAGCCCAAAAATGTCACGCACTGAGAAATAAAGGGTTTTCTTCCTCGCAATTCGAAGAGACGTGGGCTCTGCAGAAACTTCCTTACGGGCGGAGGTGGAATGAGAAAATTGGCTCGAAAACCGCTTTTTTCCAAATTCTTCGGGGGGGGGGGGGTGGTCGGTCTGCCCCTTTTCTGCCAGCGCACATGCAAATTAAAATGAATTGATAGGTAAGAAATAAACAAACCATTAGATTGATTCTAGCTTGCTTGCCCTCGTTTGTTTCAACCTCACGCATCCAAAATTATGATTAATTCGGAGGAAATTAGTTTAAACAAAAATGCAAGTGTTTCAGAGTGGTTATCTGGACACATCATTTTAGTACAACTGTCCAGGTGAGTAAATTTCGCTTGTTTCTGTCAGGTGTCAGTTTTCTGATGGCGTAAAATCCTTTGCAAAACAGTTACATAGAATTCTGTGCCTACAGAGCCACTCTGACTTTCGTTTAAAACCAATTTCAGGTGGATCTTTTTTTTTTTTTTTTTTTTTTTTTTTTTTTTTTTTTTTTTTTTTTTTTTTTTAGCTTTTTATGTTTAAAAAAACGAGGCAAACAAACTTGCCCGTATGAAATTGTCGGTAAGAGATTTTCATCGATAAAATCATTGCTGCCTCCCAGGGGGGAGGGGTAGGAGAGGGGGAGCAAGATTGCAATTTGACCGCCCTTCAAAATTGTGAAATTGAAGACTGTTTTTTATGCTTGTATCCACTGATTTTACCGCCTTTGGGAATACGTTGCTAGAGATAACCCTTTTTTTCATTGTTTGCTTGTTCACCCTAATATTGCCGCCCGAGGAAAGGGAACACCCCCCCCCCCTTGGCGCACCACTGCAACGCCCCCGTGTTGCCTCAAAAACACGTCCTGGAATACCTCACTGTACCATAATTGTGACGTGAGGCAGGTAAAATGGACAACAGTAAAAACTCTACAGAGCGTGTACAGTGACTAGTAAACCACAGTGTGGTCATTTTGGTTGTGTTGCTGAATTGCTGGCGTTTACGCACCCAAGCGGCCTCGTCCGCCCATAAGAACGCCTGTAAAAAACCTGATTTTCAAAAAATAAGAACGAGCGGATGTGAGCGGAGAGGAGTTCAGAGAATGTAAACAAAATGGCCGCTGACGGCTGAGACGAAAGGATCCCCTACATTCAGTGATTATGGCAAAATAAGGGCTAAAGTTGGAGTTTAAAGCTCAGTTTCATAGTCTTGACGCTTTAAGCTTTCGATAGAGACCTTATTTTTCAAATTTGGTTCGAGATTTATATTTTTTACGATTTTTTGAAACTCGGGTGTTTTACACGCGTTCGTATGGGCGGTAAGGTCGGCTTGGATGCGTAGCGATTGACCACACTGTGGTTTATCTAGTCACTGTAGACAGCGTGTGATTTGTGGCTCACTCTATGAGCGGATCATGAACTTATATCAAGTCACGTGCTAATATCCAAAGCAACAGCAACATTATTATTATAAACAAAACCACAGTTTTAGAGGTTGGCAATGTTGGCATAATGACTCATACATTCCTTTAAAATTTACTCCATTTAAAATTCGAAAAAAAAGAAAAAAAATCGAAAATTTAAAATTCGAATTTGTTTGCCCAATAATTTGTGTGTCTGTATGTTCCCTAGGCCGTTTTGTTTTATTTATTCATTTCATGTTTTCTAACACATGTCTATCAATGTTTTCGCATGTTATGGAAAATTTTTGATGTGCACATTAATAATTTTTTTTATTATTATTATTATCCTAAACAGGTAAATCATGACACTCATGTCAAAAATTTTTCGGAAATAAATTAGTAAAGAGTCAAAAGTAAGAATGAAATAATAAATAAGGCACGGCTGAAAGTGTAAAAACAAGTGGCATGTCCGGGACTCGAACCCGGGACGCAAAAGTGTGAGGCGCGCACTTTCACACTGCACTACGAGTCACGCATTCTGAAATGCGCCGCTTTCATGGTAGATATACAGACGATGAGCAATCGCCTCGCTCAATTCCAAGCGGACACGGAGTGGCTGGACTCGGCGCGGCGAGGCGCTGAGAGACGGTTACTTTTCGTCTTTAAACTAAAGTTTCAGCCTTATGCTTGAATAAAATGGATTGAAACCTATGGAAGTATCATCACCAAAGCATTCTGAATCCGTCTATATTAGGTTATATGGGGTTTTTTTTCAGCGTTTAACCGCTAGGTTGAGTAGTTACAATGAAAACGTGATGATTTGATGATCATGGCCGTTTTGACTTTCGATCGCAGTTTTTTGAAGATTTGAAATTTACGAGGCCATCAATCCAAAAAAGCCGCCGTCATTCCTTAGATCGTTGAGGGCCCGTTCCAGCCATATAGGGGTTTATAGGGTTCTGAGGTCTGGTAAAGGAGAAAATCTACCGGAATCATGCCAAAACCCTGCTGAGGGCCATTTTCAAGATGTTTGTTGTAAGTATAAGGGGTCCGCGCTAGCTACCGTTCTGTATTAAGACTTGACGGTGGGGCTATCGCCCCTTATAATAGGTAAAGTACAAACGACATTGATGATAACAACGGTATTCCAATGAAACTGAGTGTATATTGTATAGGTAAAGTACAAACGACATTAATGATAACAACGGTATTCCAATGAAACTGAGTGTATATTGTATAGGTAAAGTACAAACGACATTAATGATAACAACGGTATTCCAATGAAACTGACTATATAGGCAATCTTCAAACTATCAATGAAAGTACAGACTTTTCCTAAAATGTGTAAGTTGTTAACTGATTAAGTGATTTGCGTGAATGAACCGTAGGTTTAAACAGCGCATGGGTGAGATTACTTGGGATAAATGCCTCTGGCTAAAATGACTTAGGGTGTAAATTCCCGTGGACCGTTGTGTTTGGGTGAAGGCAAGGCATGAAACCAAGTGAGAGAGATGGTTTGAACTCAAAAAACTTTTCCGTCGGATGACGTCGTTACTAAAACCGTCTGTACACACTTCAAAATTTTGCTACCGGCGCGGCAGTGGCGTCGCGTGCAATTTGGCAACAATATATTCTATCCATTTAAACTTATGTAAAAGACCGAATTCAGGGAGTGCACTGTACACAAGGAAAATTCGATATATTTAATGAGTTTAAATGGAGCAGTTGCATTGTTGCCAGATGGCACGCGACGCCACTGGCTACCGGTATTATTACCTTGTGTCTCGCAGATATAAAGTTCTATTAAAAAAAAAAAAAAAAGGCTCTTACATAAATAGTGCAACCGACTATCGACTATCGCACTATCAACTCAAAAATGATTGAATATTTAGATACATCGTATGGATGCATTGCGAATAGGTTCGAATATGCACAAGAAAGTTCAAAGTTGAAAATTTTATTACTTATTGAGATATCGATTGCATCGAGAGTCGCGAAACGTCCAAACTTTAAACTTTAGCGCTGGCTTGCGTTGATTGAGGTCCGTCACGTTCGCCGTGCGTCGGCTCACACTGGCTCGAAACATGACTTTTTTTGGACATAAATTTTTGAATTTTGTTTTTTTGTTTTTTTGTTTTTTATTGTTTGCCTATAAAACACGTTTTGATATTTTGTAGCAATTTTTCATTTGCCTCATTTAAAGCTCTAGAATGAATGATTTTTCACAATTTCAAGTTATCTTGCAATGCAATGTCCAATGCATGGGTGGATTTAGGAATTTGTGTTTCTCTCTTTCCGGTAATTTGAACACATGCGTTAGAAAAAAGATAGTTGAAGGGACCATTATATACGTAACTTCTTTAACCTCCTTTAACTCTGTCCTTTTCTAACATACACGTTCTAATATAGGAGGAGAGATAGGAAGACAGATTCTTTTATCCTCGTTCGTCCAATGTCCAACAATCTTGATATACAGATTACAGGGTGACAGTAAAAAAAAAGAGTTACCTCTCAGAAGTTGGGATGGTTGCCGCGGAAGAAAATGAAGGGGCTTTTTACAATTCCAGGAACAATTTCTACTCAAAACTGCCACGAAGTTGGCTTTGAAAGTAAAAATATACATGTAAATGAAGTGATAATAAAGATCTTTAACCTTGAGGCTCTTGTTAAAATTGTACTGTTGAGTGTTGATAGAAGAAACTCCTTCAATTTTTCAAGTGGCAACCATCCTAACTTCTGAGAGGGGCCTTTTTTACAGTCACCCTGTATATCAGAGCTGCCGTTTCGCGCATAATTAATGTCACCGATGATTCCACCGGTTGAGAAAAGATTATAGTTCAGTTCAAAGTATGACTGTACTGCTGCACGAAAATATTCGCCTCTGTCATATTTTCTCAATCGGTGGGAAAGCCCATAATTAATTAAAATATCTGCAAGTTTCTTACAGTCATCGAAGACTCTACCGCGTTGAGAAAATATTACAGATGCGAGTTTATTCGTGCGTTAAAGTCTTACTCTGAACTGAACTGTGCAATCTTTTTTCAATCGGTGGAATCATTGGTGCATGGGGTTCTTGCAAACTTTTGCTACAGGGATTGAAGAATTGATTCTTGCATAAAAACCCGTAAAGATGACGATGAGCGCACTGAAAAATCACGAAATTCACTCTCAGAATCAGGCATAATGGCGGTTCGACGCAAGTATCATGGGAGATTCCTATCTAAAATGAGGCATATCTCTGTGTTTCCGTAGAGAAAGTGACAAATTAGACCGGAATCTCCCATGATATACCCGCGTTGAAGCACCATTACGATCTTGCCTTTAAAACAGTAATGTGAGTTTATTACTGAATTTTAGATTTTTTCGGTGTGATTTTCGTGATTGTTTCTGGTCATTACATCAGATGGGACTATTTATTCGCGTATAGGAAAAGTTTGCAAGAGCCCCATTGAAAAATACCATTAATTACACGAAAAACGGTAGCTCTGCTGTTTATAATGTCTATATATAATCTTGATTTTGAATCGTAAAATGATGTCCGGGAAAGTCCACGTTTCCATCCACTGTGCTGCGCGGGACAGTTCGAATTCGATTGTTCGAGACAGTCGATTAATCGAGTACCGAGAAACCGAAGGATGTGAGCTACGCTGCTTCACACCGGCACTGGCGCTGTACATCTTACGGCGCTCAAGCACAGTTGCCAAATCTCTATCAATATAAACTAAAAAAAAAAAATATTCTCATATAATTCGCATTGACTCAAATGAGCGATTCGACTATTTCTTCCGCACTATCTGTCAACCTCGGTGCGCAATCGTCTCGGGATAAAGTATTTATTAAACCGGGCAATCCTCCGTTAATCGGTTTATGGCCTCAAACAAACGGCCGAGCAACAGCCACAGCAACAACAACAACAACAACAACAACAGACCCGGGCATGCACAGTGATGGAGAATGAATCAATGGATCATAAACGTGACAAGGCTTGACTCGAACCCCCGTGACCCGCGTTGCCACACGATTCGATGATGTTGATGATGATGATGATTGGACCGCGTGTATCGTGTGTAAATCGCGTATTCAAAATCGAAGGAAAACGATTCATAAGGATTTGAGTTCCCATTCATAAAATATATTAATGCGGATGCTACGCTTATACGCACTGTGTTGTGTGTCGGCTCGTGAATGGGGGCTCTTGCTAACTTTTGCTATGATGGGGCTGTTGCAAAGGGTCTAAAAAGTTGTGTTTTTTATATAAAGAAAATGAAAGTACTTGATGAGCTGAGGACAATTAAGATGCCTCCGGTTTCTAATTAACACTTTCCAGCAAGGTGGTACACATATGTACTATCGAAGAATTAAAGATTGTCGCGAGATTTTCACACATCAGTTAAGTGTGTGAGACTGAGACTAATCTGCAACGGCTTTACCGTCCCACCCGCACTGGCATTTCGACTGCAAGGTATGAGGAGTATGAAGAGTGGCCGAACTGGAACCTTGAAGGCAAATCTTATTAGCTCGTGAAAATTTCGCGACAGTCATTAATTCGTCGATAGTACCATCTTCTGTAACATGGGTTTCAATGGAATTTAAAGGTACATTTTGCAAAAACATTTGTTACCCATCAGAGGTCTTAGAAAATTGTCCTCTTTTGAACGGTCTAAAAAGATATAAAAAAAGTCAAATTCCAAAGTGCGTGCTGGAAAGGGTTAAGTCTCATTGTTCCGGAGATAAGATTTTGGCCCAAAATCCAGTGTTTTACACGGAAAAAAAGACTGGTATAGGATTTGCCATCTGCATAGCTGTAAATTTTGGAGCCTGCTGTCAAATATGGTAAATGTCACTAGAATAGGGTAAAATGTACCAATATATATGTTACCTTACTTTACCACAAGGTATGTTGCATTTATCATATAATGGTAAAATTTACCATACTTGATAGCTAACGCCAAAATCAGCTGTACAGATGGTGAATTCTACCAGTCTTTTTTCCCCCTTGTAAATGGGAACTCCACGTAGTGACCTCACTACTATACGCACATTATTTTTTACAACTTTACACGTGTGCATTACCGAAACCGGGACACTTATGAAAAAACCAAAGGCACCTTTGTTCTCAGCTCATCAAGTATCATCATTTCCTTTATAAAGAAACAACATTTTAGACTCTTGCAACTACCCCATTGACCCATGGATAAATAAAACATGCGGGCCGATCATTTACTTTATCGTTAAACCGATCGTTAAAACTGTCTACGAGTGATGCAATTGGTCAAAAATTGTAAAACTTGGCTGTTGCTATGGTAACCATCGTTAAGAGTCTCGTTTTATAAAGGTTATTCATGAGTAACCTTTGTAAAAACGGACACTACAACGATGGTTACTATAGCAACGGCTAAGTTTTACAACATTCGACCAATAGAATCACTCATACACAGTCTTAACGATCGGTTTAACGATGAAGTAATTGATCGGCCCGCTGATAGAAAAGAATCGAATCTTGCACACAGATTTTTTTGTAACTTATAATCGATAATTTTGCATATTCGCTTTCGAATGGGAGAAATACTGATTACTGATCATTCATGAGCACGAGCAGCTCTCCTCTGTTGTTTCCGAGTTTCATGTCCTGAAAATCTAAAAAGCTGAACTTTTCTAGGTTTTTTTTTTTTTTTTTTTTTTTTTTTTTTTTCATCTAGCCGGACGTCGCGATGCGTCGGACATAAAAAGCCGAACATGGCAGGTAAAATTCGGACGGTTGGTAATCCTAAGTCCGGTGGTGCTGTAGCGTTTGAGCGCTTCCCGATTTGGGAAGAAGACGAATGTAAATAGAATGAGGGGCTGCATCAAATCGGGAAACGATATTCCGCTCTCTTTTCAATGCGCTTTATGGAACGAAACTCAAGAGATTACAACGCTACCAGACTGGCTTGTTATTAATGAACCTTGAAAACAGAGAGAGGGGGGAGAGTACGAGAGAAAGAGGGAAAGAGAGAGAGAGAGAGAGAGAGAGAGAGAGAGAGAGAGAGAGAGAGAGAGAGAGAGAGAGAGAGAGAGAGAGAGAGAGAGAGAGAGAGAGAGAGAAATTCCAGAGTCCGGCTCATTGTCAGTGCGCAAGGCTATCAGTCCGATCCTATCGAAATCGCGTGATCTCGATCAAATCGGAATGTCTCGGCCGGTGACCATTCAGCGCAAACAAACATCAAGCTTCTTCGATATGGGTAGAGTTAAAAAGGCGAGTTTTTTTTTTTTTAATGTACTTACATAGAAGTCAATTTTTCCGAACTTTTATTATGACTTGACCCATCTTAACATGAGTTTATTTCGGAATTTGATAATCGAATCCGACTCTGAAACCTGTTGAATGAAACTGGTTCCGATTGAATATAGACGCCGCCTCGCCGTGCGCGGCGTCTAATGTGACAGCGAGCATTATTGCTCTGATAGAGTCTCTCCTGCGGCCGCGGCGCGCAAACCATTAAGTAGTTCTGGTCTTGGTCCGTGTCTCGAGCCCGACTTGCTCGAGGAGTTCGATGACAGTATCATCGAAGTAACACCGAACACACCTTTGGCACCTGGCAATGGCATCGCGCGCATCTTGCATGCGCATGTCAACCAGGGTTGCCATCTTGAATGAGTTCAATAGAATCCGCTAAATGGGGCTCTTGCAAACTTTTGCCACAGAATAATACAATCAGAACGGAAACTCCCATAAGAGCCAATGGAAGCAAGTTTGGAATATAACGGCACCAATAGGCATCGCTGTGGTCCTGTATCCCAAAATGGCGGACGTGTGTGATTTGAGTCGAAAATCATTTATTTCTGTAAATTCTGGAAAGAAATCTTATAAGTTTCCGGCCTCACTTTTATTCTATTGGCATTTCAGAATAAAAATTTCGCGGATCATGTCCTACATTTTTTTTTTCGCGCGTGAATCTAGATGTAAACATCCTATCCCAACTTGGCGGACGTGAAATGAATTTGCTTCAAAATCCGACAGAGTTTCCGTTCTGGTTGTATTATTCTGTGCTTTTGCTGTGAGCAAATGAACAGTCCAATCCGATGTAAAAACCATCGAAAAGCACGATATGAAAGTCGAAAATTCAGTAATAAACTCACAATACTGCTTTAACAACAAGATCGTAATGGCGGTCCAACGCAGGCATGGGAGACTCCTCGTCTAATTTTTCACTTTCTCTACTCTGAAACACAGAGATGTGTCTCAATGGGGCAGTTGCAAGGGTCTCAAATGTTGTGTTTTTTCTAAAGAAATTGATAGTACTTGATGAGCTGAGAACAATGGTGACTTTGGTTTTTTCCTAAGTGTCCCGGTTTTGGAGTTACACAAGTGTAAAGTTGTAAAAAATCGTGAGCGTAGTGACGTCACTACGCGGAATTCCCATTGAAAACAATGTAATTTGGGCCAAAATCCCATCTCCGGAACAATGGGACTTACTTAGAAACCAAAGGCATCCTTCTTCTCAGCTCATCGAGTACTTTAATTTTCTCTATAAAAAACAAAACAATTCAGACCCTTGCAACTGCCCCATTTAGATAGGAATATCCCATGACACCTGCGTCTCTCCGCCAGTACGCCCAGTTTTGAGAGTGGATTTTGTGATTTTTTATTGTACTTATCGTCATTTTTACAGGTTTTCATGCAAGAATCAACTCCTCTATCCCATGTAGCAAAAGTTTGCAAGAGCCCTATTCAACGATGATTCTGTGTCGTTGCTGGACAAAAATACTACAGATATGAGAGTATTTTAATTAACCTCTTATAAACCAAGCCCGAGTATACTCGTTTTTCTCTCTTAGTCAATTTCACATTGCTCCTGTATTTAGCGATTCAGAATAAACGCGATTCTGGAGGTTGACACTTTCAAAATAAGGTTTCGTTTGGGCGCCTTCAATTCATCGTATATGCAATTCCAACACCCCCGAGTACGAACAGTTAACTACCCTCCCTATATTCATGGTGGCGTTCTTTTGATCAAACCTGGTCCGTAAAGGGTTAATGCGCTGCTTGATGTACTTACGTATATATTGATTGGCTGAACTGCTTTTTATCCACCGGTGGAATGGCCGTTGAATTTGGTGGATTCAATTTCATCTAACGCAAAAGGGCTTCGTACGCGCTCAAACGGGTTTGATTGAACTGCATAGGATTGCCATATTGACACTTACAACATCCTAAGATAAACTTGACCGCAACACCTCGAAAACAGGTTCTGTCAGTTTCATATTAACAGAAATTGGTGAACAGCTGATAACACACCATTCATCGTCAAATATCTCTGCAGTTTGACGACCCGTCAAATTGCACAATTTTTTGACGAACGGAACATCAACTGAACATGCAACGGTTGGCTCACCTGCCGTTTTTGGTGGATCTCGGCTCATCGATTGCTCGTTTGATCGTGTACGAAGCGCTTAAACGGCAACCATGATCTCAGCACTCAACAGTCAACAGCTTGCAAGCACCTGCGGCTCCATCGGAACTCGGCACACACAGCATCGGTGTGTACCGATCGAACCAAAGTCATTGAAGCGCGAGTCGACAGTTTACTCTAACCCTCCTCTAACACGCCGCAAAGTAGACAGAAATAACTGCATTGATGGCAAAAAAAAAAAAATGAATAAGTTAAAATCACCATACATATATTTCGTTTTGAAGCTTTATAAAATAATTTCAGACGCTTGAACGAAAATTTAAAGTCACAGTTTATTGTTGCAAGGGTGATTCGAGAGTGCAAAACTAGTCTTTTCTAGTTTTTATTTGTTGCTTTTGATATAGTTGATTTTTGGCCATTAAATCAGTCATTTCTACTCTTTGTGTGCCATTACATCGGCGGTCGTTTGTTGGAAGACATATTATAAGCAATTGCAACCTGCATGCACCTATTGTGTTATGACATAATGGGCTCCATTCATAATCATCGGTGAATTGTGGAAGTGGACGGTGGATGTAGAATTGTTGATACTCCGTTGCGTATTCCACGCGCGCATCTTTATTTGACCCGCCTGCGGCTCGCCTTTGATAGATACATAACTTAAAGACAAGTATCGTGCCGTCACACATAGTTATGATGTATCTTCCCTCGGTATCGCAAAGTTAAGAATATAATAATAGTGCTAACGTCACTCCTGGATTTAAGCTCCAATTTGTGACCCATCAAAGGAAAAAATCTGCAAATCGGCTCAAGATAATGTAAAATACCGGCCTACAAGTATGTGGCAGAGATTACTAAGCCTAAGAGATATGGCACAACGATTTTTAAATAAGTTGTTCGAATCCTACGAGGTATGCAACGTGGCGTGCGCTGGTGACCGTGAATTTTTACTACTATTGTTGTCTGCAATGAGGTTTGACAGTAACGCCACCACCTTAATTAACAAGATTATTAAAGTTTTTAGGAAGTTTAAAGAGCTTATAGGCACTCAATGTGGACCTATGGGATAGTCCGCTGACAAGCAGTTTTGGTGGGACCATCCCAACACTACTAAGTCTCAGCGGAGAGGTCGTTCGCGGCTCGCGGTCATAAGAAGATGAGAAACGCACCATGCAAATTACGGTGGTGCGCTCTCTCGGCAATTGCCGCGTACTTCTCTGACCGACGAGTGCAAGTCGGATGGATCTGGATCGTAGACGGCGCGCGGTTGCCACAAGCTCTGAGTATATTTTGAACGTGAGTCTGAAAATCTAAGCCACTTTAATCATACCATCGGCCATTAAATGACAATAAACATATAGATGCTGCAGAGAATCTAACCTCATTTCCGACCACATGAATAACAACAATGTTTACGGTCACCAGCGTACTGCACGTTGTATCACGGCCATTCTACAGGCGTTTTTTTACGGAGCCCGGCCAACAGTTTTTCAACACGGCGGAGATAGGAAGTGCCATATCTCTAAGGCTTAGTAATCTCTGGTATTGTGGGTAGGGTATCCCAAAAACAAAATCAAAAGTGCTTGGAAGCTTTCGCTTCGGTGAGAGTTCTTATTCTTTGTGTCGATACAAAGTTAAAAAGACCGTTCACTAGCAAAGTTAAAAACACTGAAACCTCAACGGGGTTGAAGGGTATAATTCCTCATCAACGCATGGACCACGAAATAATGAACCCTTTTCCGTTAATGTATCGACACAAGGAATGGGGAAAAACTTACTGAAGTTAATTTCCAAGCACTCGATTTTTTTGAGACACCCTAGTTTGTGGGTCACGTGAGAGTGAGAAGGATAGCTTGGAACGATTGACGAACTTTTTCCACCTGATGACGCCATCACTAAAACCACCGCGTCTTTATCGCCCATTCAACACAGTTTTGAAATTAAATTCAGAAATTCCCTTTGGCGCGGCCGGCGTGAGGCGAGAAATTTGTTTTGCAAAACCAAGTCATGAAAAGGAGAACACAGGAATTAGGGCCAATTCATGCACCCGTAGGATTACGTAACGGGCGTTTTGCCTTGATTCGCGAAAATTGGTTCAAACTCGCCGTTTGTGCCCCGAGGATCGTGCTCAAGCCATCTCGGGGGGCGATAACATAGTCTCCTTTTTAAGCCACCACACTTTATTTTTCTTTTTTTTTTTCGTTCCATGCTTGCTATAGCGCCGCTATATACAGAGATCTTTATGGCAAGCGCATGCATCAAACAAGTCCCTCTGCCCCCAGTGGGAGAGTGTGGCTTTGTGAGAGGGGGGGAGAAGGGGAGCAGGACCTCTCGGCGGCGCGGCGGCGGCGGGCCCTTTCCTCTCTTGGATAATTGGGCAAAGTGATTCTTCTCATTCTCGCTTTTGAAAAATCAATTAAGATTAAACCGCGTGCTCGCCCGCACCACTCCGCCACTGCAACGTCCACATGTCTTAAGTATCGAGTGCTTACCGACATTACATTAAGTTTTAGTATGTATACACTAAACATACACTCTCTTTGAATAGGTGCGCTTTTTTGTGACCACGCCGCGGCTGCGTCACGCGCCAAGATTGCCACTCTTCCCGCCGCACAGTGTTCAGTCGCAGTGAAAGAATGGCCAAAAATCGAATTCGAACTATTGAAATCACATCGAGGGTCGAATTTTAACATGTTCATCGGAACTTCCTCGACTCGGAAAAGGCCATTTCAAATACATATAGGGATCAGGGCTGCCGTTTTGCGTATAATCAATGCTATTTTTCAATTCACCGATGATTCCACTGGATGAGAAAAGATTACACAGCTCAGTTCAATGTATGACTGTAATGCGTGAAAATACTCTGATCTGTAATCTTTCCTTAATCGGTGGAAACTCCGTTGATCAATTAAAATATCCGCAAGTTTTTTAAAGTCACCTACGACTCCACCGGTTGAGAAAAGATTACAGATACGAGTATTTTAGTTTATTACAGTCATGCACTGAACTGAACTGTGTAATCTTTTCTCAACCGGTGGAATCATCGATGAATAGAAAAATAGCATTGATTATACGCAAAATGGCAGCCCTGATAGGGATATTGATTAGTCAAAGACAAATAAAGAGGGAGCACTACGCTAAAACACATAGGGAAAATTTGAGGCACACTGAATTTTCAGGGATTCAACAAAATAACACGTGAAACAACAGTCAACACCTTTTGATGTCGCATGGTGTTGAACGGTGACATTCGGAAAACACGGGGGAGGTATGGGCTATTTGTGTATATCTTGAATGGTCACTATGACTTTGGCCGCAAGTGATATCAACACGTATTCTTGCACATTAAAATCTTATCAAGTGTTTGAGTTAATCCTTTTCAGCACGCATTTTAAAATTTGACTTTTTTTGAGATTTTTTTTAGACCGTTCAAAAGAGGAAAATTTTCAAAGACTTTTGATGGGTCAACATATTTTTGCAAAATGTCCATTTAAATTCCATTGAAACCCATGTTACAGAAAATGGTACATAAGTGTACCACATTGGTGGAAAGGGTTAAGACAGCCTTTGCGTTCCAAACAAGCTCTAAATTTTCAAAATTTTCAGGAAAGGGCCTCTAGACCATTGTGACTAGTGTGTTGCCAATGTTCGACAGAGCAGTTTACACACGAAATATTTTCACGGACTGTTTTAGTGAAGGGCGGGAAATTTAAAATCCAGGGGTATGATTGACTTAGATGCTTTTTTTAAACGTGAAAGTGACGCCTCATTGATGGTCCTTTTTGGATTTCCCGCTTGGCTGCGCGGCGAGCGTGGGCTGTTCACAGTCTACTGGTCCTAACCTCAGTTTTCCTGTTCAAAATAGTTCACGCGAGGACAGTTCCAGCCGGTTTGTACCTTGGTGACCCTGTCATTGACCAATTAGTAGAGGTATCACCAATGGCACCACTCAAAAATTCCCTTGTTTCGTTCATAATTATTCGTAGGAAAATTGTGAACGAAGAGAAGGATGAAATTGAATTTTGAGGAAAAACTATATGCAGAAAGTAAAAGGAGCAGTCAGGGCTGCCGTTTTGCGTACAATTAATGCTATTTTTCAATGCACCGATGATTACACCGGTTCAGAAAAGATTACACAGTTCAGTTCAGTGTATTACTGTAATGCACGAAAATACTATGATCTGCAATCTTTTCTCAACCGGTAGAGCCGTCGATGACTCTAAAAAACTTGCGGATATTTTAATTAATTAATGGAGTTTCCACCGATTGAGGAAAGATTACAGCTCAGAGTATTTTTGTGCATTACAGTCATACACTGAACTGAATTGTGTAATCTTTTCTCAACCGGTGGAATCATCGGTGAATACAAAAAAAATAGAATTGATTATACGCAAAACGGCAGCTCTGAAGGAGCTGCAGTTCATCGGTTGCTTACAAAGCAGAGGCGGTTTCAGAAATCTATCTCTCTCCCTCTCTTTTTCTTTGAACTCGTGTGTTAGAGAAAGAATGAAATAAATATGAGCCGAAATAGCCGTATCACTTGTTGAGTCATTTGTTATATCATTTTGAAATAATTTAAAGAGAAACCCAGTGGCTGCTCGTGCAATGTGGTCACAGCGGATTCTCTCCATTTAAAGCTAGGTAAAATAATCGATATTGCGTGGGCTCGCTAAATCCATGAGAAATCGATACTTTTGCATAGGTTCAAACGACAAACATGATTGCCAAATAGCATATGAAATAGGTTCAAACGACAAAAAACATGATTGCCAAATAGCATATGAACCGCCTCAGCAGAAACCGTTGTTCTGCTGTCACAAAAACCTGAATTTAAACCACGAAGAAAAAAACCGATATATATCCATCATTCAATATTAGGCAACTGTTGACTGTTGTTTTGGTGAGTTTCGACCAAAAAGTTATCGAAGAAGGAACACCCTTCGCAAGCTTTGCGCTCGGTCTCTATTTGTCTCTGGATTTTTCTTTACAAAAATAACCCTTTCACAGGAATTGATACATGCTCATTATTTATCAGTGGAGTATCTTCCCATTTGACAACGTTGTTTTATGCCCATTTAAACCCATGTAAAAGGTCGAATGCGAAGGTGTTCACCGAACACTCAACAGTTCGATATTTTCCATGGGTTTAAGTGAATGAAATTCAATGTTGCCAAATTGCACACTACGCCACTGCATTTTATGTAACATGGGATTCAATGGAATTTAAATAGATATTTTGCAAAAAATTGTATGACCCATTAAGATTCTTTGAAAATCATGCGAACTGTCTAAACGGTCTAAAAAAAATCTAAAAAAAAGGTCAACTCAATAAATGCGTAAATGAAAGGGTTAAGGTGCGAAATCTTTTTTTTTTTTTTTTTTAAATAGAAAAAAACTCGCAGTATTGGCAACAATGGTTTCGCTGTTAATGGATTTTTCGTCCCAAGCTGTGTCTCGCCGTTCGCGCACTCTTTGCTTTGCCATCGCCGCGCTGCGTTTATTTGCCATCTGATTAAAACCGCTGTGTATAAACTGTGTTGAGAGCTATCGACCAATCGACCTATCGACCGGAGCTATCTATTCGATTTCATACCGATGAGTCATTTTAGAATCAATGGGTTGGAGGAAATGGGGGGGAGAGAGATACTCGTTGCCTTGAACAGCTTTTTCCGTTTAATAGTTTTGCGCAAGAATTTATCGCTGGAATCACCTGTACATCTCACGGGTTCACAATGGGAGAGACTTCTTGGCACAGTAACGATCTTCGTCACCTGAATAAGTATGATGATGATGGGGTCAAGATGAGCAGGAAGTAGGTACATTATTTAACTCCAAGTTAACCCTTTCACTCCATAGTCCCGTATATAGCCGTAGCCAGGAAATTGCGTTTCTCTCTCCTAGCCCATTTAAAGGAATGCGTTGGAAAAGGACAGAAACAGGGGCTGAAGTCACGTGACAGCCCCTATATCCATCCTTTTCTAACACATGCGTTTAAATGGGCTAAGAGAGAGAGAAAGAAAATATCCTGGCTACGGCTAAGGTCCCGTATATAGAGGGCGTTCTGTCAACATTGATTCTTATGAGATTTATTTGACAAATATTGGCATGCATATGAAATGGATCGGATGCGTACAGTGGCGGAGCGTGCAATTTGGCAATGTTGTATTGTGTTCATTTAAAAACATGTAAAAAGTCGAAAGCGAAGGTGTTCACCGAACACTCAACAGATCGATCTTTTTCATGGGTTTAAATGGACGAACTGCAACGTTGTCAAATTGTACGCTACGCGCCACTGGTTGCGTACTCTACTTTCACTACAGTAGAACCTTGATTCTTATGTAGAATTCGGCAAAAATATGCAAACGATGCGTACATTCAAAAAGTTCAAAAACCTCTCATCAACTCAGAAATCACTTCACTTTCAAACAACCTGCGGTACTTTAGACATTTTTTGCACTATCATACTACTATATAGACGGAACATACCGTGTTTATGTTTAAACGATATCGTAAACCACAAATTTATGAAATTTTCTTCTACATACGGAGGGTTTGTTTACTTTTCGCGTACTAGCTTTCATGACGCTGTTGAAGTAACAGTGACTGCAGTAATTATTGTTAATTTTTCCTGTACTTGAATATTATTCTGGAGAACATTATCTCTTTCAATAACGACCATTTACTGTCGAAAATCGGAATCTGACCTATAAGAGATAGCGAAACAGCGGCAACAGCGCAGAGGCAAAGGACCATTCGCCCTTTTTCAATTTGCCTCTTGGGAGCTCCATAGATCCGCTTCTTCTTCTTCATTTTGAATGACATGGCGCAACTCTCATAGTATGTAGGGACTCTACCAGGATTCGAGAGAATATGAGAGTTGCTGAGCTCTGACAGTGATTTTTTTTTTTTTTTTTTTTTTTTTTTTTTTTTAAATACAAATAAATACAAATTTGGCAACTGCGGTATTGTGCGGGAGTGTAGTCGTCTCGTCGCGGTCAGTCACGCGGTGGCGACTGTACGGATTGTCAGATACCGCCGTGACATTTTTTATTTTTATTTATTTCTCCTTTGAGTTTTAACCCCGTTCACCGTTGCGATAGTAAACAATGCTGCCAAATTCAGAAAAAAAAATATTCTCATTTCACATCAAGTCTTATGGCAAAATTGGTATATTTTTCACCAAATCTGGCACCACCGGATAGTAAGTACGACAAGTACGTATGTATTTTGAGGTGGACGATTGCCCAGAAGACTTGCATTGTTTGCACTCCTCACGCTCACGGCTCACGCACTCGCAGTTTCTCAGGTTGGCTGTGGCAGTGATGCCGAATTTGGCGGGAGGTTCAAAAAATATTACATTGAGTTAAATAAGGAAAAATGCGTATAATTTAAGAAAAACGGCAGCCCTGGTCAGTCATCCAGATCCCCGGATCCCATCTTCCGATTCACAAAACGACTTATCCCTGATGCGTCTTTGCACGGCACCGCACACCGCAAACTGCCCGCGCGCTGGCTCGACCGACGACCGTCCAGTGGCCACGCGGTTTTATGTACGACGCGACGCGACCATAAACCATCAAGCGCATCAACGTGTGTCACGTGTGTCAATTATTGTCAGATGGGAACCAGCCCGTGTTTACATCAGCCATCACTCCTCTTCCACCTCCTCCTCCTCCTCCCCCTCCTCCCCCTCCTCCCCCTCCTCCCCTCCTCCCCCTCCTCCCCCTCCTCCCCCTCCTCCCCTCCCCCTCCTCCCCCTCCTTCACCTCCACCTCATCTGTCAGCTCAGTCTCCAGTCTCGTATTAAAAGTGGGTCAACTCCAGTCTCTTCAACAGTCAACAGTATTGCCAGTTCGGCAACGCTGAGTGGTGATCGGGGGATGCAATAAAAATAAATAAATAAATAAATAAATAAATAAATAAATAAACAAATAAATAAATAATTAAATAAATAAATAAATAAATAAATAAATAAATAAAACAAAGGTTCTTGAGCAGAAGTGGCAAGTAAAATACTCAATGTGCGATCCTACAGGCAATGCTCGCAAAGACTGTTCTCTGATGGACAGCGTAGCGTCACTGTAGCAAGAGCTGCAACTTTGAGTATTTTCAATGGCAATTTTTCAGTTCAGAATAATGTTTCATGACCATAGGTGGAAATAGGGGAGCTGAGGGACTACCCCCCCCCCCCAGAAAATTTTGGAAACAAAAATTGTTTAACCATTTGGTCTTGTGATTTGGCACTTCTTAAAATGTCGGCTCTCATGGAGAATTGAAGAAGCAAAAACAAAAAGATTGTCAAATACAAAATGTCTTTTCTCCCCAAAATTTGACTGGACTGTCAGTGAGAAAGGATTATCAAAGAGCTCGATTGTCAGAGTTATCGCAAGGATCAAATTCATGAGAAGCAAAAAACCTTAAAAAATCATCTCTTTTCTGCCACCTGCTGCTCAGCCCTTCTAGAAAAATTCCTATTTCCGCCTATGGTCATGATAAATTTTTGTGAATATTCACGGCTTAATATTTCTGTAAATTTTCATCGTTTAGGGCTCAATACATCGATTGACGATTGCAGTAATATATTATTCTCATTTTCGGAAAAGACAAAACTTAGAAAAGAAACTGGTGGGTAGTGGCTATAAAATTTAATCAAGATTTGACACTTTGAGAGTTTTCCTTGGAATTGCGTTAACTTGACTGAGAAAGGTACCAACTACTCTTTTACGACCAGATTACGAAGACGAATCATCGGTTCGCTCGCTCGCTCGCTCAAATCAAGTGAGTAGTTAAATATTTCTACACGGTGGTCCTGATTTTGCATACACCATTTATTGAAGGCGCTTGTGAGGAAACATTATTTTTTAAATATATGTTTTCACAAATTTGGAGTCACAATATTGTTGAGAATAAAAAACTGAAATTGTGTGAGGCAGATGTAATCAGTAATCACAGAAACAAATGCATACTCGGGCGTGGTATTGAAAATAAAAAACTGAAATTGTGCGAGGCAGATGTAATCAGTAATCACAGGAACGAATACATATTCGGGCGTGGTATTGAAAAGGCTAATAACTCTTGACGACTCTATAGATATATTCTGAGTATAATATTTCAGAGTTTTGTAATGGGTCTGTTGCAAACTTTTGCTACAGCGCTATAGAGTGTGCAATCTAAAGTAAACTCGCCTGAAAAGTCCAATGATGGCATCAGAAAGCAATGAAATGCAACAATAAACTCACAAAATGCGTTTAATGAAATCCAAGATGGCGGCAAAATATCGAGCGATCTGTATGCATGCACCACGAACATTCAGTAATAGCCAACCTCACAATATCCATCACAACCAATCACAACGTAAATAAACACATAACCTCTACCTGCAGTGAGGTTGTCAAAGTTGGCAATCCTTGGATGATCACGGTGCATACATTCAGATTCCTCGATATTTTGCCGCCATCTTGGATTTCGATAAACGCCTCTTGTGAGTTTAATATTGTATTTATTGACTTTATGATGCCACCAATGGACTTTTCAGGCGATCTTACATTGGAGTAAACACTTTTTATCGCTGTAGCAAAAGTTTGCAACAGACCCATTGGAATGATTCTCGGGAAATTCATAAACATTTTCAAGGGAATCAATGAAATCTGAGTGTTCAGGAGATTTTTCCTCTTTTCTATATGGCAACTCTGGACTTCAGTCGGTCAATGAATGGTTACCACTCATTCACCGTGACACCGAGACAGAGTTAGAACAGACTGTCCGGATAATTGGCGAGCTTGGCGAGCTTCGCACGCCAATCGCCTTGTCCGGCCGGCTGCGGCGCGCGGCGCAATGCGATGTTCAGCATTGTCTTCTTGTTCGATGCATCGGAAAATGCACGATTTTCTTTTTTGGACGGCGAGTATTTTAAAGGCTCTTTTTTAAGTGTAGATCGCTTGATCGAGGCTAATCGTTTTTTTCTGATCTTTTGGAGGTATTGCAATATTTTTAGACGGATATGCGAAGCTCTGACACAATCAACGCGGAAGTGGCGGCTTGTGCATTTTGGCAACTGCGTGACGTTTCCCCTCCATTTGACTCAATGTAAAACAATCGAATGCTGCCGAAGCGCTGCTGTATTATCGAATTGACTGTTCTAGATAGAATCAAATTGACGAAAAGCATTGTTGCCAAATTGCACTAGCTGCCACCGGAACGCGGTATATCTATCAGCTAAAACTTATTTTTACATTTGAACATCTAACATTTAAAAGATTCATCTTTTACATGGAGAATTTTGAAACTGTTTAATGCTTTTATCTTTTATTTAGTGACGGATTAAAACGGATTAAACGGATAAAACGGATTAAAAACGGATTAAACGGATTTCTGCTGAGGAACCGCACGTTTCTGATGTTTAAGCGTAAAGGAAGGAATTGCTGCTATGGATTATTTCCTTTGTACTTAGTGCCCTTCTTTTTAAAGCCACTTATTTGTTCATGAAGAATTGAAACGCTGAGTATTTCATTTGTTCACCGCACAAGTCAATGGAGGATCCAAGAATCAGTGGCGATGCGTGAAATTTGACAACGATGTACTTTCTACATTTAAACTTACTGAAAGAATCGAATGCTTTGGTCATCGGCGATGACTAGATGTTTCGACCTTTCTAATGTGTTTAAAGGGGAAAAAGCGATGCTGCCAAATTGCACGCCTCGCCATCGCCACTGCCAAGAATGTATTCTTCTATCTCGTCTCCCATTAGAACGCGTACGTGTTAGAAAAGGACGGATTAGGGGCGAGGTCACGTGTTTTTCTCTCTCTCTTCTATCCTCTTCTAATAAATGCATTCAAATGGCCGAGAGACAAGGACAATTCTTTGGATCCTCCAGATACGTAAGCTTGCAACAGACCCATTTATTCCATTTATAAGTGCAGCACTAATTTAAGCGTCATACGATGAATCTTCATAAGCTGACCCGTACCTGTCCGGCACGATGTTACTGTAGGACAAGACTAGTGACCAGTGGCGGCTCGTGCAATGTGGCAACAACGAGCTCTCTCCATTTAGACCTACGTAAAACAATCGATCTCTAGGGAATTCCCTGAACACCTATGAGAAATCGATACTTTTGCTTGGTGCAAATGGCAAAAAGACTTAATGCGAAATAGCACGAGCCGTCACCGACAACAACAGTAACTAGATCCTATCTCGTATCAGGTTCAACAAAATCATAAAAATAAAGTTATTATCCTCATAAACCCCCTTCTAATTTTTTCTAACGGCAAAACTGTTATCTGATAGTGATAGCAGAGTCGGACTCCGCGTTATCTA
>VMOF01000001.1:52847159-52936362 GCA_011764245.1 Trialeurodes vaporariorum
CGAGACAGCGCGCAGTGTTAAGTTGGGCAATTTCGGACGCGATGCTCAACTGCCGCGGTGGCGCGGTCGGTAGCGTCTCTGACCATCCTACTAGTGGTCGCCGGTTCGAATCTCGCAACAACTGCTAGTTTTTAACTTTTTTAAGCAAACTTATATTAAAAAAAAAACAACACCACCACTAACAACAACAACAACAACAAAATTGACGCCGAAAGTCTCAAAATAATAATAATAGAACGCATGTTTGATATTTTATGAATGGAAATTAGGGATGAGAACCGAAATTAATTTTAGAACCTGTTCCGGTTCCGGTTCCTTGAGAGCACGAATTCCGGTTCCAGGTTCTGGTTCCGGTTCCTTGACAGGATGAATTTCGGTTCCGGTTCCGGTTCCGGTTCCATGGCATCCATGATTTTAGGTTCCGGTTCCGGTTTCGGTTCTGGAACCGGTTCTTTATCGGTTCTTTAATATTTTTAATGATACGGATGATAGTGAAGAAAAAAAAATAGGAAAATAGAAGAAATTCAATCTCTTGACAAAAATATGTATTTTTGATCATTTTTATTTGTCAGAAAATAAAATTAGGCACAATTTACCATCATGATAGTTGATTCTGGTGAAATTTACCATCATTTCTTGTTGAGGTCAAAATCAGCTACCATGATGATAAATTGTACCAGTCTTTTTTCTCCGAGAATGTCATGGAAAAAGTTAATGAGGTGGTTAATTAATTTCTATAAGACCTTACAAGAAGTATGCTCTCAAGTAGCTCAGGAGTTAAACAGCTGCGCAACGGGGACATGATAATTTATTTTTGCTTTGCACAATATACACGTTGATGTATCGTTCAATTCATCATATTCATAGAATTTTCTTATATTATTTTCTTTTCTTCGACCCGCCATTTTCCAGAACTGAAGATTTTGCTTCAAAAGAAGTTTGCGGTTTATTCGCGGGTCTATGGAAACGAAGCGTCACTCCAAAATAGTACAGCAAAAGTTAGGAATAGAGAAGGAGAGAAAAAAATCTCAGCTGATAAGAACCGAAATGGAGCCGCTGTACACTTTCGGTTCTTGGAACCTTACCTGGGGTTCCGGTTCCGGTTCCGGTTTTTTAATCAGATGAATTTCGGTTCCAGGTTCCGGTTCCGGTTCCTTGACAAAATGAATTTCGGTTCTAGGTTCCGATTCCGGTTCCTGGAATAATTTCGGTTCTACCGGTTCTAGGTTCCGGTTCCGATTCCGGTTCGCATCCCTAATGGAAATACAAACTCACCAAAGTAATGTAGTTTAAAGCATTCATTCTATAGAATATTCGCCGTCCAATGAAAATCATACATTCAACCATTCATTGAAAACCACAGCTATCCCACCATCCAATGAAAGCCGTTTCATCCATTTCAGGCCACTGTTTCGTGCAAACTTCGGAGTTTTTTTTTTTTTTTTTTTTTTTTAATAACACAAATTAAATCCAAAAAATAAATTAACAAAGAAATTTACTTCAAGAATTTAATGTGTGTTATTAAAAAAAAAAAAAAAAAAAAAAACACCGAAGTTTGCTCGAAACAGTGGCCTGAAATGGATGAAACGGCTTTCATTGGATGGTGGGATAGCTGTGGTTTTCAATGAATGGTTGAATGTATGATTTTCATTGGACGGCGAATATTCTATAGAATGAATGCTTTAAACTACATTACTTTGGTGAATTTGTATTTCCATTCATAAAATATCAAACATGCGTTCTATTATTATTATTTGAGACTTTCGGCGTCAATCTTGTTGTTGTTGTTAGTAGTGGTGGTGGTGTTGTTTTTTTAAATATAAGTTTGCTTAAAAAAGTTAAACAACTAACAGTTGTTCCGGGATTCGAACCGGCGACCACCAGTGAGATGATTAGAGACGCTACCGACCGCGCCACCGCAGCAGTTGAGCATCGCGTCCGAAATTGCCCAACTTAACACTGCGCGCTGTCTCGGCGACGATTTCGTCGTAATTTTTCCGAAACTTTGAAAAATTTTTTGCGACGAAACTAAGGCCTATTCACAAAAAAGTGAAAAATATGGGTCTAATATTTTGTCATGAACTACCATCCCTGAAAATTTGATCAAAATCGGAGGCGGAGTCACCGTAAGGTCCCCTTGTTAGTCACAAGCATCAAGTTCATCTATATGGTCAGGCATGCAATAATCATTGAGTGACCGACACATTGAATCACTTCTAATAGATTTGGTTTTTCATTGTTCCAATCTCTTGTTTGTAAATATCCACTGGCGAAAATCATTTCCCCCCGGATGGATCTTATACCTTCTGAGTTTTCAACGGCGTTCTTCTCCGGATTTTAAGCCGCATTCGAGAGATTTATTTCCATTTATGAATGAATAATATTTATTAGTCAATCGTAACGACTTTAGATGAAACGAAAAGTTCAATGGTTTTACTTTATTCATCAATTGTCTCTCCCCCCCCCCCCCATATTGTGATGAATGGTTGCTATCTCGAGCGTGTTTATCGACGTATTTCTTACATTGTTTGCGTAATTTCATTGACCAATTCGATTATCTGGTATTATTTCGACGAACGTATAAGTTTTTTTGATATGTCCGTCTCATCAAAACAATGAACCAGAAACAAAAGCCATAAAAATAACAACAAAGCACAAAAAAAGGACACAGTAATCTATGTCCTTGAAGTTAGGCAGCACTGCTACAGGCATTTCTCTAGATCAGGATTGATGGTGTCTTATTTCTGTCGTCTCTCTTGCATGGAAAAGAACAAACAAATTAAAGAAAATCAAATGGGTCCGTTGCAAATTGGTGCTACGCCGTAATGGGGCTCTTGCAAAATTTTGCTATAAGTACCCGGCAAAAAATAAATCGCCCGATTTGGTCCTAAAAACGTCCTAAAAACCGCCTAATATTATCCGAGTGTCGTTTCGGTTTCGAAGCGAACGTCCTAGTGTTGGCCTGCAGTGCGGTTTGAGTAAGGCGGATGTCCTTTTCTCGTGAATTTTTTGGAAACAATGCAGACCTTAGCCCATTTGCATGCGTTAGACTTAAGGTTTTTCCCAGGACGTTTTTCGGCTCCGGGAAATAATCTTAAATATAACAGGGACGTTTTTCGGGCAGTTTAATTTTTCGCCGGGTAAGCAAATAAATAGTCCAATATTGTGTAAAGACCAGCAAAAATTACGAAAATCACACTGAGAAAGACTAAAATTCAGTAATAAACTCACATTTTTGCTATAACGGCAAGATGGTAATGGCTGTTCGACGCAGGTATCATGGGACATTCCTGTCTATTATGTCACTTTCTTCTGAAACACAGAGATATTATTAGGTCTCAATTTAGATAGGAATCTCGAATCTCCCATGATACCTGCGTCGAACCGCCACTAAGCTCGATTCTGAGAGTGAATTTTGTGATTTTATAGTGTACTCATCGTCGCATTTTTACAGGTTTGTATGCAAGAATCAACTCTTCAATCCCCTATTGCAAAAGTTTGCAAGAGCCCCATCGGGGGTAGGTCTCATTGTAAACTCACTTGAAAGCACCAAAAGTTTCGAAATCCACTCACAAACTCAATAAGTGCGTTCAACAAACTTGCAAGATGGCGGTAGAATGAATGGGTGACGATGGGGGCTCCCATCTATAATAGTAGCTTCCTGTGCTTGCTTATAGAAAAGTATGATTCACTAAAGAGAAATCTGCAATTAGATGGGACATGGGACTCAGGGCTGCCGCTTTGCGTATAATCAATGCTATTTTTCTATTCACCTATGATTCCACCGCTTGAGAAAAGATTACACAGTTCAGATCAGTGTATGACTGTAATGCACAAAAATTCTCTGATCTGTAATCTTTCCTTATAATCGGTGGAAACTCGACCGTTGATTAATTAAAATATCCGCAAGTTTTTTAAGTCATCGACGACTCTACCGGCTGAGAAAAGATTACAGATACGACTATTTTAGTTTATTACAGTCATGCTCTAAATTGAACTGTGTAATCTTTTCTCAACCGGTGAAATCATAGGTGAATTGAAAAATAGCATTGATTTTGCGCAAAATGGCAGCCCTGATGGGACTACCCCATCGTCTCTCGTTCATTCAAACGTCATCTTGTAATTTTATGAAACGCATTAATTGAGCGTGTTGAGTGGATTTTCAGCTTTCTGATGCTCTCATCAATGTTATATTCAAGTAGTTTTACATAGGAATCGACCAAGGTTATAGATTAAAGAGGTATGCTCATCTGACTTCGCGCCACAAAGTCAGTAGCGCGCAGTTCAAAATCCAGATCCAAGATGGCCGGAAAAAGCAGAAAACATTGTATACTCTTTCCAGAAAACATTGGGCTCCGTCTCCACAAAAGCAGAAAATAGTCCGATGTTTTCTGGAAAGAGTATACAATGTTTTCTGCTTTTGTCGGCCATCTTGGATTTGGATTTTGAACTTCGCGCTACTGACTTTATGGGCATACCTCTTTAATCTATAACCTTGGGAATCGACCCTCCATAACACTGTATCAAAAGTTCCTCCTTTCTTGACCCGCTGTGGTCAATTTTGTACCAGGAAGCTCGCGAGTACTTTTCTAAAGTTCCCGATACAGATTTTCTACTTCTTGTTAGTGAGAGTGTTAGTCATATTTAGGCTCGTCTCAAAAACCTGCATCGTCTCAAGTTCTCCGAGGCAATCAAATAAATTGTTTTCTAATTTCAGCCATAAATCGCATCGATAGATGGGCAGGCAGGCGGCTCTCAAATAGGTGTGAAGTCCGAGACTTCATGACTTTGTATAGTTTTTTTTAAAGGTAATATCAATTGACTCCATTTTATAAAATGAATTGTACAACTTCGTGATGGTATGGCAGTGTTGCCAGATGTATGTTTTCATGCCGCATTATACTTATACGAATCGATGTAAAATAATCGGATTTTAACCTCAAATGTGGTAACACTGTGGCATGTCCCGATATTTTTCTTCTTTCTTTCTTGTAATCGAGGCGGGGATGTCTCATTTTGTCCCGCCTGGTCTCTGTAGCCTGTCCTGGTCTGTTTTTTTTTTTTTTTTTTTTTTTTTTTTTAATTGATGACAAATCGAATTCCAATCAGAGCTGTCTCCGAACTGAACTCTGTATGTGTGTGAAATTGACAATTAACGCACTCACCAAACAAATAAACTAACGGGGAGCCAGCAATCCGCGAGTTTTGCACCTGGTGCACGTTCCTCGGCTCAACAGTCAACTTCAAGTTGAGAAAAATATACACGAGTCGCTTGACCCACATAGCCTCTTAATGTTTTCAGAACAATTAAGACAGGAGAGGGGAAAAAGAAGAAAAAGGCCGAACAGTGCTAAGAATTTTTTATTAAGAAATTATGCCCCTCATGTCTCATTGTAAGCGCATTTACTCTCAGCTCAAAGCTTCCATTATACCTTATTTTTACCGCGGTCGCATACCACATAATCTTTGCTCGGAATAAATTTTGCGTTTTGCTCGCCTTGGTTTACTTTATATTTATTTACTTCAGTACTCCTCCGATTGTAAGAGTTGCGACAATTATTGAGAGTGCAGTCGACGCGCATGCGCACTGCTCTGATTTCCGCGTCTCGCAATCTGGCGTTTGTTGAAATCTCGCTCAGAGTTTGATCAATCATTTGGCTTTAAGCTGAATCTTCAGCGTTTAGTGCCGATTTCTGCCACCAGAGCGCTACCGTTCGATTAGAGTCCAATTACAGGCCGAAAGTAATTTATTTTTAAGAGAACAGAGTGTCAGTTCATAGATAATTATCTGAAGAGTGTCTCTGCAAAAAATCTCGTCAATAACTTCAAAAATAAGGCTGAAAGTACCAAAAAATAAAATATCGAATTTCCATACAAGAATCGATTTGCGATATTTCATTTTTTGGTACTTTCTGCCTTATTTTTGAAGTTATTGACGAGATTTTATGCGGAGACACTCTTCAGATGATTATCTAGTAACTGACACTCCGTTTTCTTAAAAATAAATTACTTTCGGCCTGTAATTTGACTTTAATCGAACGGTAGCGCTCTGGTGGCAGAACTCGGCACTAAACGCTCAAGAATCACGTTAAGTAGGAATGTCTATTGGGGCGTTTTCAGATAAAAAATAAGGTAGGTGACCCAAAGGTGGCCATACCTAAGCTAGTGAGTTAGTCACTAAAGGGTTAGAAAACTTTGGCTTAAAGCAACTACTTAGGTTTTGCCAAAAAACTTGCTGTCTAGGTAACTGGCTTTGCATACCTGTATATTAGCAGGCCTTTTTAAGTCATTAATATTTGAAAAGCTTCTTTCGGGCTCTTCAAAGCTCTTAGTTTCGGGAAAATATTTTGCT
The DNA here is from genome assembly GCA_011764245.1 of Trialeurodes vaporariorum. Classification (NCBI taxonomy): domain Eukaryota; kingdom Metazoa; phylum Arthropoda; class Insecta; order Hemiptera; family Aleyrodidae; genus Trialeurodes; species Trialeurodes vaporariorum. Next base: position 52,853,512 of record VMOF01000001.1, read on the forward strand.
CTACCCATGCTCTCTCCAAAGTTGGGATAAAAATCCATATTTTACATTTCAATCAGTGGCGTCGCGTGCAATCTGGTATCGTTGCATTACGTCCAATTAAACCCATTTATAATATCGATTTGAGGGAGTGCACTGTACACCTTTATTAGTTCGACCGTTTTCATGCGTTAAAATGGACTAACCGCGCCACTAATTTCAATGAAACAAGCAAAATTTTAAATTCTTGCTTTTAAAAATTCCGGGTCTGATTATTTATTTCAGTAGCTTTTATTTGAGCCAGGGGCGAAGGTATTCTATCTTGTTTAACAGAAACCACAATTTTCCGAAAGTTCGAAGAGGTGGATTCAGTCACTTTTCATCCTGTCATGCTTAACAATTGATAGTTGTTTGACTTTCATGAAAAACGTTGCTTCGTAGCTTGATGAAGCCCCATAAGTTCCAGCTCGGAGCTTTATCGTTGCGTACAGCTGGTGTTTCCATCTTCCATAAAAGTCGGACAACTGTCAAGTCCAATCTTTTCTGGAACAGCCTGTAGCAAAATAACTTTCTCGTCCACTACAGTTTTGACAAGGAAGTGAATAAATATCTGCGTGGGTTTTTTTGTTTTTATTATTTTCTGGCAACTACGAGTTACCGAGTTGATAACATTATTTTATCTGTTATTTATTTCCGATAAAATAATCAATTATCACAAAAATCAAAGCTTCGAGAGGGAAAAGGGTATACAGCGAAAACAATCCAAACTGATATTTTACAGAACAGAAGTTATAATCCTTCAGTCAACATCCATAAAATAATCAATTATAAAGGCCTCAATCTTCGCCGTCCAAACTAATAATTTTGCCGTAAAGTAGTGAAAAAAAAAATGAAACAGGGACGATGGATCGATGGACCGATGGTCGATGAAATCACCCGCCGGAAGCGAGTGCAAAAGTGGGCGAACAAATTACCAGTTGCCTGGTGCCCGGTGCGTCCCGGAGAGCATCGACCATCGTGTCTTGTGCTCGCTCTCAAGCTCAACTTTCTATTAGTCATCGAAGGACGCGAAACTTTAAAAAAAAAAAAAAAAAACCCTCTCTCCTACGATACAATACGCGAAGAGACCTTCCTTTTATAACCCCGCGCGATCAATTGTGCGATCGATCAAACGAGCGATCAATCAATCGACAAATCCTCCGCGGATTCTATTCTTTGCGCAGAGCTCAAGAAAATATATCGATCGTTAAAACACGGCTATTCCTCTCTTTTGCTGATTCTTCGAAAAACAATTATCGATAGTTGATCATGAATTTATTGGTTTATAAGCTCTATGGGATCGAGAGGTTCGATTTTGCATGCGCTTATTAAGTCGATTAAAAGACAATCGACCGCGCATGCGCAGTCAGAGTCGGAGTCGGAGGATTGATGAACAATTATTGAGAACATTTCCGGAAGAAGGGCCCATAAAACAATCGGTGTGCTCTTCCTCAGAATGGGTCTGTTGCAAACTTTTGCTACAAAGGCTGCCCCCTCCCTGGCTACGCCACTGGTATGTATTTAAGTAATCTTTGGTTTTAAAGGCACCGAATTAGATGATGCCGAAGAATTGCATGTGACGGCTCTGTCTGAAATATTGTGTATAGGTTTTCCCCAGTGTTTCCAGATCGAGGGTAAAAAGCCGTATCGTTCCCATTTAAATCAATGTAAAGCGTGCGCCTTTTTCTCTCCAATCTAGCAACACTGGTTTTCCCGGAGAATCTGGCAACACTACGTCCATCTGTCTAAGAGCAGAATATCGTCGATGTGCGATGCGCGATGCCGCCCGCGTAGCATCGCACCAAACCGCACGGCGCGCGCGCGGCAAAAATAAAATCACGACAATCACGCAAAACGCGACTGAGGAGCTTAGAGAGGGGGGGGGGTGGAGGTTAGGATGGCGAAGCGACCGCGCGACAAGCCAATCACGTTCACGTTTTCCGAAACGGACAAAATATTCAAATGACCCGCCGTTCGGCGCCCGCGACCCCGGCGACACAACTTTGCATTTCAATGCCCATTCATCACTCACAATTATCCTTGTTGGGCTATGAGAGGCTACAGAAGTGGAGGGTGGGTAGACAGGGGGGGGGGGGGGGGGGGCAGGGGGCTATTGGAGAGTGAGGCCCCTCGCGCACACTCGAAGTCCTCACGAGGGGATATGAAGCGCGATATTACTGACGCGTGATATAATTACGGGCGCACTTTCGAATTTGGCGCCACGAACAGGGAACACACCGCGTGAGCGCGCGCGCTCGAGTCAAGACTTTATGGATGGTTTTATTGAATCGATATTAGAAATCGATATTGTTAGTTTTATGGGGCATTGCGCCAGCGGGAAGATCCGATTCTGCAGGATGGAACCAAAGGACACACTGTATTCTGTCTCTGAGAATATATTTGCATAGGCTATTCTTTCTCGCGGTGACTGGATGCAAACTTCGCCACAGCTACAGCGAGGGCTATAATTTCTACCGTGAATCATATTCGTGCCACAACCTCTTTTGGGTTCAGTGGCGTCATTTCCGGGGGGCAGGGGGGGGGGGGGCAACTGCCCTCCCAAAGGTCGGCCAAAAGTGTGAAAGTGATGACCTTTTTTTTTTTTTTTTTTTTTTTTAGATAAAATTAAAAAGTTTTAGATTGATAAAATTTGGTGGTCATGAGAAAAAAAAGAAAAAAAGGTCATCACATTTTTGCTCCCCCCCCCCAAGCCGAATCCGAAATGACGCCCCTGTTTGGGTTGCATGACTTCGTGAGACTGGAATGATTGGACCTTTTATTTCCGAGAAAAAATCATGTCCATGCTAAGTTTAATAATTCTGCCATGCTGTTTCCCTGTAATCAGTATAATCCGAGGGTGGATTTTAAAGTAAGTTTACCTATTTTTTCTTCAGGCACTATTAATGTTAGAAAAAAAACAAACCCAGAATTGGAACGTACGTACTCTCAGCTTTTTAACGAGCTACAGTTTTTCAAATTTGGATTACGCGTTGCGGAGATATCGTGGATTTTACACACCCGTCTCTCCTTCAAACGTGCCCACCTTTTAAGCCTCACAGAAAGCATGAGTTTGAGACTTTGAAAAAGTAAAATAGAGCTATTATTTTATTGAAACAAGTTATAACATTGTTGTGAGGCATCTCACCTTATTTTTTGACATAGTCACCCGCTAGATTCTTGAATTTTTTATATGGTGCAAAAATTTCTGTATACAGCCGTCGTAAAATTTTTTCCCCATAATCCTCAACCAGGTTTTGACGCAAGCTGTTAATCCAGTTTCAATTCATGATGCTTGCACTGTGAGTACTGACCGAAATTTTGAAGATCGATACAAATTGGATCATTTTATCCGTAGAAGAGTAGTCTAAGTACGTACGTTTTAACGCTGGGTTTGTTTTTTTTTCTAGCATTGATAGTTTCTGAGAAAAAAAAATAGGTAAACTTACTGTAAAATCCACCTTCGTAATAGTTTATGAACCTAAGCCCGCGTATTCAGGAGAGTAGGTAGCGATGTAGAGGTGGTAAACTACCTAAAAAAGTCAGATTACACGCACAAATAATTGAACTTTGGCCCCCTCGATTAATACCCCCCCTGGTTTTTTTTTTTTTTTTTTTTTTTTTTTTTTTTTTTTTTTTTTTTTTTAATATACCTACCCTTGTGCTCTGTGACAAAGGACCGTGCATGATGCTTAGAAATCAGAATATCGATCGATCAGAAACGATAGCATGCGAGAGGGAATGTTTGAGTGTTATGTTAGAAGGGTTGAGGCAATAAGGACCTGGTAATTTAAGGAAGATGATTGGTGGGTGAGGATCAACTGGAGGACGACTTTGGGGGGAAATTTTAAGAAACGCCAAATATGTAGATATTTAATGAGAAAATTAAATGTTAATGTTGGAAGTTTGAGATTTGAAAGAGATCTCAAGGCTCGTTTGAACCAACCTTCAGATTTACAACAAATCCTTACATTTTTCAACTTCCATTTTTAATTTCCTTGGCAAACATCCATTCTATTTCTATCAATTTAACCCTTTCTCAGGGTAACCCATCAGTTCCTCTAATTCAATACGTCACAATTCCCCTCAGTGGCGGCGCGTGAAATCTGGCAACAACTTATTCTTTCTATTGAAACTTCCCGGAAAAAAAAGAATATGAAATTTACCATTCGCAAAGCTGATTTCGGCCCCCACCAGAGTTAAGATAAAATTGACCAGAGTTATGGAACATTTGACTAGGAATCAGGTCAGTTTCACTTGATACCTGGTCAAATGTTCCATGACTCTGGTCAAGTTTATCTTAACTCTGGTAGGGGCCGAAATCAGCTCTGCGAATGGTAAATTACACCATTCTTTTTTTCCCCGTGTATGTAAAACAATCGATCTTTAGGATGTGCACTTTGCACCCCCAATGTATCGATACTTTTGCATAGGTTTAAATGGAAAACTAACATGGTTGCCACATTGCACGAGCCGTAAGGAACGGAACAAAATGAAGGAACGGAACAAAATGAAGGAACGACGCGACTCGCGACTCTATAAGCAAACGGCGGATGCTTCGATACGGAGGAGACGAGAGGAGGAATATCAAAGGATAAGCAAGAGAATATAAAGAGAAAAAGAAAAAAAAAAGATCCATCCGCGATTCTTTGAGGAGGCACGGGCAAGAGGGAAGAGCGGAGCCCAACTGGAGCCCATCGGAGGATTTCTCTCCTAAAACAGAAACTGGCCGATTTTAAAAACGAGCGCCTTATTCCGCTTTATCCCGCCGTGCCGCTGCCGCTGCCGCGCGCGCCGCCCGCAACCAGCCGCATTGAACATTCAGCCATTCAACCGCATGAGATAGATCGGTGAGCCGTAAGCGCGCGCGCTCATCAGCTTCGCAAAGTCGAGGACAACGACGCGACGCGCGTGCGTCGAGACGACGATATGCGACATGACGCAAAGGAGTTAGGCGGGTGGCCGATGCGATGGTGGTGAGGCGTTGCCGGATTACCGCAGCAATGGGTCTGTTGCACACTTCGGCTACAGCGTTTTAAAGTATCAATTCCTATGTAAAAAGCCGAGAAAATAACAATGGCAGCATCAGAAAACACTAAAATTCAGTATTAAACTCACAAATGGCGAAAAACACTAGACACTATTCACCCCTGTATCTTTCCACCATGCACGTGCACGATATTTCGCGAAATGAGCGCGGCACATTCGAATAATCACGGCCGACTGTCATCACAGCTGACTTCATAAACAAATAAACAGTAGACACTGACAGCGTCTGTTCGAATTCTTACGTTTCAATATCCTCAATTCGTCACAAAAGGTTGTGAAAGGTACGAAGACCGATATTTATTTTGTGTCGAAAACTTATCAAAATGAAACAATAACTCACAGGAGATCCAAGTATGATTCCAACTTCGATCATCATGCTTGGAACTCCTGTGAGTTATTGTTTCATTTTGATAAGTTTTCGACACAAATATCGGTCTTCGTACCTTTCACAACCTTTTGTGACGAATTGAGGATATTGAAACGTAAGAATTCGAACAGACGCTGTCAGTGTTTACTGTTTATTTGTTTATGAAGTCAGCTGTGATGACAGTCGGCCGTGATTATTCGAATGTGCCGCGCTAATTTCGCGAAATATCGTGCACGTGCATGGTGGAAAGATACAGGGGTGAATAGTGTCTAGTGTTTTTCGCAATTTGTGAGCATAATACTGAATTATAGTGTTTTCTGATGCTGCCATTGTTATTTTCTCGGCTTTATACATAGGAATTGATACTTTAAAACGCTGTAGCCGAAGTGCGCAACAGACCCATTAATGGTGCTTCTTCTTCTTCTATCGTGTCCGGCAACACCAAAATAACACATTTAAAGATAGATTTATTTAAACAATTTAAATCTCCGCTTTCCAATAGTCAGCAACCTCCGTTGCTTTGTCATTCGCCTTAAAGATATCGTCGCTTGTACAGGAAAAAGGCATGTTAGGACTAGAGTCCCTATATACTATGAGAGTTGCGCCATTGCTGAATCCATTTCTGATTGGCTCTCAGATTTAGGCTGTCAAAAAAGCTCCAAGAGGCAAATGCAAATGGCGGAGAGTTTGTTTACTTTTCGCGAACTCGCTTTCATTACACATTTGAAGTAACAGTGATCGCGGTAATTTTTGTGAATTTTTCCTCTGCTTGAATTTTATGACGGAGAACATTATCTCTTTCAATGACGACCTTTATTGTCGAGAATCTGAACCTAACCTATAAGAGATAGCGAAATAGTGGCAACAGCGCAGAGGCAAACGGTCATCCGCCATTTGCAATTTGCCTCTTGGGGGCTCCATTGATCTGCTTCTTCTTCTTCAGTTTATGAGAGTCTTGTCGCAACTCTCATAGTATATAGGGACTCTAGTTAGGACAAGTGAAAAGATGGTTAAAGTCTTGCACAGCACCACATTCACATTTGTCGCTTTCGGCGAAACCCCACCGCACTAAGTTTGATTTGCACCGTGTTGCTCCAGTTCGTTGTCGGTTGAGGGATTTCCATGTTGTAAAGGGTAGGTTGAAACCAGGGGATGCTTCTTCTCTCAATTTTATCTTCGATTGTGGCACCATGTATTTCCACAGAGCCAGTCGCCGATCTTAATTGTGCTTCAATTGAAATGAAATTAATTGTGCTTCATGGAATCTAGAGTCTCTGTATATGAAGGAGTCAAGACACGTGAACAGAAGTGAAGAAGAAGAAGAAGGTGTCTGAGGAACCTGGAGGCGCGCCTTTTGTTTACATTTTTATCCAACGATCTTCCCGCCAAAGATTACTTATACATGTATTCGTGTGGAAGCAATCTTTGTTAGGTCAACCTAACCTCCAATACCCGTTGGCTTCACTACCTGTTTGAAAAGTAATGTGTGAATTTTATTCTGTTCTGAACACATTTTCATCAATTTCTAATTCGAATTTCGTCAGTGCAAGCTAAAAATGCCGAAAGTTTCCTCAAAGCTGGGCAGCAGTGAAGATGGTTCCATGAAGATGTACAGTTTTTCTTCATCTCTACAATGTCGTTTCTAATAGTGCTGCTTACTGAGGCTAACCCTGGTTAGGTTAGGTTAGGTTAGGTACTGGTATGGTGTGCATGGTCTGATCCTCCTTATATTAGCTGCCATAGCCGTCTCCGATCCAATAACTAAAATGCTAACTCCATCAATGCGCGAAATAGGTTTCCTGTGGCCGCAGCCAGGCCAGGGCCGGTCTCTTCGCCGTCGGGCGGGCGGGCGGGCGCGGGGCTTTTTGCCTCCTTCGTCTCTGCTCACCCGCTCAGAAAGTGCTCTCTGCACTCCTCCGGGCTTCACCAAGCACCAAGCGATGCACAAGCACGCAAAGTTGCATTTTCCAATAGTTACGCCGCCCGCCTTCCCCTTCCCCCTCTCCTCCCCAGCTTCCTCACTCTCTCCCCTCTTCCCGTTCGGGTTTACTCTCCTGCACACCTCCCATCGTCTTAAGAGACGTGACCTTTCTCGGTCACTAGCGTCATCGCCACATTCTCTCTCCCTCCCCTTGCTTCTTCCTCCGTCTGCCGCCTTCCTTCGCTGCTTTTAATAGAATCGCCACTTCACAGCTCAGCATCTACCATCCAATATCCAGCAGCCAGGATCTGACCATCACTTTGTTGCAAGATCTCACAAAATGGGTCTGTTTTGCAAGCTTTTGCTGCAGTGTTATGGAGGGTCGAGTCGAGCACTGTGGCAAATCGGGAGCGGAAATTACTTTAAATGCATCGAAAAGTCTCAGAATCCACCCACAAACTCAATAAGGCTCTTGCAAACTTTTGCTGCAGGTGATTGAAGAGTTGCTTCTTGCACGAAAACCTGTGAAAATGATGATGAGTACACTAAAAAATCACAAAATTCACTCTCGGAATCGGGCTCAATGGCGGAGCAACGCAGGTATCATGGGAGATTTCTATCTAATTTGAGATATAATGCCTGTCTTACTGTATAAAATGTGACAAGTTAGACAGGAATCTTCCCTGATACATGCAGAGCTCCGCCATTACAATCTTACCGTTACAGCTGTTATGTGAATTCATTACTGAATTTTAGGCTATCTTAGTGTGCTGTTCGTGATTTTCGCTGGTGTTTACATGAGATGTAAACTTTTGTTTGAAGCATTTGAATTAGCATTGGCTTGTCGCAAAAGTTTGCAGGAACCCCAATAATGCGTTTAACAAAATTACAAGATGGCGAATCAGCGAGTGAAAATGGGAGAGTCCACTGGCGCAACCAGGATCTCTTTCATCTCTCTCATTTCCCATTTGAATGTTTAAGTAGGAAAAGGACAGAAAGGGGGGATTTCATCCCCTTGTCCATCCTTGTCTAACATACGTTTTTTAATGAAGAAAAGAGAGAGATGAAGAAACTCCCGGTGTGCTATTGGAAGAGTTCCATCTAATCGCAGCTTTCTCGATGATAAATCACTTTTCACAGCAAAAAAAAGCTGCCAATTAGGACTATTCCATTGTTATTCACTAATTCGACCGCCATCTTGTATTGTTATAGGTGCTGTTGCGAATTCAATGATTGAATTAAGTTTGTGAGTGAATTTTGGAAGTGTCTGATTCTCTCAATTTTATTTTCAAGTGAATTAATATAGACATTTGCACTCTCTATTGCTATTCCTTTTCTGATTTATTCAGTCGTACTGTCGCAGAATACTACAATCAGGACGGGAACTTGAAATTTTAAGATATTTTTTACCTCGGGTATCTTCGGACCTGCCTTTGTGGAAAGTGAGCATTTTCGGAAATCGTTGGCAATCACCCGGATTATAATTGGTAGTTGGGCGTCCTGGTTGACATCTGGTGGGTCCTTTTTATTTCTTTTCGGAGTCCCAACAAAACAACGCCTAAATGGACCATACATGCGTTGGCTGATGAGCAAACATGTTGAGGTTAGATTGGATTTTTGTTGTTGGTCAACACAGTCAACGTATAATCCACTCGGATTTTGCTCCCTATCTGTTGAGTCCCCTGCGAGTATATATGATGGTAAATTCCAGTTATTGATTTTATTGGATCTTTTAAGTTTCCGTTCTGATTGAATAGTAGTTTAATTACTCTGCGTTTATTTTATGAAAATTGGCAACAAACTTCCAACTTTCCACCCCTTCTTGCAAGTCCCACTGTCGTGGTCGAGGCGGGATATGCATACAGTCTTTACCAGGCCTAGGTTGAAAAACACGCACCTCATTACGATAAAAAAATAGGTCTGCTCTTTAGTCGTAGATACGCAGAAGTGGCTATTGATTTATACGAGGTTTTCTGCGGACCAGAAGCTAATGAGCAGACCTAATATGTTTATTATAATGAGATACATGAATGTCAACTTAAGCCTAAGAAGGGCTTTTGAGCCATACTGTCGATTAGTGGCGACTCGTGCTATTTGGCAACCGTGTTTTTTTGTCATTTGAGCCTATACTAAAGTATCGAATTCTTGTGGATTCAGTGAATCTCCTGCACATCGATTATTTTACGTAGGTTTAAACGGAGAGATTCCGATTGTTTTTGCCACACTGCACGAGCCGCCACTCCTGCAGATGGCGAATATTTCAAGTCAAAAACTACGGACCTCATTTCCTCATTCCTTAGATTCCACATTCCACTTTATTATAATGCTAGAAGTTGAGCCGTTGCATTGAGTTACGACTCTTTGTAAAAACATCGACGATCTGGTTGACCCATAAAGCACTGCTGATTTTGACCAGGTAATAGGTGTAGAAATAGAGAGGCTAATACACGTTATAAGTCAGTGGCGTCGCGTGCCATCTGGCAACAATGCAACAGCTCCATTTAAACTCATTAAATATATCGAATTTTCCTTGTGCACTGTGCACCCCCTGAATTCGATATTTTACATGAGTTTAAATGGATAGAATACATTGTTGCCGAATTGCACGCGACGCCACTGTTATAAGTACTACTCCAAAGTGTAACAGCATGACGATCTGATTCTGATTTGTTTGCTGACTTTTTTTCTTTTTAACCTTAAATCAAAAATTGTAATTAATCCAGTGGAAAATGGGTTTAACTGAATGTGCAATATAATTGTTTTAGAGCGGCTATCTGGACACAGCATTCTAAAACAAACAACTATCCAGCTGAGAAAATTTGGCTTGTTTCTGTCATAAGTCAGTTTCTTTATCGTGCAAAACATAGTTCCAAAAAAAAAAAAACAGTTTTATCCATTTCTGTGTCCAGATAGCCAGTCTAAAACACTTGTACTATCGTTTTAAACAAATTTCAAATGCATGTGTCTTGATTTTTTATTTTTAAATTTAAAGGTGAAACAATATGAAGCAAATTAACCGCAAGCCTGTGTGAAAAATGTCCATCAGAGATTTCCATCGCATAGCTGCCTCCTCAAAGGCGGATCCAGCAATCTGGCAACTGTGTATTATTCCCATTTGAATACATGAGAAACAATCGATTAGTAACAAGGCCATGGCCCCCTCAATAATCGATTGTTTCGTATACGTTCAAATGGGATGAATTCATGGTTGCCAAATTGCTGGATATCCGCCCGTGTGCCTCCGGCCTCCGTGCTGCCTCAATATATCACGACCCACAAATCCTCTTCATTGGTACGCGACTCGTTGGGTTGACCCAGTTGCGGCTCGTGCAATTTGGCAACCATGCTAATTTTCCATTTAAACTCATGCAAAAGTATCGATGTCTTGGGGGTGCAATTGCACCTCCTGAAGATCGATTGTTTTACATAGGTTTAAATGGAGGGAATCCGTTGTTGCCAGATGGCACGCGCCGCCACTGGGTTGACCCATAAAGCACTGCTGATTTGGATCATGTAAATAAATTGAAGCCAGGTTAAAAGGAAATAAAAAGCACATCATGACCAGCGTTAAATCGATCGTTATAACTGTCTACGAGTGATGCTATTGGTCGAAATTTGTAAAACTTGGCTGTTGCGATGGTAACCATCGTTAAGAGTTTCGTTTTATAAAGGCTATTCATGAGTAACCTTTAAAAAAACGGACACTATAACGATGGTTACCATAGCAACGGCCAAGTTTTACAATATTCGACCAATAGCATCACTCGTAGACAGTTATAACGATCGGTTTAACGATGAAGTAAATGATCGGCCCGCAGACTTGGTCACAAAATGAAATTTGTTTTTTTAAACGTACAACGTGAGAAGGTGATTGGGTGATCGTTTCATAATCAAACCAGCGGGATCACGTTTCATGATGAGATAACTAGAACAATCAAAAGGGATTGAATGTAATGAGCTGATCCTCTGGGGCATATAAAATGAATGCACATCCGATAGTATCAACTGGCGAAGCGATCGTGATGGCCGGGTAACTGAATCGAGCACACACGTGCGCCGTGCGGCGGAGGTTCCTCAGAACACTATGATAGTAATGATATGTATCTGATTATGTGTTCGTTATACTGATCGATTCAATCTGGTTATTTAATCGCCATTCACTACTACACCTTGTGATCAGATTTCGCGACTCTCCACGAACACTTACGTAGCGTGAGGAAGTGCTTACGTGTCGATTTCGCAGAGGGTTCGAGTCAATGAAAACACGAGTTTTATTTTTTAGGATAAAACTCTTACTCCTGATTCGCAGAATAAAACTGTTGTTACAACAAAAAAACCTTCTTAGAAGTCAAGATTAGATAAATTATTTTTGTTTACATTGGCAGGACTGTGCATTTGATTCAGTGCTGCCTAATTTGGCGGGAAATTAAAAAAAAAAAAAAAATGCATTGTGTTTCGTGGGAAAATGCTTGTAACTATAATGGATGAGCAACCAGGATCTCTTTTATCTCTCTCGTTTCCTCATTTGACTTATAAATTGAAAAAGGATAGAAATATGTGGTTTCATCCCCTTGATGTCTTCCCCTGTCTGACATGCTTGTTTAAATGGTGAAAAGTGAGGAATAAAGAATGTCTAGTTGCGCTATTGGTATAACTAAGTATATTCGTTAAACGGCAGCCCCGATCAGGCTACCTGGTTTCAAATTCAACTATAATGGAATTTTTCCAATGCAAGATATTTTTTTTTAATAGAAATGTCAGCATTATCATCGGAATAACATTGTCTCGGGTTTTATAGCAATTGATTGAAAATCATCTATATAAGCTAGACACGCATAATTTTTTTTTATTTTGAGGTTTTAAATTTTTAAATAAAATACGAGTTTTTGCGATAACATTCCTTGAGGAAATGTCCTTACGGAGGCGGTCTCTTATCATACTTTTCAGATATGGATCAACACAGGCAGCAAACTAACGGCAAGATTTAGAATCATTCTTAAGGGTTTTTTTTAATAGATTTTTTTAGATACCATTTTTTCTTACCCTGGACCATTCAAATTGAACTTTAAGCAGAAATGAACCAACAGCCATATTACGTTCCTTCCTATACTTTTCGAGCGTTCCTTCCTATACTTTTTGACTCCTTTTTGAGCAAAGCCGTCCTATTGCAATCGGAAACTTATCGATAAATGGGTTCTATAGGTTGAAAAACACCTATCTTATTTTCATAAATAACAAGCGTCAGGGGCAGGGCTGCCGTTTTGCGTATCATCAATGCTATTTTTTTATTCGCCGATGATTTCACCGGTTGAGAAAAGATTACACAGTTCAGTTCAATGTATTACTGTAATGAACTAAAATACTCGCATCTGTAATCTTTTCTCAACCGGTAGAGTCGTCGATGACTTTAAAAAACTTGCGGATATTTTAATTAAGTGACGCAGTTTCCACTGATTGAGAAAAGATTACAGATCAGAGTATTTTCGTGCATTACAGTCAACAACTGAACTGTGTAATCTTTTCTCAACCGGTAGATTCATCGGTGAATAGAAAAATAGCATTGATTATACGCAAAACGGCAGCTCTGGTCAGGGGTTTGCTATTATTCTTATAGAAAAGACAACAGACAAATCGCCACAGACGGATCCACGAAATTGTCCGCTTCTCTCTCCCTGGTCATTTGAATGCATGTATTAGGAAAGGATAGAAGAGGGGGCGAAAATCACGTGACTGCCCCTAATCTGGCCTATTCTCACACACAAGTGCTAATGGGAGAAGAAAGAGAAGGACAGATCCCTGGATCCGCCAATGCAAATCGCCATCATGATGCGTGCACGTTTAGAATTATTTTATACCTTTCTAATGTGAATAAATGTAAAGAAAACACCTTCCTTTGTTGTGAAATTAAAATTAACCAACTCAATGAAACACCTCAAGTACTGTGGGGAGAGTGAACTCTGACCTTTACAATTTCACGATCATGCAAGGAGTCGGAGTTTCTATGACACCTTCCTACCTACGCGCGCGCCGACAACTTTGTGTCCCGACTTTGCAGCTAATCAAACTCAACTTTATTCATCCATTCACTCATTTACTTATTCCTTGCATTCATTCAGTTTTTTTTCTCTTCTTTTTTTATTATTCCTCTATAATTTTGAGTGGGACGACTCATAAAATCATAAAACCAGTTGTTCCACTGACACGTGAGTAGCTCATCATGAGCGCAGCGCGACACTCCGTGGAATAAAACTGGACATTTTTTGGAACTATAATTTTTATTTTAATTTTTTGCCATTCAGAATAGGTTTTTATTACAGCGAGCCATAGAACCAATCAAAATGATCATTTTTTTCTCTCTGCCTGCGTTTTGTTTGGTTTCCTTTCAATTTTGACGATGTTTTATACCTAAAGTAAACAATCAAGGTCATTGACGGATCCAGCAATTAGGCAACAGTGAATTCTTCCTATTTGATTGCACAGAAATATCAAATAATCGATTAGTCGTGGGACTGCAGCCCCTTCAAGAATCGATTGTTAATCATACATTCAAAAGGAAAAAATACGTAGAATTGCCTTTGAACTAAGCTCCTTCGCTTGCGGCATTTTTCTTACTCAGTCGTTAAAGTCTCTAAAACTTATCGGTTGTATTCAACGTGGCGAAGCTTTGCTATCTGGTAACGTGGCATTTTGTCCATTTGAACCCAAAGAAAAGGTCATCGCCGATCTCTAGATAGTTCGATACTTTTCGTGAGTTTTAATGAGCCAAATCCAACGTTGTCAGATTGCACGCTTCACCACTGGTTATATTATTCAGTCAAACTCCTTTTACACGTGTATGATGGTAGAGTTCTAGAATTCACGGGAGGAATTCATCTGCAGAAGCAAAGATTGCATAGTTACGTGCTGTAATATATCCATCTATTCTGGAAATATTCTAATATTTTGTCTATATTCCTCGGTGAATGCTATCTAACACTTAAAGATCTCGCGCCAACTTTTTGACAACATGTTTCAAGACCTATCATTTTTCTTCTGAGGTGATTGCAAACATTCAACGCTATGTTCTCTTCTGTAGTAGAGACCTAGGCCCCCCTTTCAAGCTGAGAAATTTTAATGCAGGAAAAACATGCCTAATTGCACGAGCCGCCACTGGGCACGTATGCAACTTGCCTCACAAAAAATTAATTGCATCATATGAGAACTTGGTCTTATTTATTTGTGCGCGATTTTGAAATTCTTAGTAAAGAACAATATGTTCAGAGTAGCTAGGGCACTCTACTTTTAATCGTATTTTTCCAAGCTATTTATTTATTTGCAAAGGTATAAGCGTTTTGACGTTTTCGTTCCAATTTCGATGTCTGAAACGTCAATGATTTTGTTCTGTTTCACACCGTGCCAAGCCACCCACCCCCACTCACCACACAATGTGCCAACATTATAGATTTAATGACTGAAGATAAGCATATATATATATATATATATATATATATATATATATATATATATATATATATATATATATATATATATATATATATATATATATATATATATATATATATATATATATATATATATATATATAAACGAGAAGAAAAATGGGACACAAGGCTACGAAAACTTAAAAATTTAAGGTGAGACGTTTCGGACTAGAACAAGTCCATTTTCAATCAATAAAAACAATAAAAGCGAAAACGCAGTGAGTGCCTACAAGGTGATAAGGTGGTAAGGTTTTTTTGGTCTGTGTTTGTCTTTTCCTCCTTGATCATTGCTTTTGTCAGTTGCTCTATCACCTTGTAGGCACTCACTGCGTTTTCGCTTTTATTGTTTTTATTGATTGAAAATGGACTTGTTCTAGTCCGAAACGTCTCACCTTAAATTTTTAAGTTTTCGTAGCCTTGTGTCCCATTTTTCTTCTCGTTTATATCTAGTATCGGGCTATTTAAAATTTTCTGTGTATATATATATATATATATACTTGCTTATCTTCAGCCATTAAATGTATAATATAAGCTCATTGTGTGGTGAGTGGTGGTATATAGTATATGCTTTCTAAAATTATTGTTCTTTAACTTCCAGGATCAATTCTACCAACCCTTAAAATCACAAGTGAAAATGGTTTTTAACCATTAAATGTATTTTGGTTGTCTGAAATAAATCAAATCTGTTGGTTATTGAGTGATAAGACTCAGTAGTGTAACCGCAAAATTAGGAAATCAGGGAAGAAACTTCCTCTTTCCATTCTTTTCCATCTGATATATTTAAATAGAAAACAAAGTCGAGATATAAGAGATATTCTGGCTATAGATTCTGCCTTGATCATTCGTTATCACTAACTGAGATATTTTTGTTTTTTTTTTGTTCCAGGTTAGTTTCAATTTTCTTTTCTTGGCGATCGAAATTTCAATTCAGAAATAAAACCTCTTCCGTAAGTATATATTGTTATTATAGTCTTACTTTGAACGAATTCAGAAACTTGTTTGATGTATTGAACAAGCACTGCTGATGCTGGTGAGAGACAAAGATACCATTTAAAAGTTCAAAAGTCCAATCCAGTTTTTTTTTTCTCCAACCCCCCTCCCTTTTAACACATAGAAAAATCCTTTAAAATGCATCGGGATGGTGCAGGTTTCGCCCACACTTTACAAGTAGATTATCTTACCTAATTTCAAGTTCGTCTCTTTTTTCTCTATAAATTTCTGTTACTACCGCAGATTTTATTTTTTATTTTTGTGGAATCTTTCGGTCAAGTGGTGGAATCATCGGTGAATGTGTCTGTTGCAAACTTTTGCTGTAGCGTATGGAGGGTTGATTCCTATTTATATAAAATCACTTGCAAATAACATTGAGAGCATCAGCCACTCAAAAACTTAATAAATATGCCATTTAACAAAATTACAAGATGCCGGTCGAATGAGTGAGTGAAAATGGTGGAATACTACCTAATTGCAGCTTTCTTTGCTGAGATAAGTGATGTATCATAGAGGAAGCTGGATTAGGTGGGACTCCTCCTTTGTCACTCGCTCTTGTAATGTTTTTTAAACGCAAATATCGAGTTTGTGGTCGAATTCTGGAACTTTTTGATGCCCTCAACGTTATTTTCAAATGATTTTACAGAGGAATTGACCATCAAAAACGCTCTAGTGAAAGTTTGCAACGGATCCATTAGATATTGCTATTAACCCTTTACAGACCTGCGGGCCGATCCTTGAAATTCACGACTTTTGGGTAGACTGGATAAGAATGGAAAACGGTGATTGGTGGAGACGAGTCACGTGGTTGCCCAGTCTAATCAAAATACGGAATGGATTAGATAAGTTATCGGGTACTCCAAGACTGCCCGATAAATTATCTAATCCATTCCGTATTTTGATTAGACTGGGCAACCACGTGACTCGTCTCCACCAATCACCGTTTTCCATTCTTATCCAGTCTACCCAAAAGTCGTGAATTTCAAGGATCGGCCCGCAGGTTTGATCAAGATCGCCACTCTTCCGTTAATATCGGGAGGGTTGTTAACTATTCGTACTCGGGGGAGTTAGAATTGCCTATACGATAAATTGAAGGCGCCCGGACAAAACCCTTTCTGTGAGTGTCTACATCCAAAGTCGCGTTTATTCTGAATCATGATACTGAAGCAATGTGAAATAGACTAGAGGAAAAATACGGGTAAACTCGGGCTTGGCCCATAAGAGGTTAACACAAATTGGCTGCTCTGGCCGGGCTACACGAAAAAAAATAACTGGTAGAATTTACCATCTGCATAGTTGAATTTGGAGTCAGCTATCAAGTATGGTAAATTTCACTAAATGATGGTAATATTTACCAACGAGTTAACTTAATTTACCATAATGTACGTTGCATTTACCATCTACTTGATAGCTGACTCCAAAATCAGCGCATAGATGGTAGATTCTGCCAGTCTTTTTTTGTATTGTTCAGTGTATGGATGGTTTCAATTTTCTGATTTTTAACCATTATATTGCTTGTTTTTGCCCTTTGTTTGTTTGTTACCCACCGCCCGCGCGCCCGTTCCGACTGGATTATACTTTCGTTCGTGGAAACCTGAGACTCGTAATCGGGCGAACGAAATCCAGCATCGGACATCGAACGAGATGAGCGTAGATTGGACGTAAGGATATTCTATAGCGAAGAATCGGTCTGCAGCCACGGTCGTGGATACCGAAGAGACCCACGAGAGAGAAAGAGAGAGATCATTTGATAGATCGCAAGAAAGAGAGAGCAAAGAGTAGAGAAGGGAAAAGGAGGGCGATAGGGGGAGCAGTGTTGCCAGATTCTGCGGCTTTTCCTATGTGTTCTTATGGGAAAAGCCGCAAGATCTGGCAACATAGAGGGGGAGAGAGAGGGAGGGCTATATGCTGTAAAATTACCGACTAATAAAGGCAAATAAAATAGATTGATGAAGAAAGCCGAAGTCCATAGTGAGAGATGCAGTCGATGCTCCCCTGCGCCTTGCAATAAGCTATCACAGTGTTGCCGGATGCATCGAAAAAAAGGCAAAAAAAATAAGCGGCGGTTCAAGAAATAGCCTGATTATGTGTGTTGCCGTATAACTGTGGCGGCTCGTGCGATTTGGCAACCATGTTTTTTTACCATTTAAGCCTATGCAAAAGGATCGATATCTTGGGGGTGCATTGCACCTCCTGAAGAACGATTGTTTTACATAGGTTTAAATGGAGGGATTACACTGTTGCCACATTGCACGAGCCGCCACTGCCGTATAATTGGTCTGTTGCAAACCTTTGCTACAGCCATAATATAGAGCGCAAGGTCGCAATTCCAATGTTCAATTGAGTGAAAATCATATTCGGAGCATCAAAAAGTCTCAAATTCTTCATCAGCTACATTAATGCTCATTTAAACAAAACTCAAAGATGGCAGTCCAATGAGGGGGTCACAATGGGAGAGTCCCCATATTGGAGGAAGCCTACTGAATAGACATTAAAAAAAAAAAAAAAAAAAAAAAACTGAAAGGAGAGAGAGTTTATGGTTTTTAACGTGGCAACCTTATGTCAAAGAAAGTAACAATCACGAGGTGTAAACAAATTGTCAGGGTTATTATACCTTTCAAACGCACAGAAAAATTTTAAAGTTCAAGTTTTTTTCTAATTTTCCTTGTTTTTTAGCTAAAATATTGTCATTAATTTGCTTTTAATACAAGCATTTAACTTTCGACTTACATTTTAGTAGACTTTATACTGTTTGAAGTTTACACATCGTATACAAAAACTTTGAGTAAACTAGTAAACACAATACTTTGACGAACTTCAAATCGTTATTAAATATTCTGTAAGAAGCCATTCAGTACTGAATTTTAAATGACTTTAAATGGCTAAATCAATTGACATGCTTTACAATAGCACAACGGTACGTGCTATTTGGCAACCATTTTTTTTGCCATTTGAGCCTATATACGCAAAAGTATAGATTTTTCTGGTAATTAGAAAAATCCTCTGAAGATCGATTATTTTACGTGAGCTTGGATGCAGAGAATCCATTGTTTTCGCCTTGCACAAGCCACCTCTATATACTGACTCAGTGGCGGCCCGTGCAATGCGGCAACAACTAATTATCTCCATTTAAACGTATGTAAAACAATCTATCGTCAGGAGGTGCAATTGCATGATATCGATACTTTTGCAAGGTTTAAATGGCAAAAATGCAGGGTTGTCAAATTGCACTAGCCGTTACTTAAGTACTACTGAGGTTCACTCATTCACTCTGATGAAGGTTTTTCTACTCCTCCTTTTCGGTGAGTGTTTTGTTTTTCACAAACTTAAAGAAACGAAGATTTTATTACGAAACACACATTTTACTGATTACAATCATTTTAATTTTATTTGTTTCTTCTCTTATATGCGGTTTATCAATTCGGCTCGTCAGTAAAAAAAAAAAAAAAAAAAAAAAAAAAAAAAAAAAAAAAAAAAAAAAAAAAACATATAATTAGTAGATTCTGCTAATCTAAGTTCTCTCTTATTTACTTGTCTACCCGCGTCGCCTATCAAACACCTAAACCAGCACACTTCGATTCCCATTTTCTGAAATTTCTTCTCCTAAGGCCAATTTTTATTCTTCAGCCGTGAGGCTCTAGCTATCAGCTCTTTCGCCACAACAGTCATCGCTCTCTCGGCTATTCTCAGCGGTTTTCCTCCTAGGTGTATACGCATTGCGTGCAAGAGAGAGAGTAAGAGCGGGGGTGAGAGAGAGAGAGAGAGGGGGGGGGGAGAGAGAGAAAGGAGAGAAAAAGGAGAGAGAAAGAGAGTGAGGGAGGGAGAGAGAGAAACAGGATGGTAAGGGGGAGAGAGGGAGAGAGAGAAAGAGAAATAAATGCGAAATTAAATCTCTGCTCGCTCCACTTTAATGGCTTACAATAGTTTAGTGGTGTGCGCGATAATTTTTAATTTATTTTTGATTACATCCACCTCTACAACTTAATAGTAGTCGAAAAGTAATTAAAACATTGCACTTAACCCGCAGTCGCCCGGCCCGCATCAGCCGTTGCCATAGGAACCAACCGGTCCCGGGGTCTAGGTGCCGCGTCGACAGTAAAACGCTATTTTCACACGTGTGAACCACCGAGTAGCGAAAACAAGCGATCTAGAAAACAAAGTAACCTGTTCCCATAACAGCCTGCCTCGTATCACCTCATCTCCCTTTCAAAATGAAATAAAAGGCAGAGTAGGGGAAACGAACCTCTCCTTAAAGCCTTCAGTGGTCGTATTAATGGCCGATAATGGTCAGTAATAGTCTGTTAGACTGTAAAATGATCACTCGATGGTTTCAGGCGAGTTCCTTTTTTTTTCTTTTTGAGCCAAGTCCTCCCCCCCCCTCTGTTTTTCTCCTTCTATTTTTTATTTTTTTCTCTTTATCGCGCATTGATATCGATCTTGGATGAGAAATCATGTCGTGATCGAACGAGTTGCCGTCACTGAAACCCGTTGCCAGCTCTAAACAGCAAACACTGTATTGTTTGGGAATCGGGGACAAAGTTTGATTAAGATAACCACCGCGTTTTTAGGTTTATCGACCGAACTGTTTTTTCTATCAGGTCTATCAGGTTGCCGCGAAACCAACAGTGATTGAAAGAACGAGTGCCTGACTTCGGCTTATTTTTACTCACAACTAGCTTGGTAATTTTTTAAAATTAAAAAGATGTCGCTCAGAAACAAGTTTAAAAAAGAAATCCCAAGAGGGCCATTTTTTTTGGAAATTTTTCATTTTTTATCTTATTTAAGGGGTAAACCTCCCCCCTAACAACCCTCAAATTCAGTTTAAGGAAAAAACAAAAAAAACCTCCTCTAGAACTATCAGAAAGAAGCCTTTGAATGCAAATGGACTCAAAGGTTAGAAGTTCTGATGTGCCATAGACTAGACAACCAGGCAAATATTTTTTGGGATTATGATTTTTGAGCTCCGGGAGACACATACAATGCTAAGTAATGGAAAACCCCAACATCCAAATTGGGAGGGGGGTCGAAAATATCTCAACAAATAAACCAGAGCTCCGGTGTCACGTCTTTGGTGTAACGGGCGCCGGGCGCGGGCGATGGCAGGAGGGTAGTAAGGGGGTGTCAACTCCCCCCCCCCGAACCTTTGAAGAACCGAACCGGTTAACGTAGAGAAATAACCCTTAGCCTTTAATCGACCGAACGTTTTCAAGTCTCCTTCACACAACTTTGTCTGACCCCCAATATTTCAACTCTGATCCCCCCCGCCCGGTGTACAAAACTTTGGTTACTTCTCTGCCCGGTGTAATTGAAGGTTTAAACTCATCAAATTACTTCCTCATATTGATCCGAATCGAAATGTTTCAGATGCCCATCGATATCTCTCAGATCAGTCAGTGTCTCACAATCAGTGTTCATACTGTGGGTTTAGTTATATTTGTATTTCTCCTCATCTCGTAGAGATTTTCAAATCTACAGAGAGTGAGTGATT
This sequence comes from Trialeurodes vaporariorum, assembly GCA_011764245.1. NCBI lineage: Eukaryota > Metazoa > Arthropoda > Insecta > Hemiptera > Aleyrodidae > Trialeurodes > Trialeurodes vaporariorum. Next base: position 52,874,820 of record VMOF01000001.1, read on the forward strand.
TCCTGTGACCGATCAAAGGATTGCTGAGAACAATAATTTGCCTTATTTAGATGATAAACTGATATGACCGATTCGAGAAATAATGATAATTAGAAAAAATAAGATTCATCAGTTCAAAGTGACGTCGCCATTTGAGTTGAAAGCTCGCCAAAGCTCGGACACGTGCGATAGTGTGAAGATTTATATTATATATAAATAGGAAGTCGTAAAAAATTGTACACATTTTATGGATCCTACTTTAGAATCCTCTGTCGTTTACCTCGTCGACTTCTCTAATTATTACTTTCAATGTGAAAACTTTATTGTTTTTATTTCGATGGATAACCGTCTAATTCTGGCTGTTCCAAATTTTTATCTCGGAAGAAAGCTGGCAAGTTGTCCGCAGGCATCGGCTTATCAGCGGATTACCCACTGAACTATAAAAAGTGTTAAAAGCTGCAGCGGGCTCCTTTTTTGTCGCCTTTTATGAGAAATTAATGAGGTAATTCTCTTAATTACCACGGTATGCTTAAAACATTATCCGTCACGATTCTAACACTTACTATGCAAAGGACGTGCGGTCCTTGTGGTCGAAGAGAACCACTGCGTAAATGCATCGGTGTAAAGAAAAGAATCCGTGGAAAGAGAGTAAGAAAGAAATAAAAAAAAAAATTACACAAGAAATAAATGGAAATAAACTACTTTCACGCAGGAAGGATTACTTCACTGAATTTGTGTTCTGCATCTTCTCCGAGCACTTCAACCGATTGTTTACAAAAAATAAACACAACGCTGGCGCTTGTCATGATTATACGCTGCCTGGCTAGCCTGACTATATCTGAAGACGCCGAATACAGTATTAGCGATCCATATTTGATGCAATTTCTGCAAATTAGCCGCTAAAGTAAAAGTCAGAACTGCGCTTTTGCGGCTCTAGTACTTTTATTTTACTATCGTTATCCTTATATATATTTGAATGCAATGAAAAGTTCTATCAAAATTGTATAATGTTATAAACAATGATCGTTTAATAATGATTCCATAAAAACTGAAAAAGGATGCCTCCCAGTAAACACTGCATTATACGTAATCCCTTGTGCTCCCCTAATTCGTGCGTATCAATGAACACTATTCAAGCGGGACTATTCCTTCATCTGAAAAATTTTAAAAGTAAAGAGAGTTTATAATATTGCTATAAATAATTAATGATCTTTACTTTCTTACAAGTTAGAAATTCAGAAAATATTGCTATGGCGCAGAGATTTCCAAGGCATTTGTTTCGATTATTTGCCTCCTACGACTAATTGTAAGTTAATCAGGATAGTTATAAAGCGATTGCCTCTCCTCATGATGTCAAATACCACTCTTCAGAAACTTCATCCATTATTATTTATTTTTCGAAATCGCTCATCCCTCTCTGACATAGATGGTACTTGTAAACACGGCTTTCCCAATTTATACGAGTAAAATACGGTTTTAGTGCAAAGTCAATGGTTAGCCAACAATTCTTTCATCAGCTGTGATAAAACTCGCGTTACATGCCAAACTATCTATTCCCAAACTATTAACTATCCAAACTATTTAAAACTTTCAGTCGTTAATAAATAAAAATGAAGTAAAACTCACCGAGCTATACGACCTCTTTTCCCCCTTAAAAAAAAAAAAAAAAAAAATCGTAGAGCTCGGTGAGTTTTAATTAATTTTTATAAAACTATATATAGCCTCGATATAGTCGACAGTGGCGTGGCTTGCAGTTTGGCAACGTTGTATTTCATCAATTTAAATCCATGTAGATATTTTTAATGGGTTTGAATGGAATAAGTCCAGTGTTGCCAAATAGCACACTACGGTACTGAGAGTCGGTTGCCATTTACGAGCAGACGAAAACTGAGGATCCCATGACTTAAATAACGCAATGCCCGCGACCCGCGAGTATGGCAATGTTGTATTTTGTCCATTTAAACCCACTTAAAAGATCGAATTCGATGGCTTTCACTGTACACCCAATAGTTCGATATTTTAATGGATTTAAGTGGAGAAAGTCCGGAGTTGCCAAATAGCACACTAACGCACTGAGAGTCGATAGCCATTTTTACGAGCAGACGAAAACTAAGGATCCCATGGCTTAAATAACGCAACTCCTAATTCGCGAGTTTGGCAACGTTGTATTTTGTCTATTTAAACCTATTTAAAAGATCGAATTCGATGGGTTTCACTGTACACCCAATAGTTCAATAGTTCGATATTATTAATGGGTTTAAGTAGAGAAAGTCCAGAGTATTGTCAAATAGCACACTGTGGCACTCAAGTCCGATTGTCATTTACTAGCAGACGAAAATTGAGAGTCTCGACTTAAATATAACGCAATGCCCAACCCGCGAGTTTGGGAACGTTGTATTTTGTCCATTTAAACCCTTTTTAAAAGATCGAATTCGATGGTGTTCACCGTACACCCAATAGTTCGATATTTTGAATGGTTTTAAGTGGAGAAAGTCCGGAGTTGCCAAATAGCACACTACGGCACTGAGAGTCGATAGCCATTTTTTACGAGCAGAAAAAAACTGAGGATCCCATGGCTTAAACAACGCAACGCCTAATTCTCGAAATCGCGACTGGCGACCTCTCTTGTTCCCTTGTTCACCGGTCCTCTCGACACGGATACTTGATACAGCCATCTGCTCAGTGCTTGTTTGTTGCTTGTTGCTTGTTGCCTGTGCTCAGTACTCAGTCAGTAGAGTTGGCCGGGTATTTATTACAATTACAGTGCGCAAGACTAGCAATTAGATGTTTATCCGCTCGGTCCAATTCTCACAGCACCTTTATTCGCGCGGCTATCGCAGCTCAAAGCTCACCGAAGAGAGTATTTGCAAAGAAAAATAAAAACAAAATTGCCATTTCGAAGACTTTTCTCTTGAGCGCGAGTGGCACAGCGCGGCGCACTATGGTCATGAGAATTCTGAGGTCCTCCAAAAGTTGCTAATGATCAGAAAGTACAGTCGCGGATAAAAAGAATGTCAGATCGGTGGGGTAGCATGCAATTTGGTAACGTCGCAGTTCGTCCATTTAAACCCACAAAAAAGATCGAACTGTTGGGTGTTCGATGAACACCTTTGCATTCGACCTTTTACATGGATTTAAATGGATACAGTGCAACGGTGCCAAATTGGACGCTACGCTACTGTGTCAGATGTCTCCTTGAAATAGACCACCCGCAATACTTATCTCAATGAATTTAAGCATTGCAGGTGGCCTACTTTAAGGTGTCATCTGACATTCTTTTTGTCCGCAACTGTGCATTTCTCTTAAATATATCATTTATAAACTTCGAAGATCACTGTTAATCACAGAGGACACTTTTATCAAGTGTATTTTAAACGTACACTCGTCTTTGGAAAGTTTTAAATTTAAGCTTGAAAGGTCGAAAACGATGATTATTGCCAGTAGCGTACACAGAAATTTGTCTTTCTCTCTCTTTCGCCATTTAAATTCGTGCGTAGGAAAAGGACAGACACAGGGGCTAGAACGCGTCTTCAGCCCCTATCTCTTTCCTTTTCTAGTGTATACGCTCAAACAGGAAAAGAGCGAGAGAGACTAATTCCTGCGTACGCCATTGATTATTGTTGATTTTTTTTTCACTGATTTTTTGCCACTTTTTTATTTTATCTTATTAGACCATGGTATACGGCGCACACTGGATCAAAACATTTAATTTCCCGGACATAATTTAACTAATGAAAATAAAGATTATAAAACATAAATAGCGAGAAAACTTAAAAATGTTTGGAATCAATCGTTTTAGTGCAGCTTTAAATGAGTCAAATAACATGCTTTTGCCCGAGCTGATATTAACATTATAAAATGTTTTTATAAAGAATAAGACAACCTCTTTTCTTGTCCGGAAAAATGTATGTTTCGGTCCACTTTGCCGCGAGTGGCTTTCTCCCTGAACCTCTGGTGCTGTGGTCGCAAAGATGAGTTCGGAAGACACACTCAAGGCGCCAAGCGCGAAATGTCCAATTCAAATTGCGCCTACATAAATGTTCATGGTGCGCCGTAAAAGATGATGCACCCCGGCGGCGCGGCACCCCACCCACATCCCAGTCAAAAATCGACGATTTTTTCCCCCTTCATTATTCCATATAGACACACATTTTTTCTTGCTTTCACTTTGGCTTTTCCAATTTTTCCGAAAATTCGCATACAATCGAGATGGTTCAGAATTTCAGTTTTTCCCCCTCTATATACCCTCACTGAAAGAAAAATAAGCTAAATTTAACTAATTTCTACTTAAAAGTATGGACACCACTTAAAAACTGTTAGTTTGACTATTTGAATTAGTAAAATTAACTCCGTGCTGTGTTAATTCAACTGTTTTTTCACTGTTTTAAAGAGTTAAACTAATAGTTTTTAACTGGTGTCCATACTTTTCACTAATTCAGCGATTTTTTTTTTTCAGTGTTGCTACCGATTTAATATGCATGATAAAATTGTTAGCATTTTGGTTACTAGCCACTTTTCGACAGTACTATCAGACCATAGTGCGTTGTTTGCTCTTGGATAAGTTGCCTTTGACAATTGCTTTTGATTATAATTTGCCGTTTGCCTTTGAGAATGGTATCGATCAGAGGCGTAGCGTCCACTGTTGCAACATCGAATTTCGTCTTTTTAGCCCAAAAAAATGATCGAACTATTAGAGAAGCACAATGCATTCTCTCAAATCGATATTTTTGTTTTTTGTTGGTTTTTTTGGAGGGTTTGTTGGCGTATGCTCCAGTTGAGAGCCTACCAGTGGCGTCGCGTGCCATCTGGCAACAATGTGCCTCCTCCATTTAAAAGCATTCAATATATCGAATTTACCGTGTGCACTGTGCACCCCCTGAATTCGACCTTTTGCATGAGTTTAAATGGATATAATACAGTGTTGCCAGACTGCACGCGACGCCACTGGAGCCTACATCCATCTTCAGACACATTGAAGGAAAAGAAAGTGTAATGTTTAATGTCAGAAGACATCGAAGAGTTTGGTAGAATTTTTCAAAGAGTTTAGAAGCACCCATGACCACAGGGTACAGGATCTAAGACCATCAATTTCTGTCGCCCTGGCCGGGACTCGAACCCGGGACCTCTGGATTACCAGTCAGTTACGCTAACCATGCACTGGACCACAGAAGACGCCAAGGACGATTAGACATTTCACATGTGTTTAAATGGACGAATCTGACGATTTCAGACCAACGGGATTGTAGATGAGCCAGCTGATCTCCTTCAACGTCATCTGCATCCAAATCCGTTTTCACAGCCGTATTTGTTTCTGCGACGAGATGACTGAAATTCAGCGGCGATGGACGAAAGTATTTTCGCAGCCGCGCATCCATACGGTGGTATCGGCTGCGCCGCGGATCGCGCTATGGAATCGAGACTCCATCCAAGATTCTTACCTCAGCTGAACCTCGCGCGAAGACGAGTATATAATTGGAGAATCCAGTACCGCGGTGGTCTTTCTCCAACATAATTTTTTTTTTTTCTAGTCCCGCTAATTAGTCTCTCAACACTATGCGCCCGTGTGGCTCTTGCTCTCCCCCTCCCGCTCCACAAATCCCCCCTTCCCTCAATCCTTGCTACTCTGCTACAGTATACATCGCGCGGGTTCGCGGTATCTCTTTTGAGAGCTCCAAGAACAAGCTTCCTATTCACGGAATCATGGCATGGGCCGACGAGTGTAACAAAGCACACACCTGCCTCGGACTCTTATGCACGAGCAGGATTGTGGATATTGGATTATTCATTGTTGATTGTTTTCGCATTCACATTCGCAGCAGATCGAAAACAATGAAAGTGGAACGTTTAATTCACCTTGCTGCTTACTCCGATCCATAGTGCTGCCTATACTACTGACGCATCGCCATTCACCAATGATCTGGTATCGCGTGTATATATGTATACTATTTACGGTGTGAGAATACTAGGTAGTCAACTACTTCGGCTCATTCATAAATACATGTGATAAACATGTGCTCTGCTGGAAGTAAAGAAAACTCATTCATAGCGATCATACTCGTATATGGGTACATTCATTTCAACCTACGGTGAGCGTGTATTTGTGGATGTATTTCAGTTGTATGGAAATTTAAAAAAAAAAAAAAAAAAAAAAAAAAAAAAAAAAAAAAAAAAAAAAAATGGTGCTCGATAGAAATTTACACTTGTGGTTTGAGATTACTTCCTAATTCCAGCCATAAGAATTAACACATTATACCACTTTTGGTGTGAGAATATAAGGAAGTCAGCCAGTTAGTTTATAAATACATGATAAACATTGTTGCTATGATGAAATCAAATTCATCTATAGCGACCAACCCTGCTTGGATACATTCATATTATAACTTAACATAAGCATTTGTTTTTGTGGATGAATTGTAGTTGCACGGTTTAAAAATGGCTTTCGATCCAGTGTAAGAAAACTGCGATGGAAATTTGCACAAGTGGTTTGAGCGTACTTCCTGATTTCATTCATGAACACATTATATTATTCATGATGTGAGAATACTTGGTAGTCAGTCACTAGTCAGGTGCTACAATTCATTCATAAATACATGTAATAAACTTGTCCTCTGCACGAATGAGATCAAATTCATTCATTACTCCTATCCTTTTTAAAGCTTTGCTTTTATAAGAAGAAAAGATGAAAGGGAGAAGAGCTGCATTTATGCCTTTTAGAGATCACTGGATTTAAAATCGACAAATCTTTTCAACCCAGGACCTCTGTGTCAGAGACCAGTTTCGCAGATTATAGAGTCACTGTGTGAGTGTGTACTTAAGACAAGTGAACCCATGACCGCCGCCATTCAGTCGCGGCTCGTGCTGTTTGGCAACGATGCGATGCTTTTCCTCTATTTGATTCAATGTAAAATAGTCGAATGCTGGTGAAGCACTGCTTCACTTCCGAATCGATTATTTTACACAAAATCAAATGGAAGGATGACATTGTTGCCAGATTGCACGAGCCGCCGCTGCCGCCATTGGATGCGTTTTTTCACATTTGTTTACATTCTGAAGGCTGTTGCTGTGTTTTAGTCCATTGCAAAGATTAAGGCCGTAGAGAGTTTTTAACGATTAATCTTTCACTGCCTTTTTTTGATCGACATCTATTTACGCTTTTAAAGATTCTTGTGGGAACTATAGACATTCTTGCGGTGCATTTATGATTTAAACTAACAAGTTCATCGATAATTAATTCTATAACCCGTAAAATACCGTTGGACCCAATGAGCTATAACTTTAGAGTGGCAGCGGGCTGGTCCACCTTGTGCCACACAGGGTAGAAGGAATCCCGGGAAAAAGCGGAATGTGGACGGCAGATTCAAAGGTTTGAGGTTAAATTTTGAAGGCCGTTTCCGGCGATGCCCGAGTTTGTTTACGAAACGACCGGAAACAACAAAGAGTAAACAAGAGTCGCAATTGAATGGAAAGCCTGCGTGGTCAACGTAGATAAGGGATCCGAACGCGGGCTGGCCTCGGTTGGCCTCTGATTGGCTGCAACGGGTGGAGCAAAAATGACTCGGGATATAGGGAAAATAACACGGGATTTTCGTTCCGGGGCGTTTATCTCGAAACCTAAGCAAAATCGTATCTAAACAATTTATACTAGTCGATTCAGCAGATTTTTCCGAACAATTTGATAGGTCATAAGTGCCACTTTATTGCAAATTCGAAAAGACTGTTTCAGTTTAAAAGTACGCACAATAGTGAGTTACTCAAACACTGCTCGAACACACGCCAAGCATGTAATCACACTATTGTGCGTACTTTTAAACTGAAACAGTCTTTTCGAATTTGCAATAAAGTGGCACTTATGACCTATCAAATTGTTCGGAAAAATCTGCTGAATCGACTAGTATAAATTGTTTAGATACGATTTTGCTTAGGTTTCGAGATAAACGCCCCGGAACGAAAATCCCGTGTTATTTTCCCTATACCCCGAGTCATTTTTGCTCCACCCGTTGCAGCCAATCAGAGGCCAGCTGAGGCCAGCCCGCGTTCGGATCCCTTATCTACGTTGACCACGCAGGCCTTCCATTCAATTGCGACTCTTGTTTACTCTTTGGGAAACAACCTACAAAACTTAACCTCAAAATCGATTTTTACGGCAAGATGGCGGCGCCCTTGGTGACAACAATGAACCAGCGGAACGTTCCTTGATGTGCCACTCTAAAGTTATAGCTCATTGGTTGGACCCCTCGGTTTGTAAACAGATGTGCAAAAACGCATCCAATGACGACGCCCATAGAGCCTAAAACTCAAGACTAATCAGAGGTTGACTACCCTCTTGTCTTAACTCTCTACTAACAAGGGACTCTATAGTGCTGGACACTAGGTCCACGGAGGCCGACTTACAAGCTTTTATCACGTTAACGAGTGTATCTTTAAAGGTTCGGTCACCCTTTTTTTTTCGCTGATTTTTTTTTTTTTTTTTTTTTTTTTTTTTTTTTTTTTTTTTTTTTTTTTTTTTTTTTTTTTTTTAAAGCTGACGCTTATTCTGCATTCATCTGTATCCTAAGATCGCCACAGTTCCATAAAAGGAAAGAGTCCCGCCCCTCGCCAGCCTTTCTTTCCTCATAAAGCTGCCGTTGCCGGTGCCGGAAAGTCACCGAACTGGCCTATTCTCTCTGCTCAGTGCTCACATGTGCCTTGTCAACAAAAACGACACATGCTTGCGGAAACGAAGTCGCTTTCAGAGGGGTAGAGACAGAAGGGGGTCCAAGAGAGAGGAAAAAAATATTGACATATGGCTCTTGTCCAAATTCACCGCATTTGCATAGCGGCACGGCAGAGTGGAATAGACTGGAAAGACTGTAGACTATATATCTGTGTATATATAACGCATAACTATATCGCGCATAATATATAACGAGTCCGAGACAAATGGGAGTAGAGTCAACGCTCGGGTCCAGCGCGACGCGTGAGTCGCACGGGCCGGGCTGGGCGTTGCAGGGCGCGAGCATTATAGTTTTTTTCCTACGATTTTTTTTTTTTTCAGTCTACATCTTTTTTTCGGTGCACATCAGACCGTCAGCAACAGTGCTGCCAGATTTCAAGTTAAAATATCCGGCCCGGAGGACCATGAAAAATAGTGTATATGCGTGTAGAGCTCGCCTCGGAAGTGTATATAGGTATATCGGAAGCGAACTGAAAATCTTCGTGGAATTTTCAATTTTAATGCCTTCAAATCAAAACAAAACTTGCCTGCGACTTTGACTTTTAGCTTTTTAAAGCATCCCTCAATGAAAAGCAAATGTTCATAGATTTATTTCCATTCATTTCAACAGTATTATTTGAGAAATAACGTTGAAAAAATTCCAAAGCTTATCGATCGGGGGGTTCGCCGAAAACGAGATCTAATCAGGGCCGGATTCATTCTCCATAAAGCCCACTTGGCTCGGGCTTAGAGCGCAAAATGATGAAGGGCGCATTTTGAGCAAAGCGACGGTATTTTCCTACGAGGAAGAAATTGAAGGAAGAGCGAAGAAAAAACAGGCAGTTGAGAACATGAAGAAAAGAATATTTTTTTTTTTCGATCCTTGGACAAGAATGTAAGGATAGGATCGCAAAGAAATAATAATCTCTTACATATTCCAAAAAGGACTTTTGACTGCTGTTTAGTGCGTACAAATTGTGGGAGGGGAAAGGACAGGACAGGATGAATGGAAGGATGAAACGGATCGTTAGTGGGGGGGGGGGGCGTCGGCGACCGACCGGCCGAGGGCACCATTGGTGGATCCAGCCCTCGCGAACGGGGGGGGGCGAACTTGGGATTTTTGCCCCTCGGAGACCCCCTTTTCTTTTTTTATATCCTTCTTTCCCCCTTTCTCCCCCCTCTTTTCCCTCTGTTTTGGCTGAACGGGGGGGGGGGGAGCGATCGCCCCTTCGCTCCCCCTGTATCCGCCAATGTAGGGCGCCAACGCAACGGTGGTAAATCTGGCCCTTACTCTAATAATGTTTCTTCTTCGGAGGACCATGTTGAAAATAATGGCTACGTTGCACTGGTGATTGTGCTCTGTGCAGTGTCTGCAGCGCTATTTTGTGTGGTGTGGTGCACTTACCACACACATATTCAATTGTTAATCAAGTTCGATGACGTCATGTGAAGCATGCTTTAAAATGTTGTACTTCTCCGTCATGACGCAAAGTATAAAAAATTTAATTTATTACTCTCGCCCCCCCCCCCCCCCCCCCGAGAAATCGGAAAGAACAGATCATTTGATCCACCTATGTTTACCGCATAAACATATTCGAGTAAGTGCACTGACCCCCCACTTTAAATTCGTGTTTTGATACCGTGCACATCAGCATTCTCTCCTACTGTGCCACCGTGTCGGGATGAATGAGATTCATGCCCAGGTGAATATACTCCAAGTCCTAGCCCCTTGTCCTCCCTCCCCCTTCACCTCATCTTCATATGCGCCAAGCTGTAAACATTGAACCTGATGCACCTCCCAGCCTCCCTCTCGCTCTGCCGGCGCGCGTCTCGCGTCAATCTCCCCAAAGCGTCGCACACTGTACCGAAACATGAATTTTCCAGACAAAAAAATTGGGTTTTTTTTTCGCGTCACAAACATTTCAGTGTTCGTCTTTTCTTCATTTAAAAAAAAAAAAAAAAAAAAGTTATTTGACTCATTTCAACCGTTTTATACATGCGGTCCGATCTTTACTCTAAATCATTAGATAAGGTTGGTAGACTGGATAAACAAAGGGCTGCTATTGGTCCCTTTTTAAAGTGTTTATCACAAAGTAAAGCTATTTAACCAAGCATCCCTCCGCTACATTCGATAAGTTATCGGCTGCATGAAACGAGCCGATAAAAGCCTATAGCTTATCGAATGTAGCGGAGGGATGCTGGGTTAAATAGCTCTACTTTATGTGATAAACACTTTAAAGGGACCAATAGCAGCCCTTCATTTATCCAGCCGACCAGCCTTATCTATAATGATTACAAAGATCGGCCCGCTAGTGTACATTTCAATGTACATCTGAATAACAGAATCTTATGGAGAAAATGAAAATATGATATGCATATCGTCTCTTATATGAGAAAATTGTACCCAGATCAGCTAAGATGGCCAAAAATCCCAGGGCTGCCGTTTGGCGTATAATCAATGCTATTTTTCAATTCACCGATGATTCCACCGGTTGAGAAAAGATTACAAACGAAAATACTCGCATCTGTAATCTTTTCTCAACCGGCGGAGTCGTCGTCAATGACTTTAAAAAACTTGCGGATATTTTAATTAATCAACGGAGTTTCCACCGATTAAGGAAAGATTACAGATCAGAGTATTTTCGTGCCTTACAGTCATGCACTGAACTGAACTGTGTAATCTTTTCTCAATCGGTGAAATAATCAGCAATTAGAAAAATAGTATTGATTATACGCAAAACGGCAGCCCTGAAAAATCCGTTCCTGAACAGAATAAGTATTTTCAGGATTGAAAGGGTTTAGGCTCTTAAATTAACTATTTTGCTCTTATTTAAGTTATCTTGCAGTATATTGTTCAGAATCTTGAATTTGAATAGTAAAATTATGTCCAGGAAATTCCTCTTCTACCGGTCCACTGTGCGTTGACCGACTGAACTAGCCTTCCCTGTTCCCCTCCCCATACCCTCCAGCCCCATTCTCATCACCTACCACAGTTCCATTCTATTTTTCCTCTCTTTAAGTGACTCTACAATCTACAACCCGCACCTATACACCCGCGAACACCATGCATGTATCTGGTTAGTTAGGACCTTATTTTGGAAACGCACAAATTTGGAGCTACTCCAAAGGCATTGGCGCTCTGTTGCACTGCGTCACCGGACATTGGGTGAGAATCACATATTTACATGCCAAAAATGAACAAGAATTATATTCATAAGAGCTTATTAATCCGTCATAAGATGAAAGAGTTAAAACTTTGTTTTACTGATAGGAATACCATGAGTAATGTGAATACTTTTATTTAAGTATTCATGAGTATTCAAAAGTTGATTTTCGTTCTACACTGGCTGAAAATTGTAATTTGAGTGTCCAGTGCCGTAACGAGGAATCGCTTGCAATCGAGAAATGTCGCATTTTATCTATTAAAGCTCTTGAAAAATATCGAAGTTCACGAGAAATACATTGGCATTCGACCTTTTGCATGAATTTAAAGGACGGTCGAAATGCAACGTTGCCATAGGACTGCGCTCTACACCATTGGGAGTGTCTGAAAGTATAGATTAGCCACTTTTTATTCATTTGATATTTTTTGGTGATTTAATGTGGTTATATTTCTCCACGAAACTAGATGCTTTTACCCTTGTGTGCGTTGCCACCTCATTTGATATGACGCATTGTCTAGATTCTGCCTCTTGTTACGTTTTAAGTCCATCAGGAGAAGAAGAAGACAAAATTGTCCACTCATTACAAGGTCTAGTAGACTGGATAAGGTCCTATATCATGAAGTGAAATGGATTAATTTGTTGCACTTGAAGTTTTGTATTTTGGGAGTGGTTTTTCATTTATTTGTAACCTCAAAATCTTTATTCAAATGAGCAATTTCTGCTCACTCCTGAGAATCTCGATAAAACTTTGCGCATAGTGTCTTTTCAGTTTGGAGTTGAATTTAAGAAGTTAGCCCCACAAAAAAAAACAAAAACAAACAAAAAACAAACAAAAAAACAAAACCTGAAAGTTTCCATTTTACCATATCCGAAAAATTCCCGATTCAACGTTTTGCCGAGGGAACTTTTTCTCTCGTTGATAGTACATATCCACCGGTAAAGTTTTAAACGTGTAGTGCATGAGGGTGCCCTTTGCCGTCGCGTGCAATCTGGCAACGCTTTATTTAGTCCATTTCAACGCATTGAAAAGGTTGATTTACAGGTATTACAAAGGTATTACAGGTGTGTTTGCATGCACTCCCTCAAATCGATATTTTGCATGGGTTTAAATGGGTTCAATGCAGCTATGCCAGATATTACACGCAACGCCATAAAACCAGTGCTACCGTTTTGCAGATATTCAATGAATTTTTACAATCTATTTGGTTATACAACCAGTTGAAACAAAGATTTCTAATTAGAGTATTTCTATAAGTGATTATTACTCTATTCAACTGATAAGTTTAATCTTCGCTTCAACCGATAACCGATGAAAGCGCCGATAGATTGCAGAATGCCATTAAAATATCCGAAAAATGTCAGCGCCGCTGTGAACCTATTTTTTTATTTCGATTGTGATTTCTTATTGAACGAGCCTTTCGGGCACATCGCTTCGGCTTTTAGAATTATTTTTTTTTCTTTTACCGTCTTACAGGAAAGTTCATTCTCTCGCACGCACCACTTGCTCGTGCAAATGGGTCCTTCGTTGCAAACTTTCGCTGTGTGTTGAGTAAGTGCCGTAGTTAAAGATTACACAGTAATGAGTTTCAAGTCTCAAGGCTCTGTGATCTTTGCCACGGACCATCGGCGCTTTTGCGTGTAAAATCGCTTCCGATAGCGGAGCGGCGCCCGCGGCTCTTTCATACGCGGATATAGGAATTTGTCTTTCTCTCTCTCTCCTCCCATTTGAATGCGAGCGCTAGAAAAGGATGGAGAAAAGGGCTAAAGTCACGTGATGACCCCCTCTGCTATCCTTTTCAAACACATGTGTTCAAATGGAAGGAGAGAGAGAGAGAGAGAGAGAGAGAGAGAGAGAGAGAGAGAGAGAGAGAGAGAGAGAGAGAGAGAGAGAAAGACAAATTCCTGTATCCGCCCATGGGCTCTTCTTGTCTGAACTTTCTTATATGTGTATAGAGACTCTAATGCGTGCTTTGAGTGAGAACGCCGAAACTTGACAGCGCTGTCCCATGTTTTATGAATTCAGGCGTTAATTAATTACCGAGTTGACTGACTGCGATTCTCGCCACCACCGCCGGTGAATTTCAATCTTTAACCGGGAGTCGGGAGTCAGCAGCAATCAGCGCGCTCAGCAGCCACAGAGCAGCACTCCAGTAAGCTCAGCAGTTGGTGGAAGTTGGAAGACCGGCCGCAATAAACCCCGGTGGCGGCGGCGGCGCTTTTACAAACCAAAATCGGGTCACGGCCCGGCAAAACGCAAATAGCGAAAATAACACGCGGTTGCCAAGCTAGTTCCGCATATAGGTAGTGGCAACTTGCACGCAAACAAGAAAGTAAAGATATTGCGGGTGTACTGTACTGTTTCCCCAAAGTTTTCGCCGTATACCTGCACGGAAAAAAAGTACATAAGGTAGATGTCCCAATTACCGCGACCCTATTCATTTAGTCTTTAAAATAAGCCTACTTTAGCAGGCAAAAAGAGTATACGGGATAAGTGTTTTTCATAGGCTGGCTGAACAGGTGAAAAAAGTTTCAAGTTGATATTTAGCAGCACTGTGCCCTTAAAAAATCACGGAAGTGAACACCTGCCCAGCACCACCTCTTTGTGTCGATTTCTTTCAGTAGTTACTTCGTAAAAATCTGTTCTCTTTACTCCATCTGCTTTTTAAATTATTAAAATTTCATTATTTCTTGAAAAGAAACATGATAATTTAAATGAAAAGTCGGTGAAAATATGTATTGTGATAATTAGGACAACCTGATATGACAATAATTAGGACGAAGCCATGGTGGTAATTGGGACATGGGCCATTTTTTCGAGTTTTATCAATAATTTTTTTCCCTGATTGATTACTCCAATTTCTTATTTTTTTAATAAAACTGGAATGTATTTGAAGGGTCCTAGTGCAAACAGATCTTAGATTAAATAAAAATTGACATTTTTACAGGTATTTTACGGAAATTTTTTCTCAAGGGTGGCGGTAATTGGGACATCTATCTTACGGCACAGTACGCAACAGCAGATTTTGACGTCAGCCAGAAAGTATAGTGGACTTCATCAGTGTGTTGTGAACTGTGACATAGACCAGGTAAATAAGTAATCGCTGTTATCCTACTTTTATATCACAAGGTATGTTACATTGACCATACTGTGGTGAAGTTTACCATATACTTCTTGGCTGGCGCCAAAATCTGCAAGGCGTATCGTTAATTTCGTACAGTGTTTTTTTTTCTTTTTTTCTTTTTTTTTCGTGTATTGTACTGACAGTTGCGGGGAAAAATGTCGTTAACTTTAGGGAAATTTAGATCAAAAGTTGGGGGTATATTTGATAATTTTGGAGAAGAAAGAAAATTCCCAAAACTATTATAAAAGTATTGAATTTGCAGGAGGGGACTTGATAAAACTTTTGAATTGAATACCAATTTGACTTGTACATGCGATCATCAGAATTTTTCTACACAGCTACCGGTCCAACTAAAGTCTAAACAGTCACCAAACCCTCTTTAAGCTACCTCCATTTGTAGTAGATTCATTGGAGTATCGATTACAACCCGATTCATCGAATGACTAACTATATTCAATATTTCATACCTCGTAGGAGCGATTTCTTCGCCGACTCTTGGCAACTGAGTTTGAGTCGGAAGAATTGAAACGCGTAGATGTATGGCAGTGGCGGCTCGTGCAATGTGGCAAGAACGTAATCCCTCCATTTAAACCTATGTTAAACAATCGATCTTCAGGAGGTGCAATGCACCCCCAAGTTATCGATACTTTTGCATAGGTTTAAATGGCAAAAAAGCATAGTTGCCAAATTGCACGAGCCGCCACTGATGTATGGCTGGTAGCTCGTGCTATGCCCATCTGCTGCACACTGGATCCAAACACAGATTCTCTCGGACAAAAACAATTGTTTTTTTTTTCCTCGCTTTAAAACTACTTTTGTATTAATATTTTCTTGCAAAAACCACGTGACTTTAATCATTCTACAAGCTTTAAAATGAAATTATTCTAAAGATGTTTAAGTTATCCTGCCACTTAATTGTTGATAATGTTGATTTTTATTCTGAAAATTATGTCCGGAAAATTCCATGTTTTGATTCCACTGTGCGCCACGGCAATGCTCATTTTTTTGCGCTCGGATTCCTGATGATTGCTGTAAGGAATTAATCAACTTTCGTGAGTACACAGCAACAACAATGCCCGCAAATTTTTGCTTTTCAGCACAAGTCGCAGAGAAATCGATTCCCGAGGTCTCCTCTCGGTTGCGTCACAACCCCCCCCCCCCCCCCCCCCGCCGGGACCCAATCCACCTTTGGGCTCTCGCACTCGCGTCCCGCGTCAGCGATGTTTCGTTTTCGCGGTTCAGTTTCATTACTTAAATAAATTAGAATCGCGAATGTCGGGCGCTCGTGCGAGGAGGTGAGAGACAATGAGATTGAAAATCTCCTCCTCCAAGCGATTGCGCGGTGAATTTGGTTGTACCTCTGGCTCTTTTGCCTGATTCCGTTCGGAGAAATTTTCAGAGATGCTTGAGGAGCTACAGAGACTTGAGAGGCACAGGATACTACAATCAGAACGGAAACTTAAATTTATTTTGAAACATTGTTTACTTCGGGTCCGTCATGTTGGAAAGTAAACATTTCCTGCAATCTTCGGCAACTATAACATTGGTTGTGCGTCAATCTTAGATACAACAAAGACCACGCACTATAGAGCTCGTTTTAGAAGTGTAGGAGCACCTAGACCGTAATCTTTGGCGAATTTTCAATTTTCAATCCTTGGAATCAAAACAAAACTTGCCCTCGACTTCAAATTGTTGATTTTAAGACGTTCCTCAATGAAAAACCGACTCCCAAACTCATTTTCATTTATTTTCATTAGGTAATATATATATGAGAAATAATTTGGGAAGATTCCAAAGATTATTTGGTTTAGGTGCACCTACACTTCTGAATCGACCTACCTATCTCGCCGATAGAAGCAATTTTTATTTTTTCTTTTTTTGGGGTCGCAACAAAACAGCGTCCAACGAATCCTATATTTGAGTGTTGAGCAAAGATGTTGATGTCTTCAGGCAATTAAAACGAAGTATCATTGTTTTGGTAGTTTATCAACAAGGGATTTTTCGAGAAAACTTGGTAAATAAGTTTGACTGTTTGACTCCCCTCTTCCCCTTCCCCTCCAGGCCTCCAAGACTTTGCCGGGCGGCTTTTGAAAAGATCAAATCCAACAATTTTGGGTCAATTCCCATCTGCCTCGTTCAAAAATCATTTGAACCAGCAGTTGGCAAGAAAATTGATCTAGCCTATGGTCTGAGATACCCTTTATAATCGACCAATAGTATCACACCTATAGTATTAACGATCGGTTTGTCGACATATTTATGATGATCGCGGTCTGCAGCCTGCAGATGCAAAAAAAAGAAAATTTTTGTACGAAAGTTTTCATATTTCAGTTTTGAGGGAGCGGTATACTCGACTCTTTTTCTGAATCGCCGGAAAAGCACCTCAGAACTTCAATGTGCACTATAGTCAACTATGAAACAGTTTAATAGTCATACAGGTACAGGCAAAAAATCGGTCGATAGTTAGTTAAAAAAAAAAAAATAAATAAAAAAAAAAATAAAACGGTGTCAAAAATGGGCAAGTAGGAGAATAATGAATGGTATAGGAAGACCTGAAAATCAACAAAGTTCTCATAAACATTCTCTATTCTTTACTGATGTATATTCGTGCATTCAATCCTTTTAATCATGCCCAAAGGAAAAAGCTTCTCGATGGGAATTTCTATCATGGAGCGGGGGGAGTGCGTTGTTAAATTTGCGTTTATGTAATACTCGCACGTCCTAGGTCTTGAAGGATAATATGCATGGGATCTACATATATATTTCAGAGTTACAATTTCCAAGTGGTGTTACATCCTTTGTTCTCAAACCAAGAACGGTACTATAATTTCTTGGCAATGCCGGAATCACCAGAATTTATTTTTTGTTTTACTCGATTTTTTTTTTTTTTTTTTTTTTTTTTTTTTTTTTTTTTTTGGCGTTTGTATAACAGATAGCGCGGCAACATTGCCTCGAGAAGGATGGCGCGGCGGAATAATTAAAATAGTTCCACTGCAAAGCTCATCCGTTCATCACTCGTCAAGTTATCATCTCGAAAGCTCATGATCCTGATCCTCTCGGTTCGAGATTAGCGATTCGCGATTTGCCGAGATGCTGTGTTGCCACAATATGGCACACCTTACTCCATTATAAAGTACCGCGATGGATTGATGAATAACATTTCCAATAAACATGCGAGGTCTGCTCGTCAATTTTCATCGGTCGCTACCACATCACTATGGTCTGAGATCGAGAAAAAAAGTGACAAAAAATCATTAAAAAAAAAGTCATAAAAAAATCATAATTTTTTACCTTTTAAGCTTAGTTTAAAACTATTCAGTGACATTTTCATGTGTAAATTACTTGAAAAGTGTTCTCTGTGATTGATTAAAATTGGTCTTTAAAGTTAGCGGCGGTGGCTCGTACAATTTGACAGCAGTGTTTTCTCTCCATTTGAAGCTATGTAGAACAATCGATTGCAGCTGAAGCGCCGCTACACTCCCGAATCGATTATTTTGCACGGAATCAAATGGAGGAAAATGTTGCCATGTTGCACGATGTTGAAAGTTTATGAATGAAAAATTGATGATAAATTTTTTTTTTCTGGTTTTTGGCCACTTTTTGACCATCTCAGTCCATATTGCACCGCTAAGTATTTGTATGAGAAGTTTCCAGTGCAGTGGCGAGGCGTGCGATTTGGGAACGTTCCTTTCCCCCCATTTAAACACATTAGAAAAGTCGGAATGCCTGGTCATCGCCGATGACTGGAGCATTCGACTTTTTTGGTGAATTTAAATGGAGAAAATACAATGTTGCCAAATTTTACGCTTCGCCACTATAGAGGTTCCATCAATCTAAGGAGGAGTCTAATTGTGTATAGGAAAAAAATTGTAAGACAGTGCGCGTAAGCAATGTAGTTTCAATATTTGTAAACGTGTGCGAATAATAAAATAAGGTGAAGTCAACCTTTTATTTGTGATCGTGAATTAAACTAGTTTTTTTCGACTTGGGACAACGTTAACTAATGGAAAATCCGTGTTATCTGGCAACGCTGTCAATATGCACGCATGCAGAAAGTGCGTTAAGAAGCCGCTGCTTGCGTCTTGCGTCTTTCCATCGCGCTAACGTAAGTCTTATTATATATATCGGATCAGAGCATTTTTCACGTTGCATCATCAACACCATCATTCTCTCCCTTGCAAGTTGCATCTTCTCTTGCAGCGTTGTCAGATTAAAGGGTGAAATTCCCCTGATTCCCCATCGCGTATAGTGTAGAGTAGGAGGATTTCTTTTTTCACCGAGCATCTGGCATTTTGTGTCAGCACGTCGCTCATTGCGCGCGCAGCTCTCCTTTCCGTTTTGTTTATGTTTTCTTCCAATCGTGATTAGATTAAAGGGATGATTTATTACCCGGTAGCCGGCCGGCTCTTCTCTTCACTTTTACTTTCTTTGCTTTCATTCAGGTTCAGGTTTTGTTTACGTCTACGGATGATACAATTAAGTCAGGGATTCTTGTTACATTCATTTGTGAGTAATTGGTGCGCGTGCTTACACGCTGTTTTCAAGGACGTAATAAATTTTCATTGCTGCCGTTTTGTGTCTGCCTTGATGACATTTTTCTACGCGGCTGTTGCGAGCTTCTGCTTTAAGCGATTTAAGGGTCGATTTAGAGGTAAAAACCTTCAGCGAAAATAATGACAGTTGCACTAAAAAATTACTTAATTTACTCTTAAACTCACAAAATGCTTTGAAATATGCGAGCGTGATGGTGACGTTGGGTACTTACAGTAGGAACTTTTTTCTTTCTATGCTAGGAAGGAAGAAACACAGGGTAACGAGCTATGAGAGGAGTGATTCACAATAATCAATCAATGGTACCACGGCACTGGTGCAGAAGGAAAGTCGTCTCTCATTGACCACTTTTTGGTGGAGTGACAATATTTTCAGATAGGAATCTCCTATTAGTACTCAAAGCCGGCATTAAATGCGCGAAAAGCATTTCGTTAGTTTAGGAGTGGATTTCGGAAGTTTTAGTGCCTCCGACGTTATTTTTGCTTGTTTTTACCTTAAAATTGACCCTTAAATCTCTTACAGCAAAATCTTACATGTAGCTCCATTCACCGATGGTTCAATCGATTTTGCACGGAAAAAAAAACTGTACGGGTGTGACAACCATCCACGCCGGTTCATTTACTAACCGTAAAAAGACAGCTAGGGTAGCCGTGTTTCACAGGTGCCATAGCCAGAAAAACACGGTCGGAATGCCCGTAATAATTATGGTCGTGACACCCGTAACTTCACGGTGGCACAACCCGTGAAGTACGGTTACTCGAGTGCTTCGGTGCGACCGCCACCTCGCGACATCTGCTTCTTTATATACTGGAGTTTCCTCTCCCTTCTCCATGCGGTCAGCGCGGTGTAGTGGACAAGACACTGGACTGCGAAACGGAACGTTGCGGGATCAAATCCCGGATGAATCATCTTACCTTTTTAACCCACGGCGCCCGTGAAAGTACGGTTTCGCTCTGAACCGTACATTCACGGGTGTCGTAACTGTGTCTGGACGGCGTCCAACTTTTACCCGTGATTCACGGTTCCCGCGCCCGTCTTTTATAGTAACCGTACCCGTGAATTTTTTTCCGTGTGGTCAACAAAGTCGGTTCAGTATGTGGCCGTAATTTTCTTACCTTTCCTCGTTTGTTTAAATTTGTAAGAAAGGAAATTTTTTAAAAGTAAAAAAAAGTAAAAGAGACTAAGCTACTGCAAGTGCATGACTGTGAGTCACAGACTGACTTTAATATATACATCAGTTACTATCGGTATTAGCGCGAGACCTTTTTCGGGAGACTTTCAACTTCACCAATAAGAAAGTATTTCCTTCGGTCTCTCTTCCTACCAGGCCCCTTGGAAGTCAAGCAGCAGCACCGAAGCACCAGTTTGTCCCTCTTGCCCCTCTTGCCCCCCCCCCCCCCCTGCCACCCCCTTTTGCCAGTGGGGCTCTGACCAAACAAACACCTGTCTCATCGTGAATAGGCACGGAAACTTTTTTGAACGGACTGAGAGCCGTCGCTCTGGAAAAATTGTACTCTGGGAATCATCAAAGCGGGGGAGGTGAGGCTAAGGTGTTAATTTAAGAGAAAGGGGGGGATGGAGGTAGATACTTATCGTTACTCAGCGGTATTATGACGTCCTTGAATCTGATTGGTGGCGCGGATCGCTGCGCGACTTCCGCGACGGTGTGAGAGACGCGAGAGTTGATGCGCGACATCAAATCCACCGTTGCCAGTTCTAGTGGAACAGACTCTTGCTCATGAACTGAGGCAATATCAACTGTGCATAAAAATAGATCTGGCAACTTCGGTTTAATCAACGACGTGACATCAAACGAGAAGTTCCCGGATTTTTCATTCAGATCAATCTAAATCAAGTAGTTTCAGCTTAAAGCTGGAAACGCTAATCAGACAACGTTGCAATGATGGAAAGTCCCCGGATATTCCTTTCATATTCTGCCGTTCCCAGACGTTCTGTTCGTTTTAATTAAAACTAATGTTAAATCAACGTATCATCTTTCTTTCAGTAGATCCCACACAAATTAGAGTAGATCAATTGTTTTTAATCGAGGTAGATTCATGTCAGGTGTACACAATCTTTGATTTGATTTGGCTTCTATTTTTTGTCGTCACATATATACGTTACTTTAACTTAAATAGGATGATGTGACACAATTATGTATCTTTACGAATCAATGTAAAATTGACCAATTTTCACCACACACCACCAGAAATAATTTTTACTACACGCCATCAGATAACCAATGTACATATAATCTGCAATCTATCTCTATCATCCACCCAACAAATCAATATCCACATAGAATCAATTGATCTCCATCACCCACTCAACAAATCAACGTAAAATCAACCGATGTCCATCACCCACTCAAGTAATCAATGTAAAATTGCCTGATCTTTATCATTCACCAATTAAATCAATAAAAATCAATTAATTTTTAACTATGATCCGGCATCACTGATCAGATTTGACGACGCGACAGTGAAAAAAAGGATGCGGAAGGCCACGGTGACGGAGGACTGAAGAGGCTGCTGGTGGCTTCGGCTTGTTGAGCACTTGTAAAGCACACAGTGCATTATAGCCATTTAAGCCGCCCTGCCCCGCCCGCCCGGTGCAGTAGGACACGGATCAGTGGACTTTCATCCGAGTAAACCGCACGTCATCATTGTCATCTTCGTCATCATCGGCAAGGCATGGTCGGTGGCATTGCAACTAGTGATAAATCGGCAGAGAGCAATAATTGGGGGCCCGGTCGCGGTCCAGCCGGCGGCAGCCGCGGCGCACACTGGTTCGAAAATGGATTTTTCTGGACATGACAATTAACCTCTTATGGGCCAGGCCCGAGTTTACCCGCCTTTCTCCTCTAGTCTATTTCAAATGATTCAGAATAAACGCGATTCTGGATGTAGACACTTACAGAAAGGGCTTTGTTCGGGCGCCTTCAATTGTTTGTATAGGCAATTCCAACTCCCCCGAGTGCGAATAGTTAACTACCCTCCCGATATTAACGGAAAAGTGGCCATCTTTTGATCAAACCTGGTCTGTAAAGGGTTAATCTGTTGCGTATACTTTTGCTAAAACAATATGACACGTTGATTCGGTGAGAATAACGATGTGTACATTAAAAACTATCAAAATCCACTCGTTAGGAAATCACTTCCATTTCAAACAACCCGTGCTACACTTGACAATACATTATTATCACCGACTTACAATTGCATAGACGGAACCACCGCGTTTGTGTTAACACAACATAACTTGCAAACATTTGAATCTTCCGTTTGGATCATGCATACAATGGGTCTGTTGCGTACTTTTGCTACATCAATATACACCGTTTCTAACGTAAAATTAGGCGAAAATAACGTTGCGCTCATTAAAAACTTTCAAAATCCACTCATTAACTCAGAAAATACCTTCCATTACAAACAACTCGCGCTACACTAGACACCATGTCACCGACTTATAACTACATAGATGAACCATCTCGTTTATGTAAACATGAACAGAACTTACAAACATTGGAATGATTCGTTTAGATGCGTACATTTCTTATATTATTTTGTAATCTTTGATAAACTGAAAAGACCAGACAGCAAATGCAGCCAACAGTTCATGTATTTAGAAGGGAATTCCATCATTTTGTAGTTACGATGTTGTTTACTTATGCTCGGTGGTTCCGTCTTTGTAGTAGTGTACCGGAGCAAATAGTGTCTAGTGTAGCGCGGACTGTTTGAAATTGAAGTGATTTCCTGAGTTAATGAGTGTATTTTGAACTTTTTTAATGTGTTCATCGTTATTTTCGCCGATTTACATAAGAATCAAGGTTCTATATTGTTGTATAGCAAAAGTAAGCAACAACCCATTCTTGTATTATTTTGTAATCTTTGATAAGACAAGAAAGACCAGACAGCAAATGTAGGCAATAAATCATGCATTTAGAAGTAAATTCCATAATTTTGCAGCTACACGATGTTGTTCACATATACACGGTGGTTCGGTGCAGTAGCGCACCGAGAGTTTCTTCATCTCTCTCTTTTCTCCATTAAGGAACGTATGTTAGACAAGGATGGACAACGGGATAAGATCCCCCTCTTTCTGTCCTTTTCCTACTTATACATTCAAATTGGAAATGAGAGAGATGGAAGAGATCCTGGTTGCGCCAGTGCGTCTATGTATATTGGTATGCCGGTGTTATAGTGTCAAGTGCAGCGGGGGCAGTTTGAACTTTAAAGTAAATTTCCTGAGTTAATGAGTGGTTTTTGAATGTTTTTAATGTGTGTGCGGGTCGTTAATTTTGCCGAATTTTACGTATAAGAATCAAGGTTCTTTATTGCTGTAGCAAAAGTATGCAACAGACCCTTTTTTTGTTGTTTTCTTTTTAATTTAAAATATTTTACTGTTGATATTTTCTTGCAAAAAACACGGAAAAAAAAAGATTAGTGAAAATAACCATACGGATACCTGATTTTGGCACCTGCTAGATTTTATGGTAAACTTGACCAGAAGTATGGTACATTTACCGATACTTTGAGGAGTAAATTTGACATGCAATCAGGTAACATCATCTAGTACCTAGTCAAAACATAGTATACCTCTGGTTAACATTACCATAACATCTAGCAGGTGCCAAAATCAGGTATCCGTATGGTTATTTTCACCGTAGTTTTTTTTCCGTGAACATGTAATTGGACTCATTTCGGTTCTGAAATGAATCCTTTCACACATTTATTAAGTTATGTTGTTATAAGTTATTAAGTTAAAGTGTTTATGATTCACAATATTGCTTTTTCTTCGTAAACTATGTCCGGGAAATTCCATTGGGTGGATACATTGTGCGGCGCGGTTGGCCCTGTCCTCCACCTCTTCAGCTATCGCGCGTAGCCTATGCACCACCTTTAATAATTTGTCAATTCATAATTTTCTCGCTGCATGTCTTCCGACTGTCATCATGGTCGAGTACTAAGGTTGTGGACACTCCCCGAGCTTTATATGCGTCTTATCAAAGATCGGTGTTGCCTTTCCACAGTTGGTGGTGTATTATATATTGCGTCTGTTTCAAACTGGTTTTGCTTCAAATAACGTGAGTAAGTCTCATCTGCGAAATGGTACTAGAAGAACCTTCGAAGTTTTGAAAAATGCTATACTACAGATCTTTTTCGTAATTAAAGACTGGTCCGTCAAAAGGATGGATAAGATGGAAATGACTGATTTTGCTTCAGATAACGAATAAGTGTCCCCTGCAAAATTATGCTATAGAAGAGCTTAAGAAGTTTGGAAAAATGCTACAAATCTTTTTCGTAATTAAAGACTGATCCGTCAAAAGGGTGGATGGGACGGAAATCACTGATTTTGCTTCAAACAATGAATAAGTGTCCCCTGCAAAATGATGCTTTTGAAGAACTTAAGAAGTTTGGAAAAATGCTACAAATCTTTTTTGTAATTGAAGACTGCGATCCGTCAAAAGAATGGATGGGACGGAAATAAGTTTTGAGAAATTCACGTTTAAAAAGCCTCGCGTAATTAACACACCATTTTTCTCTCGCCGGTTTGTACTATTTTACTTATTGTTAGTTATACTATGTGCTTAAATGCGGATCTCATAATACGAAATTTGGTGCGCGTGCAGTATATTGAGGATACATTGAACATCCGCCCTTTGGACGGACTAGTCCTCAATTTGGTCCAAGTCGATAAAAAGTGACTTCATATTGGCGGCTTAAAATCGTAAATAATTATTCTGTTTATCAAATTCAGTCGCTTCAAGTGATTGAATTTTAAAGCAAAATTGTGGCTCTCTTGAGTCATTACGCACGTACAGATATTTGTTTTTATTTTGTTTTTTGTTTTTTACAATTTTCAAAAGATTAGATAAAAAGTAAATGCAGTTACTAGACTGTTTATTTCTAACAAAAAACAAACAATTTCAACCGACGAGTCAATAGCGCGCGTATAGCACATCGTTGTAATTGGTTTTTGTTACCGGTGAGTTCACTAACATTTTGATCGAAATGAAAAAGTATGAATAGAATTTTAAGAAATGTCAGAATCACTAATTTATTTTGTTGATTCTGAGAGTTTGCAACCATAGCTCAAACCTAACGCAAATGTTTGACAACACTGTTTCACAGATATCAAAGATTCTTTGAGCAATCATCTTCTTGTTTACGGAGCAACGCGGAATTCCGCCCTGCTCTTCCCACACATTATAACGAGAGTCCTGTGGGAAAGGGGGAATATTTTAAGAGTATCCCTATTTGTATATCAGTATGACGTCATTCAAGAGAGGAAGGGCTGAGTTGAATCGCAAAATGGCTAAATTGACCTTCAAATGCGCTGACGCGACAAACGGATACATGCGGCAAACTTTTGCATGGGCGTTATTTAGGGGGGGGGGGGCTGGGGGGCAATTGCCCCCCCCCCCCCCCAAGGATTTGAAGTCAGGCTCAAAAACTGGCACGAATTATATTGATGAGCAAAAAAAAAAAAAAAGGTCATCCGATTATTGCCCCCAAAAGACGGCTCTTTGGCTCTAAAATTATATTGATGAGCAAAAAAAAAAGGTTATCCGATTTTTTGCCCCCTCCAAGCCGAAAATTATAATGATGAGCCAAAAAAAAAAAAAAAAAAAAAAAAAAATTCGCAAGGGAATTGCACCACACCGGTGCAACAAAAGATGAGCGAGCTGTGCATATAAAGCGGGGGTAAGGCAGGGAACCCCCTCACCCCCGGAATTCTGAACAATCAAAACTTCAAGATAAAAGAATACTTAAAAGGAACAGAAAGAGATAAAATATTAATGAAAGGAGTAAAAGTTAACGAACTTAATTCTTCGTTTACTATACAATTATCCTTCATTTTTTGAAAGGAATATTTGTTGTAAGCATTTTTCCCTCTAATTATTATCATATGCTCTTTACTCAAACGAGTCAAAAGTATTATACTATTGATAGATTATCTATAATTTAGGTTAAAAGTGTATCATTTGGTGGAGTTTTTTTTCTTTTCTGGGGGGTCCCGTAGACGTGCCGATTAGACTTGCCCCGAGACTAAAACCGTATTTTCTCACAGTGCTGCCGTTTTGCGTACAACAAATGGCATTTTTAAAATTCACCGATGATTCCGCCGGTTCAGAAAAGATCACACAGTTTAGTTCAGTGTATGACTGTATAATGCACAAAAATACTAGCATTTGTAATCTTTTCTCAACCTGTGGTGTCGCCGATGACTTAGAAAAAAACTTGCGGTTATTTTAATAAATAATTTAACGGCGATTGCACAGGTTGAGAAAAGATTACGATGCGAGTATTTTAGTACATTACAGTCATGAACTGGACTGAACTGCGTAATATTTTCTCAACCGGTGAAATCATCGGTGAATTAAAAAAAGAAAAAAAAAATGACACTCAAATATACTATCGACGAATTAAAGATTGTCGCGAGATTTTCACGAGCTAAGTTTTGCCTTCAATGTTCTGGTTCGGCCACTCTTCATACTCCTCATACCTTGCAGGTGATAGGCCAGTGCGGGTGGGGCGAAAAAGCCGTTGCAGATCAGTCCCACACTCACACTCATAACTGAAAATGTGTGAAAATCTCGCGACAATCTTTAATTCGTCGATAGTACATGAGCGGCAGCACTGACTAAAACTGACTATTTTGAGCTCAGTGAATCTGAACCTAGGACGCTTTGAATTTTTTCAAGAGTCCTGATTTCGCTGGGTCAACTATAGCCAGTGGCGTCGCGTGCCATCTGGCAACAATGAAATTTAAACTCATTAAATATATCGAATTTTCCTTGTGTTCTGTGCACCCCCTGAATTCGATATTTTACATGAGTTTAAATGGATGGAATACATTGTTGCCAAATTGAACGCGACGTCACTGACCATAGCTCTCGCTATCGATCTTGTTTTTTGCTCCTTCCGTCGTATTAGTCGGCAATCGGCGAGACAACGGCGATCGCGATTAGACAACGAGAGTAAAAAGAAGAGTCGGTCGGGTTCCTCTCTCCCTTCAACTCGCTCTGTACAGAGTACCGCAGTGTACAGTGAGTTTGTTCCGTATGTTAATTCCTTTTTATCCGACTGTTTTATTCCTTTTATTTAGTCCTTTATTGGACATAAGAAGGTTAAGTAATAGTAACAGTTCCGTATATCTGTATAGGTATCGCCGGTATCGGCATATACTGAATGGTGTACTAGCCTTCGGATCCTCCCTTTCTTGTCTCTTCCTCTTTTATAATCAGAGCTATCGCTTCCAACGGTGGACGATGGACGGTGGAAGGTGAACGGTGGATGTTCGATGGTCAGATGGATGGTGCGCTTGGTGGATGGATGGACGCGCGCCGGTCAGCTTAACTGATACTGATAAACTAGTGAGCTTTGCATCAGCAGGGTTGTCAGATTAAAATAATATAACTTTTAACCTGCTCCAGTAGCGCAACGAGAGTTTCTTCATCTCTCTCTTTTCTCCATTAAAAAACGTATGTTAGACAAGGATGGTCAACGGGATAGAAACCCCTCTTTCTGTCCTTTTCCTGCTTATACATTCAAATTGGAAATGAGAGAGATGGAAGAGATCCTGGTTGCGCCACTGACCTGTTCTCTAATTAAAGCTGCCGTTGTGTGTGTACATATTCAAAAGTATCAATAAATTCACCTGTAGTCCCATCAATTCGGTGGCGGATCCGAAGGGGGGGGGAGGGTATAAACGTGCCATGAAAAATACAGTTTCTGATTTCTTAATTCTAAACTCCTTGGTTTCAATCGACAAAAAAGCATTACACTTTCCTTTCTTACAATGGGGGTCTTGCAAACTTTTGCTGTGAGCAAATGAATAGTCCAGTCTAACGTAAAGACCAGCCAAAATCACGAAAATCACACTAAGAAAGTCTAAAATTCAGTAATAAACTCACATAACTGCTACTACGACAAGATGGTAATGGCGGTTCTACGCAGGTATCATGGGAGATTCCTGTCTATTATGTCTCTTTCTCTACGGAAACACATTGTCTCAATTTAGATAGGAATCTCCCATGATACCTGCGTCTCTCCGCCATTAAACCCGATTCTGAGAGTGAATTTTGTAATTTTTTAGTGTACTCATCGTCATTTTTACACGTTTTAATCCAAGAATCATTACTCTTCAATCCCCTATAGCAAAAGTTTGCAAGAGCCCCATTTATCCATACGTGGATGTAGGCTCCAATTGGGAGCATAAGCCAAGTAACCCTAAAAAAACAAAAAATAAAACTGTGTAATTATTTATTCTACCGGTCAAATCAAAGGTGAACGGAAAAGTGTCGTTGAATTTACATGGAAAATCTGCTCTGTTAGCGCTGTTATAATGATGAAACACGCGCGATATGGCAACTTTTAGTGACCGTTCCAGATACAAACGCCGCGAAGCCTCCCGGCATATTTACATTCACCTGTCAAATTGCACTTTCGTTCACCCCCTCCCCCCACCCTTCTGTCGCCCCCTCATCTTCCCTCACCCTCTAAATGCTGTTCTTTATCTTTTAAATGAAAGTCTTTAGATACTTTTAACGTCCAATTTCGCGGCCTCCATCGTTAAAAATAAAGGTGGGGAGGTTCGAATCCCTCCGATTAGAATGTTTATATGCGAAGGTATAGGTTTGGACGTTCAGGGTGCAATAAGTATACGTGTGTTGCGAACTTTTGCTCTAGCAATTTTCAGGTTATACATCGTTCTCGGTGTAAATAATAAAAGTGCATAGAAATGACGGGGTGTCCTCAAAATTTTCTCAATGACACTAGCGTATGGGCTGAATTTTAAACATCAATTTACAAGCGACGGGTTGATTTGAAGGGAGATTGTTTTATTTTCAATAAATAATACATGATGACGTTCTTATGATCGATCGTTTAAGGGAGAAAAATAAATTATCAACATATTTTTGTTTATCATACTATATGTGTAGTTTTTGAAAGTTTATAGAAAATTTTGGTACTTTGAACGGATCCTGATAAAAACAACATACCTACTTTTCTGGTAAAAGTATCGGAGATTCCTCATAGTTGACATATAGTTGTGTTTCTTGTATCTAATAATATTGGAATTTAGGAAATTTTTTTAGTGTATTTTTGTTTTATTTTTCTTTCATAATTTATCAGTTTTATTTTTTTTTCTGTTATAGGTAAATCACAGTGAGCCTTCGTTTTGTTTTTTCCTCGGAAGATCTTGCTGATATAACATCGTTCCAACTTATTTTTAAATGAACGATTGAGGGAACTGACTGAACTCATTTAGAATGACCGTAAGTTTTATCTCGCGTTTTGCACAAATTCTCCAAATTCCTTCTTTTAAATCATCATTACGAGGAATAAATTCTGCTATTAATAATTGATATCTTGAATCGAAATTATAAATAAGACTATGCTGTATAAAAACGAGGGTAGCATAAATTTCAAAATCAATTCCGTGTCTTTGCACTCGTGTCACATAATTTCATTTTTTGTGAATTATTAAAAACGACACGCTTTAATACTTTTTATTACGACAAAGGCAATGTTGTCGCTTGCGTTTGTTCAAATAACTTTAACAAAGTTTTGAGGCAGTTAAACGTGTAGTAGAAAGAGGAAGTGAAGAAGCTAGATAGCTAGCATGCAATGTAGGTAAGGCACTTCTACTCGAACTTGATCGATATTCAAACTATCTTCGATTTAATGTAAATCCTTATTACTTCGCTCTCGAATGGATTTGAAGTTTTGATAAAAACTGTTTGAGCAAACTGTAATTAGTGTTGCAACGACCGTCTTCCGATGTGACACGATCAAAACTTGGCTCCGGAAATGACGAATCAACAGATTAAATTCCAACAAATCCAAAAGTATTGATGCCTTGATATCAGTGGTGGCTTGTGCAATGTAGCAAAACCAAACTTCCTCAATTTAAACCTATAGGTAAAATAATCTATTCCTTTTCCAGCAATGTGCCTCTCCAAGAACTGATTTTTCATCTTGGTTTGAATGACGAAAAAATACTTTGATCAATAGAGCTGCTGCTTTGCGTAGCTATGTTTAATATAGACTCTTCCAATTCACCGATGATCATGATACCTCCGCCACCACCGCACCGGTCAACCAAAAGATTACGTAGTTCCATCAAGTGTATGACTATGATGCACGAAAATGCTCTGATCTGTAATCTTTTCTCGGCAAGTGGATTCTTCAACGCTGCCTCCAGAAAATTTGAGGATATTTTAATCATTTAAAGGCGATCCCAGCGATTGAGAAAATCTTGCAGATACAAGTACATGTTCATTGTTCGTGCACCACAGTCAACTGAACTGAAATGTGTAATATTTTGGTCAGCGGGTAAAATTATCGATGGATTTCAATGTCATTGAATGTATAAACAAAGCGACAGTTCTGAAAAATACAAGGAACAGTTTGCAGACTTTCGAATTTCAATGTGATGAGAAAAATAGAGATGATTTCTTAGACATTTATGATAGCACATGTAATTGATATCGTGCATCTGAGTCTATAGTTTTGAATATTCGAAAGTCCCGGGCTGAAAACGAATCTATCGACTCGCCCCATTAAATAATAATAATACAAAAAAACCGAAAGCTTCGTGATTATGATTAATTCCTCCGAACCAACGAACTTTTGTTGAATGTTTTGAAAATTGATTTTTTTTTTTTTTTTTTTTCGAGGGGATCGCGATGCTTATCTACTGTCATACGTTTCTTGATCTATAACATGGACTTTGTCCGTTTCTCTCTCTCTCTCTCTCTCTCTCTCTCTCTCTCTCTCTCTCTCTCTCTCTCTCTCTCTCTCTCTCTCTCTCTCTCTCTCTCTCTCTCTTTCCCTATTTGAATGCATGCGTTAGAAAAGGATCGAAAAGAGGGCCATCACATGTTTTTAGCCCCAATCTCTTTCCTTTTCTAACTTTCGCGTTCAATTGGGAAGAGAGAGAGACGGGGGATAGAGACATTGACACATTCCTGTATCTACCTATGATCTATACTCTCCTTTGCTCTCAGAACTTCGGCCTCTTTGACTTAGAAAGCGGTCCATTTACTAGACGAGTAGAAACGAGTCAAGCTCGCTTTGTAAGAGAGAATAGGATATAATCTTTGATCTGAAACCAAAGACGTGAGGTGAGTCAGCATATGAATCCGACAGACCGTCTTTAATATTTGACCGGTGGGCAAAATGATTACGTTTTCTTAGAGTCCCTATTTATGAAAGAGTCTCGCCATACGAGGTTCCATCTCTGATTGGCTGCTGAAAACTGAAGAAGAAGAAGGGGTCAAAAAAATGAAGAAAAGGGCTTCGATGGAGCCTCAGTAGCAATCTGGGGAACATTTTAGTACAAACAGTATGCGAAAATGTTACGAAATAAGCGAGAAACTATTGAATTTCGGAAACCCCCTAATGGCGTCCAATTCTGTGGGGTTTCCGAAATTCAATAATTTCTCGCTTATTTCGCAACATTATAGCATACTGTTTGTACTAAAATGTTCCCTAGATTGCTACTGAGGCTCCATCGAAGCCCTTTTTTTCATTTACCTATTTGCATTCATTATTTTTGTCCATTTAAAGAACGTATTTTCTTCTGGTGGCAGAATATGGAACTAAACGCTGAGGATCCACCTTAAACTCATAAAAACGTATGGAAAAGAATCGAATACAGGGGATTCAATTGAGCCTCCATCAGAATCGATACTTTTGCATCGGTTCAAATGGGAGAAGAACGGTAATCGATGATTCACGAACCGTCACTGAATGACTGAGGCGCAGATTCCGTGGAGCATCGTAAACTCGATCTTCGGATCTGGCGATCCTCCGTTTGATGGACGCGCGCATTTTGAAAAAAGTCGTGAGTCGTGCGTCATTTGGTTTGAAATCGAAAACGGTGTGCGATCATTATATTATACAAGGAGTCCTCTTTTTTTTCACCCGGGAGTCAAGATCGGAAGTTTAAGGCCATTCATAATACATGTCAGCTATGTGCGATGTCGGTGCGGTGTATCTCAAAACGACTCGACGTTGCCAACTTTGTGATCGCAGCAGCAGAGGTATTATAACTTACAAAAGAAAGTCCCCAGATCGAAATTCTTACTGTCCGATTTTTCCATTTTTGTCCAATCGAAGTTTTGATTTTTCATGGCAGTACTTCTTTATGTGTCATTCTGCTTTGGCAAAATTCTGCGAAATTTTTTCTGATAATTTGAACCAGCGAGTACTTTCTTTTGGAGGTTAAAGTACACTATGATTTTGTGGATTCAACAAAACAACAATCAACCTTCTGATTCCGCCTGTTGTTGAGTCGTGAGCACTAAGAAAACCTCCTCGTCAGTTCCCAGCATATCCTTCCGTGTTTATACCGAATGTCACCACGCGAAATCGGAAGGGAGTTGACTGTTGTTTTGTTGAGTCTGTACGATTTTGGGGTACTTAGCTCAAATCTGCCTTGTGTCTTTCAGAGTATTCCATAGTCTCTTTTTGGCTCTGGCAGCTTTAGAATAACCGCTTTATGATTTTTCTTTCATTTTAGTTGATTCGCACGGAGAAAAATTTATGTTTGGGGCTACCAGAATTACTTCTACGTAATAGTTAAATGTTCATTCGCGTATCCTTAACTAGATTTGTGGTAATATTCAAAATACATTTTTCGTTAAAACCAGCAATATCTCCACAGATACCAGAATTTACATTTAACTATTCCTTAGAAGTAATTTTGGTAGTCCCTAATATAAATTTTTCTCCGTGCAAAAGTTTTAATGACTACCGTGGCAAAAGTGGTCCATGCAGGTCAAAAAGGTCCATAACCAATTCCCTTTACAGTGTATGGATATCGTGTGGGTATACGTGTTGATATCCTTCCAGATTCCATAAATATCCATATTCTGTACAAGGAATTGTTTATGGACCTGTGTGGAACATTTTTGCCAGTGTAGTCATTGGTTTGATGGGTCTAAAACTTTAGCCGAACCAACCAAATGCTTTGTACGCCTAAGAGATTTTGCTCCATGAACCAAAGAATAGGTTGGCTCAACTAAAGTCTTTTGCTGGGTTATTTTTCTACCAAAGATTTTTTTCAACGCCACCAAATTATTATTCCCCCCCCCCCCCATGTGCTAAGCATATTTACTATACTGTAACGAGAGAGAGGCAAAATTAGACTTATTGTTAGTATGAACAATACAGTAAACTTGACAACCTTGCTGAAATTAGCCGTAGTACGTACTCAAGTTGTAGAAACTCTTGACAGTTGAGTTTATAGTGAGCAGAGTAAGGTAAAGCGGTGTGATGCTTTACTCCAAACCTTGCAACAATAGCTTGAGCATTTAAAGAAAGTGCCGCTGGTGGATGACATATAGATATATAGATACTAATTATAGTTCGCTCAACATTCACTATCGAGTAGATATTATGTTCGCGCTTCATAAAAAAGAAGAAGGAAAAAAAATGGAAGAGAAAAAAAAAACGGTGATCAGACCATGTGTGGGTCTCATATTTCATTCAAATTTCATTCGATATACCCGCCGTTCGTTTTTATCGACTTTTTTTTCCTCTCTCCCTCTCTCTCACCCTCTCTCTCCCTCACTTCCTCTCTCTGTTTTACAAGAATCGCCAGTTTTCACCTGCCCATTTACGGAGTTCATTCATTCATTCATAGAGTTCGTCGCAGTTCGCTCAATCATGTGAATCGTGGTTTCTCGTGAGCACGAGCACGCGTACTTACTACGCCTCTCGAGTACCTACTACTTCATTCAGCTTTTTTGTTTGTTTCAAAACAGATTATTTTGACTTTTTAGAAAGACACGTTCAACTTTCATCCATTAGTCATGACCCTGCTCAACGCAGTAGACCGCGACGGAACCAAAATAAGATCGAGCTATAGTCGATGGCAGTGGCGATCATTGAGGGGGGGGCTTCGGGACACCCCCCCAATTTAATGGAAGGAAGGATTGAAAAAGGGGGTAAATAAAAGGAAAATAAAGAAAGGACAAATAATAACGAATTGAGAAAAGAAAAGGAATTGGAGAGATACAAAATAATGACAAAACAATATCAAAGAAACCATTTAAGTTCTCTCATCCATAAGTGTTCTGAGCTACTCCTTCAAACAGCCAAAAAACATAATAATATTAACAACAAAAAAATCACCAATTCTTGACTTTGCAAGAGACCACCCCCTCCCCTCTCTCGTTTTGAGCCACACACCACCTCTGCTCGATAGTCTAGCTCCAAAGAGCGCTCCAGTTATTTTTATACCGTGGATCTCTCAAAAAAATGTCAACGGCTTGCTTTTTTGATTATTCTTGCGAAGTTGACTGACAACCACCTTCTGAAAGTGTTGAAAGAGATTTTCTGAGTTGCGGAAAAGTGATGAAATGCAAGAGCTGTTTATTGAGTCCATCGAACTTCGAGAAAAGTCATTCTGGTTTAAATTAACGAGACGCATTCCTCTGAATTACGTAATTGAACTTAAAATGATTTGGACAAAAAAGTTGGGCACTTATCATCTGACATACGTGTTTCGAGAAGAAAAAATTCAATTTTTACCATTACACAAGTATGTGAGTTAAATTTATTCTGAGGAAATTGGAACTCTTTTTTGATGCATTGCTGAAGGGACGTGGCGTTTGATCATCGAAAACCCTCTCAACCGCAAAACCCTGGAGATGAAATGGACTCAAACAAATTTGATGAAGTTGTTGGTTAGATCTTCTCTAACAAGGGGAGGTCACGAGGTGGTCACCTCCGATTTTGACCAAATTTTGGGAGAAGGTAGTCTAGGGGTAGGGAAAACACCTCCCAAAATATTTCGATCCAATGGGCCTTTGAAATGGCTTAAAAGTCACTTTAAAGTTATAGTGCGACGCACATGTACCGAAGATTCCGGCAGCAAATCTCAACAGGCGCTCTGGCCGAACGGTAGCGTGCTCGCTCGGCACACTGGAGGGCCCAAGTTCAAATCCCGGCGGATCGCTGGATTTTTTTGTAAGTTTCCGACATTGTTTTTCTATTCTCTCTCCCTCTGTAATAGTAAATTTCTTCAGAAAACATTTCAAGCACTTTTTTTTTTTACGGAAATGGGCAGCATTAGAATAATTTGGTAGAAAAATAATGTTAAAGAGTGAAATCAATAAAGAATTTAAAAATCGGATGGAACATAACGACAAAGAGAGGAAATAAGTTAGATTGTAAAACACAAGAATAATAGCGAACAAAAAATAAAAAGAAAAACCAGAAAAAACAAACAAAAAAGCAAAAAAATAAAAAATGATTGGACCGCTTGAGATAGATGTTGATGTGGGTGAGTTTGTTTTTTTTTTTTGTTTTTTTTTGTTTTTTTTTGTTTTTTTTTGGAGGGTTTTATCGTTTGTTACTATTCTTGTATTTTACAATCTGACTTATTTCCTCTCTTTGTCGTTATGTTCCATCCGATTTTTAAATTCTTTATTGATTTCACTCTTTAACATTATTTTTCTACCAAATTATTCTAATGCTGCCCATTTCCGTAAAACAAAGTGCTTGAAATGTTTTCTGAAGAAATTTACTATTACAGAGGGAGAGAGAATAGAAAAACAATGTCGGAAACTTACAATAAAATCCAGCGATTCGCCAGGATTTGAACTTGGGCCCTCCAGTGTGCCGAGCGAGCACGCTACCGTTCGGCCAGAGCGTCTGTTGAGAGTTGCGGCCGGAATCTTCGGTACATGTGCGTCGCACTATAACTTTAAAGTGACTTTTAAGCCATTTCAAAGGCCCATTGGATCGAAATATTTTGGGAGGTGTTTTCCCTACCCCTAGACTACCTTCTCCCAAAATTTGGTCAAAATCGGAGGTGACCACCTCGTGACCTCCCCTTGTAAGCGATCAAATTCACTCAAATTTGTGTGAAGTAATGAATAATAAACAAACTAAAAATAACGAGGGCATTTAAATGATACAGAAAAAAAAAGAGGAAAAAAAAATTAATGAAAAAGAAGAATGAATTCCCCCCCCCTCCCACAGTTGACGAAAAATTTTAAATTAATTCTGAAAAGTTATTTTCCTTTAATTCCTCAGTTAATTTCGGAAAGTTTGTATTTATTCATCTCATTATAATAACAGCAAAGGATCGTCAATGGCATCGGCGCACAGTGAGTGAAATAACTGATTTGGTGGTTAAAAAAAGGTCAGTCAAAATGTCTAAACTTTCATGTTTTAACACTTCTTGGAATGATTTTTAACCTATCAGAATTCCTTCCGAAGGTAACCTTTTCGATGAAACGTGTGATTTTAGTTCCTGAAATGTGTTCTTTAAAAGCTTTTTATTCGACAATTCAGATTATGATGTAGGTTCCTGATTTTAAGCCACCAAATCAGCAGTTTACATCCATTGTGTGGCGTCATTTTCCTGACTCAAGATCTCGGATTCCAATTCGTTTCTGGAAGTGGAATGCGGGATTTCGTCATTAATGATTTCCTTGGAATGTGGTGTCCTTTGTCGCTTGGAATTTCTTTCAATTTTGGCAGAGATTGCATCGAGAGTTTATAATCTTTGTTTTTTGCCCTGCAAGATCGTTGCGCGGACCACCTTTTAATGACGCGCTGAAGAATTTTCAGGAATATTATTCGAGGAAAAATTAAAAGGTTTTTTTTTGTTTTTTTGTTTTGTTTTATTTTTAAATGATGCGATATGCGTGGGATTGTGGGGGGAGGGGTGATTATTTGGCAGAACGAGTAGGTTCTATAACGTCTCTGATTTCTATTTCTTATGAGTTATGCTCGAAAAATTGAGTTTTTGTATGGATACAAACTCTTATTTCTTACGTTTGCTGACGAGGTCCCGTCTAAACTGGTTCCCTTTTCAAAGCCTCCAACACTCCAAGGCGTAATTTAAGATTGTATCATGTTCTGCAACTCCTAACTACGTGAAAACTGCTCTCAAATGGCCAAAAAGATAAAAGAAAACAAAATGCACGGAAAATTTTTGTTGAAGGCCTAAGCTTCCATCGATGATTTAAATGTTTATTTCTTTAGACAGAATGGTGTACACAAAAAACAAATAAACGTTATGAAATCGAATAAAAACGAAAGAAAACAGAGGAAATTGAAGGAAACTGGAAACAGTCAGTGTCTTTGCGCTTTAAAAATGTAAGTAAAAATAAAAAACAATTATATATCTATTGCGGAACAATGGAACATCTCTGAAATATTTATCGCTTTGCTTATGGTGATGGATTGGGTCAATGATTCCAACGTTCTAACTAGAGTCTATTGGGCATTGGCGGATCTAGGAATTTGTCTTTCTCTCTCTTCTCTCATTAAAACGTGTGTGTTAGAAAGGGACAGATCAGGGGCAGTCACGTGATTTTGACCCCCTCTTCTATCCTTTTCTAACTCATGCATTCTAATGGCAAGAGAGGGAGAGGAGCTATTTCCTGGATCCACCTGTTTCAAATCTAATTGCTAGAGCTGGGGAAAGAAAAGAATGGACAAATGTCAAATACTGATGAGTTTTCCGAATCATCATCACTCAACACTTTTCAGCCTGCATTTCAAATATAATGTTTGATGACCGTTGAGCTCACCAGACTTTGACATTCGTCCATTCTTTTCTTTCCCCAGCTCTAAAATATGATTTTCTAAGCGCTGCTGCAGCTGTGGCCACTTTTAGGTTTGGAACAAAAACCGAACAAAGTAAAGGTCATCGTTTACCTTCGGTGCCTCATCAAGAGCAAACCTTTGCTCTTGATGGAGGCATCGATAGATTCATTTTTATTACCACTTTTGATATTGTCCACAGCACTCTACATAGAAATGAATAAGTGCCACCGATTCGTTCCAATAAGCGTTCATTGATGGGAACGGCTGTATCTAATCATTGATTTACGTTACGTTACGCTACAATCAGTTAAATCACGCCGTGCGGGCGCGTGGGTGGGCGCCAAAGCTTGAAATCAAGGTTTCTGTTTGTTCGAAGTTGGCACGACACAATTTTTCCGTCGCGTGGCTGAGTTTAAACAGGTCAAAAAGGGTGTCAATTTGTGACCCTAGTGTCAAATCTGACCCAGAGCCCTCAAAAGACGGGTAAATGACTGTCTATTGAGTCGAGGCAAGTGTGATGAATGATATCATAAAGAGACGCGTGCGTGAACCAAATGTAGTTAGAAAAAAAAAGAAATATGTGAATGAAATCAGAGATTAATCTAGCTCCTGGCATACAATACCAGATGCATAATTATCTTTTAATTTTTAGTTTTAAAAAAACGTTACTCTCCTCGTCCTGAATCGCTACCCATACTCTTTTCAGTCCGTGCGGCATGGGTTATACATACTATAAACAGTTATATCTCTACCACGCTTCAGGCCTAAGCACGACCGGCGTATTTTAAGAACATTGAATTATAAGTTGGAAGATATTGATGTATTGGAGCGGTGCACAGCGAACCAAATTGACTGGTCTACGGCCAAAAAACGTCCAACTTTAGTTCACAGAAAATCGTAGTTTAAAACTCAGGACAAAGGTGGATCCAGTAATGTGGCAACTTTGTATTATTCCCATTTGAATGCATGAGAAACAATCGATGAGTAAGAAAGCGATGGTCCCCTCAAGAATCGATTGTTTCTCGTACGTTTAAATGGGATGAATTCGTGGTTGCCAAATCGCCCAAGATTCAGGAGTGGTATCAGACACTTTAAACTCGGCGTGTTTGTGTATTCGAAATAAGTTGAATAGAGGTGCTTCTAGTGTAAATACTTTGTTTTTGATAGATGAATTTAGGTGATTTTATTTTGCTGAGTTTTGACTACCAAACCATCCAGTTAAGCTACGATGACTGCGTCCGATGTGCCCGTATAAGACGATGATCTATCGAATATCGCAATAAGAACAATCGATTTTGGTTTCTTTGTTCTAATGCTATGAGGTCAATAGCTAGACTATAGGTTATTTTTTGTACTTCCTGCTGTTTTTATTTTATAAAATGAGATTCTTTTATTCTTGCCAACATTTCGTTCATTCAGCGCTTCAATGTGTTGGGATAACTCACAGCAGCGTATTACTTAAAGGCACCCGAGTGCTCTGAATAATTTTGTTTGTTTCCAATAGAACTTAAGTGGTATCTGAAATAAAGTTCTAAAAACTTGGAGTGTCCCACTACTGTCCGATTTATACATTTTTTCCTGATTTTTGGCCGACGTTGGGGCACTTTTCAAGGCTCCAACCATTTTTCAGCATGAATTTTCTAACGAACCATTATTTCATTTGTTCGCTGCAAAAGTTTGCTATTCTGACCCATCGTAATACCACTCGGATTTAGAGCTACCATTTTGCGTATAATTAACGGTATCTCTCAATTCACCGATGATTCCACCGGCTGAGAAAAGATTACCCAGTTCAGTCTAGTGTCCGACAGTAATGCACGCAATACTCGAATCTATAATATTTACTCAACCAGTGGAGTCGTTGATGAATTTAAGAAAAAAAAAAAACTTGCGGATATATTAATTACTTAATTAACGGCATTTCTACCGATTGAGTAAAGATTACAGATCAAAGTATTTTCGTGCATTACAGTCATACACTGAACTGAACTCTGTAATCTTTTCTCAACCGGTGGAATTATCGGTGAATTGAAAAATGTCATAGATTATACGCGAAACCGCAGCTCTGCTCGGATTTGACTAACATACAATTAAACTGCGACGCTTAAACCACGTGTCCGTTTCAATACGCGTGTACGACATTTTCACATACAAACACGAGATTATTTTGAAAGTTTTCAAGGCTCCAACCATTTTTCAACATGAATTTTCCAGCATACCATTATTTCATTTGTTCACCGCAAAAGCTTGCTTTTCAGACCCATCATAATACAACTCGGATTTTACTAACATAAAAAAGAAACTGACGCTAAAACTACGTCCATGTTGATACGCGTACGATATTTTCACGTGCAAACAACATTCTTTATTTGCATTCACTTAAGTGGGTACACATTAAGGCGCGCGCTATTAGAAATAATAAAACGGCAGAAGTTTGATTGTTCAGCGGCGATAATTCGATAGTGCAATATAGTGATAATAGTAATTAATAATTAACGCCCAGAGCCCGATCAAGTTCGACATTCGACTCGAAAGTTGAAAGCCAGTGTAAATAAGAGGACGGAGATAAGCTCGATGATATTGGATAAGGCTATGGGTGAGTATTGGGTCTCATGATAATTAGTCAACTTAAGACACGAGCATGCTGAGCGGGGGGCCCGACCCGTGTGACCGAACAAGTGTTCAATGAACCGAAGGACGCACAATGTTGCCAAATTGCTATCGGCTCGATTGATTTATTCGAACGAGCGTTTAAACATAGATGGGTCTTGTAGAACTTAATTT
The DNA here is from genome assembly GCA_011764245.1 of Trialeurodes vaporariorum. NCBI lineage: Eukaryota > Metazoa > Arthropoda > Insecta > Hemiptera > Aleyrodidae > Trialeurodes > Trialeurodes vaporariorum. The sequence goes on from VMOF01000001.1 coordinate 52,915,693, forward strand.
TAAAGACACCGCGAAGGCAGTCATGCTGAAGATCGCCTGTAGATATTTTAACCCCATAGCACAGAATAATACAATCAGAACGGAAACTCCCATAAGAGCCAATGGAAGCAAATTTGGAATATAACGGCACCAATAGGCAACGCTGTGGTCCTATATCCCAACATGGCGGACGAGTGTGATTTGTGTTGAGACTCATTTATTTCTGTAAATTCTGGAAAGAAACCTTAAGTTTCCGGCCTCACTTTTATTTTAATGGCATTTCAGAATGAAAATTTCGCGGATCATGTCCTATATTTTTTTTTCGCGCGCGAATCCAGATGTAAACATCCTATATCCCAACATGGCGGACGCGAAATGAATTTGCTTCAAAATCCGACAGAGTTTCCGTTCTGATTGTATTCTGTGCCCATAGGCTCAATTTGTATTTGGCCTCTTTTTTTTACCTTAAGCGAAGTAAAACTGAACGAAAATTAGTTGAAAACTATGTTTAAGCCAATATGCTGTAGTTTTCTAATCAGAGTGACGAAAGAAACACAGTTCTAATACAGAAACACACACAGTCAATAGAGCTGTATTTCTTTCGTCGCTCTGATTAGAAAACTACGCAGCATATTGGCTTAAACATAGTTTTCAACTATTTTTCGTTCAATTTGAAAATGCTGTTGCAAATAACTGATTTGCAGGTAAGCGGAGTAGTTTTTAAGGTCTGATCTTGGTGTTTTTTATTAAGCAAATGCAAGTGCTTAGTGGACTGAAAACGAGAATGCCTTTGGTTATTGCCAGTGGCGTAGCGTGCTATTTGGCAACGTTGCCGTTCGTCCATTTAAACCCATGGAGAAGATCGAATGATAGGGTGTTCGGTGAACACCTTCGCATTCAACTTTTTACATGGGTTTAAATGGACTCAGGACAACGTTGCCTAATTGCACGCTACGCCACTGTTGGTTGCTTACTAGGTTTCGTAGTGCCGGGGATGCAATTTCGGCCCAAAATACATTGTTTTAAATAAGAATTCCGCATTGTGACGTCACTACGAATACGATTTTTTGAAACTTTTCGTGAGTGTATCTCCGAAACCAAGACACTTGGAAAAAACCAAAGACTCATTTACCCGCAGCTCTTTAAGAGAAGATTTTTTTGATGCATTTTCTCACCAGACTTCTTCACTCCGCAAATGGGGCAGTCAGTTTCCCATTCCGCGACGTAGGCAATTATACGATTCGGGTGTAACATAATGCATAAAAAAGCTATAGTTGTGGATAAAAATATAGATTTTTGAAAACAAGAATTCATTCAAAAATGGCGGAAGATATTTCAACCTGTCGGAAAAAATCAACATTTTATAAAAATTAATCATATATTTTAATTAAAAGAGCACACTTGATTACATTAAACCGCAATTTTCTCTCTAAAAATTCAAAATAATTGATAATTACCGGCAAAGTTCAACGGAGGAAGAAAATCAAGACCAATTCATTAGATCACAAATATTGAATTATTTTTGTTTTTCCGAACATTGTCTTTTGATTGAACCGTGGAAAATCTCTTCTAATCGTGACTCAACAGTTTCCGAAACTTGCATTAATGCGAGAGAAAAATAAATATTCATTATCTAGTTTATTATAATAAAGTCAATCAAACCTTTCATTGAGCGTTTTATAGCAATATGGATTTCCACATGTTACTGCGTCAGAAGTATTATTTTCTCATAATGAGACAAGTCAAGGATCAGTTAAATAACGAATAGCTCTCTTTCGCTCGTAGACATATCGATTTCGCTTCTTCTTTACCGTTACTTTTTTCCTCTTTTACCGTTTTCACTCACGCTACCTGCTTCATTCAAGATTTTAATCACCAGAATATCATTGAGATCTTGGGTTGTTTAATGATTTTATACTTGCGTACTTTATTTTTGCCGAGTTTAGTCTGACCTAGATTTGTATCAGTCAGACTCTAGGTTGAGCTGTTCAGTGTCCCTGGCTTAGTAGTAGGAAATTGCGGTTTTTGATTGGATTTTTCGTTGAGTCATGGTCTTAAATTTGTTCGGCATAAGTGTCGTTGAAGGCCTAAAACTAATGAACGCAAACCGTTTCGATAGCTTTTTCCATTAAATTACCAAAAGTTCTATTTAAACTCTTGTTATGAGAAAATTACGTTGAATCAATTTTGGTTCGGAACTATCAATTTATCAATCGAATGATCAATGGATTGCCGCTAATCATCAATCATTTACTTTTGCGTGAAACCGATAGTTGTATTATTCCTTTTACTATCAGATTTCGAAAACAAATCAATGTTGGCTCGTTCAATTAAAGTGCGTCGTTAAATATTCCTATATCTCGGTGCTGATTTTGCTTACATAGTGGATTGAAGGCGCTCGAAGGAACATCATTTTTTAAATGTTAACACTTTGTCAACGCAATTATTGTGGATAAAAACTGACATTATGTTAAGTCGATCCAGGCACAGACACGATATTAACTCGGGTGTGGTATAAACAGGGTTAGATTTCGTCTCAGACGTGTTGTGGGCACACCTGGATCGATCATCTTTGGAATTTTGTAACAAAGTTACAAAGTGAAAATTAATGAAAATGAATTAAAGCGTTGGCTTTTCATTGAGGTGAACGCTTATAAATCAAAAGTTTAAAGTCGGAGGCAAATTTTGTTTTGATTAGAAGGAATGGAAATTAAAAATTCGCCAAGGATTATGGTCTTGGAGCGCCTACATTTCTGAAATGAGCTCTAAGACTGTTCATGTGTGACCTATTGCCCGAGCATTTTAACCCTTTGTCTACTGGCGGTACAAATTTGTACCTACCAAATTAACATGGTTTTAAATGTATTTTTAAAAAAATCACTATGCACATCAAACTAAACGAGAAAAATTCATTCTATTTACTGAGATTGATAAACAATGTGTGAGAAGGGTTTGTAATAGGTCCGGGTTTAAAGGGTTAATATTTAGCCGTTACTGTGGTAACGATTGTTAAGTTTTCCGCTAGCTCTAGCTTTATAAAGGCTAATTACCTTTCATGGGGGGAGTTTTAATAAAAGTGGCGCTTTAATGACGGTTAGTATATCAGTAGTCAAGTGTTAAAATTCTAGATCAATAGCATCACTCATTGGCAGTCTTTAACTATCGGTTTAATGAGAAAGTAATAAATGACCGGCATACAGGGGTATCATAAACCGATGGCTCGCAGTCGTATTGAAGCATTTAAAGTGGCAACATTGTCATCAAGGACAGTCGAATAAAAGCCGCGAAGAGTCGAATATCAGAAAGCCGGGTTGGGCTGGAGGCCGCAGTCAAGTCCCGGAGTGGAATTTTAGCACTTTGTTTTTTTTCTTACCCGAGCGTTCAAGTCTCCAAGTCTTTCAATTGAACAGAGAATGTGGAGTCTCTCAAACGAACAACTCGCAAGTCACCAACCTCGGAGCTTTGGGATCGTATCTTTGCCGTGTCGTTTTTAAGGCCCATTACAGTTTGAACTCTATTCCTGATTTTTCCGGCGTTGCCAAATCAGAGAGGATTCACTTCCTTTTTTGGAATAATTAATTTGGAAACTATTCTGAAGCTGGCTTGTGTGCTGACTTGGTTTTTCACAAAAACCAATAAACGTCAGTATTATTTGGAGGTTAACTGTGTAATGGTGTGTTATTTTAAATTTAAAATTCGTTGAAGTTTGTGAAGCTGATTTCATAATATGTATGGTACCCACTTTTCCTCTAGCTCACCTAAATATATATCACGCAAGCATGTCATGTCGTTTTAGAGAAAACTATGGAATAGAGACGAAAACCAATTCAGATCACTGACTATAGGGTCTTTGAGTAATTTTTAATCGAACTGAAGTCCTCATAAATCGCTGCGATATTAAATACTCAAAAAAAAAAAAAAATATGTACATACGTATGTCCCTTCACTGCACCATTTTCCTTTTTTTTAACCACATATTTTAACTCAGTACACTTGGGGTGCTGAAATAGGGAAAAATAGTGACTTTCTTTTGTTTCAATATTTTTCATTGATAAGAGACTGTAAATTATTTATTCCAGATGTGACCTTACGTGCATACTTCTATTCCTAAATGTTTAATACACTTTTAAAGTATTTGTTCCTAATTAGGAACACGGTGCAGTGAAGGGATGTATCGATCCAATAATTTGTTTTCGTTTTTTGTTTTTTGTGTTGTTTTGTTTTTTTTTTTTAAATGGATCGATTTTTTTACTTGCGGGTACATTGATAATTCTCGTGGTTTACCCAACTGTAAAAACTCTCAATAAAAGCCATTTCAGGAAGTCAATTTCTCTGACAATTAGAGTAAAATTGATCAGTTCGTTAGGGATTGCGTATTGGTTTTTTGAAAATGACTCCAATTCAAGGAGTGTTTGTATTTGTCATTCAAATTCAAGGCATCTCTATAAAATTGGGAAACTATCGGAATTTTTTATTTTTTGGAATGTTGAAATTTTCTTTTTTTATACGGCAACAGTGTCTCTCTTTTGCTCTGTAGATTTTTTTTTTTTTTTTTTTTTTTTTTTTTTTTTTTTAATTAAAATAAATTTAATTCAAGCCAGGAATCGCTTTAAAATAGGAAAACCATCGACTTTCATTAATTTTTAAAATATTTAGATCTTTTTTTCGTTGGTACGGCAACCGCGTTTTATTCCTTTTTGAGACTCGTCATGTTCTCAATGAGAAGCGATGAGCAGCAGTTAATCATTTTCTCACTTCTCTTACTGACATATGTGCTTATTATTTCTCCTTTCTTCCTTTCCTCTTCCCTTAGAAGAGTTAAGAAGCTAGGAAGAGGTGAAAAAAAAGCAAAGTCAAACGTCACTAGTTTTAATTACGCTCATTGTTGAAAAGGAAAAAGCTTAAGAAGAAGGAGGAGAGGGTTCACTGTAGCACAGGTTCTCATCGAAAGTCGAAAGTTACACTCATAGCGGTTCGAGCGCGCTCTTACTCTGAATACTATCATCCGAATGATGTAAATTCAACGCAGTTAATCTACGCGTAAGGTACGTAATAACATCTGCTGCGTATGATAGGGGATCATCTTAACTTTGAAGTTAGGTACTAGGTATGTGTAAGTAACAAAAAGAGGTTTGAAGTTGAAATATCGCACTATGGTCTGGGATAAAAAAATAAATTCCGGGCTCAAATCAATGAAAAATTAGTAATCGAAAATCATTGTTTTCGAACTGTAAAGCTTATGCTTTAAAATTTCCGGTGACACCTCTAGGTTTAAATTGCTTTGTTTAAAGTGCTCTCTGCGATTGACCTTGGTCTTAAAAGTTTTTAATGGTAACTTGAGAAATTTACTTTCTGATCAACAAATGGGGTTCCGCATTTTTGTCTTCTTTTTTTTGTTTTTTTTTTTTTTTTTTTTTTTTTTTCCGAGTGTGGATTTTTTTGTAAAACCTGTAAAAATGACAATGAGTACACTAAAAAATCACAAAATTCTTTCTCAGAATCGTGTTTAATGACGCAGGTATCATATGATATTTTCTTTCTAATTTGAGACGTATCTCTGTGTTTCCTTAGAAAAAGTCACAAATTAGACAGAAATCTCCCATGATACCTGCAACCATTACGCTTTGCCATTACGAGTTTGCCGTTACAGCTGCTATCTATTCAAACATGTTGATTCAGCTATTATCTGAGTTTTATTACTGAATTTTAGACCTTTTTGGTGTGATTTTCGATGGTTTTTACATCAGATCTAAAAACTTTCCAAGAGCCCCAGTCTAAGCATGTACGACATGTATAAAGCTCGACCGACGAAACGGTTTTGCCAAAAAATATTCAATCGTTTAACTCACATTGTAATCTTTGCATTAAATTTGTCGGTTCTAATAAATTTGCCACTCTTCATTGCTTTCTCCACGATCGGAGGATCGGAGCGATCTCTCTAATGAGGCGTAAACGGCGGCAAGCGCGGCGTCGATTGATGCGTGAATGACAACGCAAAAAATGATGTTCGGGAGCGTGCGCGCGCGGGCGTTTAAGTCCGTGCTGATTTAACGGTACCTGCGCATGCGTTTGCGCATCGTCGTAAAGACGCAGTTGCGTACATACGGAGGAGGGGGAGGAGGAGGGGGAGGGGAGGGGATGGGGGAGGGGGGGAGGAGGGGGAGGTGGAGGAGGGGTGGAGGGAAGGGGCAGGAGGAGGAGCGCGGAAGCGTTTATCTTACGATATACAGTATATTCCATAAGTCCTCAACCATGCACAACGGAAGCAAGCGTGTGTCTTAATATATGGTGTCTTCCATAAGTCCTCGACGATTCACATTGGATTGAAGGCGTGGATTCTTTCGGACATGAAAAGTTGTCTTTTTGCCTCGAAAACATTTTAGTTGAAATAATGGGTCTGCAAACTTTTGCTACAAAGATTAATAAGAGTGTTTAATCTAATGTAAAGTCGCCTGAAAAGTCCATTGGTGGCATCAGAAAGTCATCAAATGCAACAATAAACTCACTAGAGGCGTTTAGTGAAATCCAAGATGTCGGATATATATCGAGCAATCTATGTATGCATGCACCGTGAACATCCAAGGATGGCCAACTTTGACAACCTCACTGGAGGTAGAGGTTATGTGTTTGTTTACGTTGTGATTGGTTGTGATCGATATTGTGAGGTTGGCTATCCTTGGATGTTCGTGGTGCATGCATACAAATTGCTCGATATCTATCCGCCATCTTGGATTTAATTAAACGCATCTTGTGAGTTTGTTGTTGCATTTGATGACTTTTTGATGCCACCAATGGACTTTTCAGGAAATTTTACATTAGATTTAACACTCTTAATTATCGTAACAAAAGTTTGCAACAGACCCATTTCTTCCGAAAACTATGTTGATCGACTCATGTTGAGCTCGAAAATGAATGATTTCACACTTGTTTAAGTTTCTGTGCTAGTTATTCATAACCTTGATTTTTATTCGTAAAAGTATGGAAGTAGTGCGTAAGCCTCCGTACATATAACCTAAAAATGTGAGGAGTTAAAAATTAACTAAAAATTTGTCATAAAAAAATAAAAAATTAACATGAAAAATAGTGCGTAGTAAGAGCACAACTCAAACATAGGCGTGTTAAAAAAGTGGATTTTCCTGTGTATTGCATATCGTATCTTCATTCCTGCGGCCATTTTCCAATCGAAAAGTCAATGATACTTTTCAGGTCCTGACATCCGTATGGAATCCAGAATTCATGGTAGCGTCACACCGACAGCGGCATTCTGAAATCTGATAACAGCTTTTTGATGCCTCTTGGGGGGGGGGGGGGAGTTGTGTTAAAAAAGTAGCTCTTCGCGAAATCTCTATAAACTACATAAATATATGTCCAATGCCCATTCAACTATTTTTTTGTCAAATAGAAGAGGTTGGCAAAATATCGCTCATTTTAGCGAAATACTTATATCATAGCTTTATAAATTTTGTTTGTTTGTTTATTTGTTGATTTTATTTGCTCGTTTGTTTATTTTTCTGTTTTATCTTTTTTTTCAGTTGGTATTCGTGCGGAAATGAGACGGAAGCCATGAGCGTGAGGAGCGGCGGAGGAGGGGGAGGGGGTGGCGGCAGGGGCCCTCGGGTGGGATCCAGATGCTCATGGATCCTCCAACGAAGTTTGGCCATCACGCTCTTCAAAAGGGGCATCCTGCAACACAACCAACAGAACTCGCCTCACAAAAACTCCCCCTCAAAGGATCTAGGACCCGGCGGAGGGGAGCCCGTCTCGTCGTTTTGGATGTACGACAGCGGATATCTCGTTTTCCAGGTAAGATTCAAAATTTTGAAATGCTCGTAGAGTTACATTTAAAAGTTAATAATATTCGGATGGTTAACCCTTTGAGGACCAAGCCCGAGTAAATTCGTTTTTCTGTTCTAGTCTATTTCACATTGTTCCAGGAGCATGATTCCGAATAAACACAATTCTCGATGTAGTAAACAAGATGAGATTTCGTCTGGCGCCTTCGATTCTTTGTGTAGGCAATTCCAACGCCCCCGAGTACGAACAGTTAACTACCTCCCCTACATGAACGGAAAAGTGACGGTCTTATGAACCAACCTGGTCTTTAAAGAGTTAAGATCGAGAGTAATTTTTCTAATGTTAGATTTGTGGTTCGAAAATCAGAGAGCTATGAGCTACTTTGTGTATATTTAGCGACATTTTTCAATTAATTAAATTCACCGAATGACCAAAAGATTACTCAGCTCAGTTCAGTCGATGACTGTAACGCACGAAAATACTCATACACTTAATTTGTTCTCTTTCGATGGAATCAACGTTAAATTTTTAAATTATCAAATGGAGCTGATGCTAAGTTGTTCTACAGATTTACGTAATAGGGAGTAAAACTCTTTAAAATGACTATAAGCTCACTGTTGATCTGAGATCAGAGGTAAGGCAACATGCAAGAAAATTGCTGTTGTCAAAAAAGTAAGTATAAGAAGTTTTTCCTAACCTTAGTCTCTACCTCAATAACTGCACAGATCTGATGTAAGTTTTATCTTTATTAATAATTAAATGTTTTATGCTGATTTAACTCTTTCTCTGAGTATTTAATAGGAGAAGAAAACGCTCACTAAAAAAACGAAATCCACAAATTCTCATAAAAACCCAAGAGAAATTCAAACGAAAGCCTGGCGGCTTACAATTTACATGCATGCAATGCACCCTCGAGCATAGCCGTAGCCAGGATATTGTCTTTCTTTCTCTTAGCCCATTTAAACGCATGTGTTAGAAAAGGGTGGATATAGGGGCTGTCACGTGACTTCAGCCCCTCTTTCTGCCCTTTTCTAACACATGCGTTCAAATGGGCTAAGAGAGAGATAGACAGTATCCTGGCTACGGCTATGCCCTCGAGCACCAAAAGATGACCGACGACGGCAATTTATATATATTGGTAACCAAAATGTAAACAAACGTCTCACTTCCTCATAGTACTTGAATTTTCTATTATTCTGAGTGTTTTTCTCGGTAAATGTTACTTTTTCGTAATGATTTATGGTTGTTGTCGTGAATATATCACGTTTTGTGTCGATTTGCCCTATTTCTGAAAAGGAAACGCGTGTCAAGAATTAACGGCCATCTTTGCTGCTTGTGGTGCATGCATGCAGTGTTGATTCCCCTACTGACCGCCGCGCCATCTTAGGCTTTCCTTGAAACGCCTTTTGTGGGTTTATTAGTAGATTTTGAGACTTTGAGATGCTCTCACTGTGATTTTTACGCGGTTAACCTACCAAGGATCCTCCATAACGCCGCCGTAACAAAATTTTGCAACAGGCTCATTCCATAACTTAACACAATTTAACTGTTTTTCTACCGAAATCACCGTTTTTCTAAAATAAAATAAACTAAATAAAGCTTTGTTTATAAAAATCAGGTATTTTTAATTCTATTTTCATAATGCCTTCTGTTAATTAATCCATTAACGCAATACCGCGGAACGAGCCTCCATGAAGAAATTGTATCCTATTATGAAGAAATATGACACTTGATCTGATGTTATTTTCTCAACGTGAATTATTGAATAACAACTATTTCAAGGACAAATCTTACCGCGGTCTGCGACTGATAGAAGAATGACTGCACTTTTTTCATTGCCATGTAACTGAAGTCTTGATAGTCTTTGGATATTTTTTTTTTCCATTTTTTTTTTCTTTTTTTTCTTTTTCTTTTGAGAATCGAGAGGAAAGAAGTCAAAACTGAATTCCCTTTTATGTGTGGCAAGCCTACGAGAAACATGTTCGCTCTCAGCCTGCGGTTAAGCTTCAAAGAGATTCTTAAAAAGATGCGATTGGCAAACCATAATTTTACGAATGCGTGGCATTCCAATTTTTTTCTCCTACATTTCTGATGAGATCTCAATTATGAATGGGTGATTGAGCTATGACTATTTTAGGATCCCGCGACGCAGTTGTAGCTTTATCAGGAATCGAGAGGAACATTTCGAAATCGGAATCGGCCGCCGGTGTAATTTGTCGCCTTTATTGCTTTTTACGATGCGATATTGAGAGTTTCGAGATAGTGAAAGTTATTGAAGTGACACCAGTTAAACGTTTAACACACCCTCCATCTTAATTTGTCACCCAAGGTTGTATAATTTTTTTTTCTCCCCACATAGTTTAATATTATAAGAGAGAGATTCGTGCGGATTTGGGAGGAGCTTTCAAGTAGGTAATTTTTTTTTTTTTTTTTTTTTAAGCAAAGTTCCAAATTTTTGAGTCGATCTTCCGAGAGGAATCTTGATTTTCCTTCCACGCTCATAGAAATAAAGTTATTGACTCATCTTCATGATACTAACCTCAGACGGTTGCATGTAGGCGATTTGAGTGATGACGTCAAAATGATCTGTTCATTCACCGATCAGTTACTGATAAACCAACAACGTTGCCAATCATAGCTAGACACTAAGTTTTTTTTGTTCAGTTGCTCAGTTTGTTTATATTGGTTGAATTTTTTATGGCACTCAGCTTTTCCTTCGTATAAGACCTTGACTTGAGAGTGGTGCTGAAAAAATTTATGTAGATCCAGTTTGGTGAAGTTAACCAGATGTCGAATGAAATTTACAGTCCCGTTGGGTTGATACCAAAGTCAACCTCAAAATGGTAAACTTCCTTAATATTTATATCCCCACATCTTCTTCAATTATGACGTAATAATTTAAAAGACTCTGTTTTGTGGGAAAACAACGAGGGAAGATAATTTATCGGCTGCGACGGTGTTTTTGGAGAAGAAAAAGCAAAAAAGTTTAAGGAAGATGAACTAGTGTTGGTTGAATTATTCGATCCTCGCCTAGATAATTTCATGCAAAACTTTCCCAGATTTTAATCCGATGGATAGCAACACTAGCGCTGCTCAAAAAGTCAACAGTTTTTGGCTGAAAAATTAATGAATTTACGCAGAAATTACATTCTTTAGGAACGTCCAGCACCTGCAAACATACATCAGGAAGATATCCTGAAAGTTTCAAGCTGAAGTACTCAAAAATAAAGCCGCGGAAATTATGAAATACGAAAAGTGTTGAAATTCTTGAATTATTGGCATTTCTTCTTTGGTTTCAGTTTAAAATGCCGACTAAGTACGCAACTTTCCCAAAAATCGATTCTAGTGGCGCCATCCATCGGATTGAAATCTGGAAAAGTTTCGCATGGAATCAACTTAATCAAATGCTTTGTGAAATTTACCAAGTACTAACGCCGGATTAAAGACTGTCGCAAGATTTTCACGAGCTAAGTTTCGCCTTCAAGGTTCTGGTTCGGTGACTCTTCATACTCCTTACGCCTTGCAGGTGAGAGGCCAGTGCGGGTATGGCAGGAAAGCCGTTGCAAACCAGTCCACCACTCACACTCATAACTGGAAAAATGTGAAAATCTCGCTACAATCTTTAATTCGTCGATAGTACCGTTTGAAGCCAAATATTTTCAACGATTTTTTTCCGTGTATTCGAAAATCTTTGACTATACTCCATTTATTTCCGAAGGGAGGAAGATGAGGGTGGAGAGGGGGAAAAAAAGAAGAGATACGTTTCCTGAGTGTCGCGTGAAATAGGACCTACTTTCGATTATGCGGCTTTAAAATTGCATAATTTTATGCAGCATCAGCCACTTCGCGCGGTTGCATAATGCATAAACGGCGCGGCGGCAGACATAGACACACTGCTCTATGCCAAGCCCGAGTCGGAGACAGGAGACAGGATGGGTCATATTTTATGTTTTTCTCACAGTTGGTATCACGTATCATCCGGAGAGTAGCAGCAGCGGCCAGCAAAAGCGGCGGAGTCTCTATAGATAGTCTATAGTACATAGCGTGAGCTTTAAGCTTCTTTAACAAACATCTCTCCCTTTATTATTCTCCTTTTCAGCTTATTATTCTATTATACTCTGAAATATTTACTCTCGGCACTACTCACTCCTCTAAGCTAGCTCTCGTTCCTTTGAGAAACTGTCACCCTTTTCTTCCTGGTTGTTTCTTCTCCGGCCTCTCGGTAAAATTCCCTATTTCAACTCTTTTACGCCAAGGAGGCAAAAAAAAAAAAATAATAATAATAACAACAAACTGAGCTGTATCCTTGTTTCTCGCGGCCTGTACAAGAGGCGAATGGATGAGGCCAAAGCAGACCGTGGCCGTAATTATTTGCACACTTTATGTGGATGATCAAGATTGAAGAGCCTACATAAAATGTGAAACAAACTCTCAACCGGTATGTTGCTGCAACTGCGGATGATGTAGGGTAGTTTCATGTAAACATGAATTCAGGAAGTATTATCAGTATGACAATAACGAATGAAAGTTGGTTCAGACCCATCTTGACGGTGGTATTGTTTAGTAATGGGTCTGTTGCAAATTGTTAAACAGCTATAGAGAGGGACTATTCTAATTCTGGTGTAAAATCACTTGAAACATTTCCATTGGGAGCATCAGAAAGTTCCTTTGAATCCATAACTCCATTAATGCGTTTAACAAAATTCCAAGATGGCGGACAAATGAGTTACAATGGAGGAATTCAATCTTATTGCAGAGTTTTCTATGGTGAATCACTTTTCTCAGCATTGAAAGTCTTTTTTAGACCGCCATCTTTCATTTCTCTTAAAACGCCTTTTGCGTTAATGACTGGATTTTGAGACTTTTTGATGCCTTTAATGTGATTTTTACGTTATAAAACAAATCTTTGTCTAGATCTGCCTCACTTAATTTTAGTTTTGTATCCACAATAATTACGACTTCAAATTTGTTAACATTTGAAAAATGACGTTTCGTAAGCGCCTTCAAACAATAGTGTATGCATAATCAGCACCGCGATGTAAACACATTTAACTACCCAACTAATGCGAGCAGGCGAACATTGATTTGTCTTCGTAATCTGGTGTTAAGAAGGTTAACCCTCCGTAAGGCTGTAGTAAAAGTTTGCAACAGACCAGACTCATTCATTTTAATTCTTTATTTGTTTTTTTTATTTATTTATCAAATGTTTAAGAACTCGTAATATTTTGTCGGGTCCTCTGAAAGTTTGCTGAGAGTTAGAGAGTTTCCCCAGGTTTCCCGTTCCGAACTCCGGAATAATCCAGGCTATATTTAACCTGCATTGTCGCGCATGAAATTTTCGCATAGATCTTGAAGCATAATGCCGTTAGATGCAAGAATCGAAATGTAACTGTATTCATTCACAACGGAATAGACATTAAACAATACTTGGTGCATAATTAGACCTGATTTCCCTCTTCAATTAACGTTAACCCATTGTTTTTCCACGATAGCATCTGATTCGTCACGTGACTATACCTCGCCTCTGTATAGCGGCGCGGAGCGGCTTGTCTCTAGATTTTAAATTGTTCGAATTATTCAAATGATGCCGTTTTTAATTTGCAGCGCTCTCTGGCACGGTCAGTTTGATTGCTTCATCGTATTAGTTCGAGGGAATCCTCTTCCATTGACAAATCAAACGAATGTAGCTAGAATACCCATAGAGTCAAATCTATTAGCATTTAAATTGATTATCGCCACGGAAGGCCGGAAGAAAGTCACGCGACCTGATTTTTTTTTGCGGGTGTGTGGCCACTGGCAACGGTACGAACATTTCTGCTACCTAATAAAAGTGTCGTTTTCGATTGATTAAATGTGCGCAGACGGAATTTGTTTCGACGGCATCCACGCACGAAGGCGCGGAATTTGAAATCTGATACCCGCGGATTTTCTATGTTGTTTCGGTCGATCTGGCTCGGAAATAAGACAAATTCTGAGCTTTGATCTTTTTCTGGGTTTGACTTATGTGAGCCCAAGGTTTTTGATCTACGTATTACCAAACGGGGAGGGGGGAGATGTCTGAATATCCTTCAAAAGGGTTTTCATCTTCAAAGCTTAGGTTTTTTTTTTAATTTCAAATATTTTATATAATTGAGTTTCTATATAGTACTAAATGATTTAAAATAACTTTTAATCACCAACTTCTAGATATGTATGGCTATTTGTCGAAAAAAAATGACGATTCCAAAAAATGCAACAATAAATTGGAACAAAGATTTTTTAGTTTTCTATTATTTGCCATTAAAATGTGAAGAATTGAAACACTGGTCCTACAATGACATGAAATTTCCTTAAAATGATTTATCAAACCAATTTCCGCATCCATAACCGAAAATTTCAATGAGCCCTAAGGCTTCTAAATACCTGGGGAAAGCCCAAAAAGTCTTATCGCATCTACTCTTCAACTGTATCACTGATTTTTTTTTCCTAAATTCGAATAATAGCACTAAAAGTACAACGATATGTGATCCTTGGAGAGTCCAGTATTTTCACTAAAAAATTCTGTTGTCAATATCAGAATATGGTCAAGGTATCAGACTTTCCTCAAAAATGTCAAGAATTGTAATACGCAAACGCTACAATTCTGCTGATAGTACCATCCCTTACCTAGGTTCATACATCGTTGTACTTCTGGTCAGTAGCGGCTCGTGCTATTTGGCAACAATGTCCTCGCTCCATTTGAATCCATGTTTAACAATCGATTGTTAGTGAAGCGCTGCTTCACTCTCGAATCGATTGTTTTACATACAATCAAATGGAGGGATGACATTGTTGCCAAATTGCACGAGCCACCTCTGCCTCTGGTATTATTACTACCTCTTGTTTTTCAGTGATAGATGATGATGTGAGTCATACAGGAAACGTGAAAATAGGTATACACGTTTGGCTGTATTTGTACCTTGAATGTCAGGAAGTACCAAAGTTTAATTTAAAATAAATTTGAGTTTTACTAAAAAAGAAACAAAAAAAATGGTCTGGGATTGTTCCAGACCCCCCCTTCCTCTGGACTCACAAGGGTTAAATAAACGAAATGCAGCGTTGCCACATTTAAGGCTACACTGTTCATTATTTTTTCAGAGTCAAACTCGACAACTCTGCGTTGTTCCGTCTCGGTCGCATCTCGCATTGTGTGAGAGCCTCTCTAAGTCGGAACTCTGTTTGCATACCAAATTCGGTTTGCAATTAATCGACTAATCCGCTCCGTAATAAAATAGCCTCGCAATATAACAAATGCAAGAATGTTCCAAGCTATGCTCACCGGCCATAATTGCTCCCCAACTGAAAATATTCACTTTCGTTGCGTTCCGCAACTCAAGAAAGCCATACGAGTGGATGGACGCCCGCCGCGCGGCGGCAGATCTGCGGCCGCCTTCGAAGAGAGTTTAAAAGAGTTTGTCTCTAGTCGAAAGCGATTATTCAACACATTTTAATGTATTTTTTCTCTTTTTTTTTTGGCATCGATGCCGGTTCTGGAAAAAACAATTACAAAGAAAAATACCACCAAAATAATAATGATTCGTATGTGAATTTTCAGACCTTGATTCCATACAGGTCCACAACCAATTCCCCACACAAAGTATGGATGTGTATGGATTCATATGAATACGTATGGATCTCTATGGATATGTATGGATATTTCATCGATTATTGATTTGTAAATTTACGTAATTCCATTCATATTCTTATAATATCAAGACATCCACATGGACCCATACATATCCAGTATGGCAGTATCCATCCGTACTGTATGGGAATTTGGTTATGGACCTGTTTGGACCATTTTTACCAGGGAAGCTCTGTCGATCATTGAATGGCAATGGTTTAAGAAGTAGCCGTGTCTACAGTCGACGAATCAATTAATGTCAGTATGGTTCGGTGCAGGTAGGCAACCTCCAATATTCGTCACCAGTAGCGCACCGAGAGTTTCTTCATCTCTCTCTTTTCTCCTTTAAGAAACGTATGTTGGACAAGGATGGACAAGGGGATAAAACCCCCTCTTTCTGTCCTCTTCCTACTTATACATTCAGATGGGAAACGAGAGAGATGGAAGAGATCCTGGTTGCGCCAATGCTCGTCACAATGAATTCACGCATTACTGGTGGCCTACCTATGACAAAACCGAAGGCGTCGACTGACTTTATTGCCAACTGTAAGTGTTAGATTTCCCAACTCGTATGCTCCTAACTAATCAACCTAGTTTGCTTCACTCAACCTGTATTCCGACTTTTCTTACACTTCGGGAAGGCTGTACAAGTGCGTGATGTTCGCCCTACTGTGGGCTGAGATCGAGAAAAAGTATGGCCAAAAACCATTAGAAAAAATGTACCAACTATAAACGTTTCCGTCTCTTTCAGCACAATTTAGAACATTCCAGTATCATTTTTAGGTTTGAAAAGTTGTTTTTTTTTTTTTTATTTTTTATCAACAAAGTCGTTGCATATTTTCATTGGTATATTTATATTTGTCACAGGCAAATCGCTTATTTACTATCAGAAAAAAGTTAGCTCAAGCGTAATGGTGAAGTACAAAATAATTATATCGAAGTTTGATCAAACATTCATTTATATCATTCTAAAGCCATAATAAGCTATAACAATGGATCGTTCTGAAATCCACAGATTAAGTTTTTCTCAACTGGTTCTCTTTTTATGAACATTTAAAGTGATTGAATACAAAGTTCAAAAACTCTTCATTTAAAACACCGTAGGTCAAGAACTAATCGAAATAAACAAAATCTGATGAAATCACCATTTTTGTCAGCTTATGAGCTTTCAAATGAGCTAAAGCAAATTTCGGTACAATTATTTTGTTAGTCACCATTACACATGATCTAAATGTTTTCTGATAAAGTAAATAATCGGCTTGCTCTTTGCCTAGGCAAATCGCAAGCCGATTGCGATTTCCCTAAGATTGCGATTTTCCTGCGACATATATAATGTAAAGAAAAGGTTATGACCAATGAGCTATAACTTTAGAGTGGCAGCGGATTGGTCCACCTTGTGCCATACAGGGTAGAAGGAATCCCGGGAAAAAGCGGAATTTGGACGGCAGATTCCAAGGTTTGAGGTTAAGTTTTGTAGGTCGTTTCCAAGTCGTTTCCGGCGATGCCCGAGTTTGTTTACGGAACGACCAGAAACTACCTACAAAATTTAACCTCAAAATCGATTTTTACGGCAAGATGGCGGCGCCTTAGGTGACAACAATGAACCAGCGGAACGCTCCTTGATGTGCCACTCTAAAGTTACAGCTCATTGGTTATGACGGGTAAACTTAACTAAAGTTAACCTAACATTGATGAAATTATAGCTTGTGTGAGAGTTTATGTGGGAAAAGTGAATTTTTGTAAGGAACCGGGTTCGGCATCCTTATTCCTTTAATTAACTCCGTTTTTCACAGAAGGAACATGATCGAATAGGCCTCGATTTTAAGTTTGCTGAATCCTTTGCGTGTGTCTTTCGCAAGCTCAAAAGTGTAGATCTTATATGATTAAATGAAGTGCTGAATAAGAAGCGAAGACAATATCAAGATTCTCTATCGCTGTTTTGATGCGCTTTTTGTATAAGCATTTTACGTCTGCTTTTCTCCTTGTAAGAAGCGTTCAGCTATAAGACACCCGCGCGATTGCATCAAAAAGTAAGTGAAATTAAATAGGTATACTAATCTAGTAAGATAAAAATCGGAGGAAAAACTGTGTGTTTATATCGTTATAATATTTATGTTACGGTTGCGCGGACCCACCTCGATGTTATATTTAGTTTTATGTAAGATGGAAATCAATTTAAGCCGGCGAAACTCATCGCATGGGCTTACCTAATAGCAGAGGCGATGAAAACTGCAGAGTTGTCAAACTGAATGTGCGTGGATTTTTATGAATGGGACGTAACATAGCCGTAGCCATAGGAATTTGTCTTTCTCTCTCTAGGCCCATTTGACTGCATGTGTTAGAAAAGGACAGAACTAGGGGCTGAAGTCACGTGACAGCCCCTATATCCATCCTTTTTTAACACATGCGTTCAAATGGGAATAAAGAGAGAGATACGAATTCTTATGGCTACGGCTATGGGACGTATATATAGTGTATTAGTACTGATCGAATAAAATAGACACTGCTCTCACATTGGCGGATCTAGGAATCTATTCTTCTATCTTCCTTCTCCCATTATTGATTTATGTGTTAGAAAAGGATAGATTAAGGGCAGTCACGTGATTTTCGTCCCCTTTTCTATCCTTTTCCAACACATGCATTCTAATGGCCAGAAAGAGAAGGACAATTTCCTGGATACTCCAGTGCTCTCACACCTTAATTCTATACATATAAGTATAATTTATAAATTAAAATTAAAAAAAATTAAAAAGAAAAAAAAAAACTCCAGTGGAAAGGGTTAAACCTAGCGATTGCAATTATTTGAGAAAAGTGAGCTTTTCATGCTTGCAAATCCGAAGTTCGGAACTACCCTCGGAATATCGGTCTTCAAACTTTTTTGACAAATCAGAAATGCATCGTTGACTTTGCAGAGTTCTCGAAGGTGAGACCGAAAACTCACCAATGTATTCTAATTGGTCAGAAATTTTTGGTGTCTTTTATTCCCCGGAAAGTTCCTTACTTCGGATTATCTACCGAGCTTGATGATAAAATATGCTTTTTCAGGATCCAATTTGATCGTCTGGCGAGACCTGTAGAGTGTATAGAATCAGCCTTTTTTTAATGAGTTATTTACCATATGGAGAGCAAGGGGTTGAAACAGAATTTTTAAAATTAATGAGATCTGCTTGCTTTGATTTATTTGAATTGACCTATTTCACTGAAAAATGAGAAAGTAATATTAGTAGAGCTATTTACATCGTTAAAAGTGCAGAGCAAACTTAAAAAAAAACTATTAGTTTTATCATTTGAATTAGTTAAAACAACACATCACGGAGTTCATTTAACTATTTTAAATGGTAAAACTAAGAGTTTACGGGTTTCATTCGTACTGTTATCTAGTGTAAGTGTCTGTGTACCTCACTTTCCCTCCCTCCTCACACCACCGTACCGAGGCACGATTTTGTAAACAATGTTTCCACCCACATAATTTATTTCATTAGCAGCTCTTAGTTTGTTTTTTCCTTCAAAATCGAAGCCAAAACTTGGAAGTAGCTGCGTCAGATCGCATTATGCATATGCGCATTATCCCGATCTCAGACTCGTTTTAGCACGTTTTTTTTATTTTCTCACAAAAATGCTGTTGGGTGTTAGGGAGTAAAAGCTAGTTAAATATCATTGTTCTATGGTTAAAAATAAGTCCTAAATACTGTAACTTTTTGGCTTTATTGGTGACAAATTTTGACCAATTTCCATGTGGTGCGGGTTGCTTAGTTTTCGGCGTTTTTTGTAAATTTTTTCGATTTTTGACGATTTTTGAGGCGAGAGAAGAGGTCAAAACCAAAAAAATTTTTAAAACTGGTGAAGAGGACTTTGTTTCTATTGATGAGTAGAACATTTTTCGCACAAAGCCGATGGCGATATCAAAAAAAGCCTGTTTTCGACGTACCCTATTATCTGTGTAAGTAATTAAATTAAGGACTTTTTTATGATGTGTAGCTTTTCTGAGATATCCAGAACTAATTTCCAGGACAAACTGTTCGCCTCTCGATACGCCAACACAAGTTGGCACTTACACAGATTTTTGATTTATTTTCGTTTATTTGACTATAACCATGCCAACTAAGCCTATCGTTTGGCAGCTATGCCACACGCTGTTTGATTAATTTCACTTAACCTAAACCACGTGTTAACGGATGACTATGACAACGCGCGATCCGTGTTCGTTGCTGAGCTCTCGGAACACTTCCACGCAGTCATCCAGACTGCTGTTCTATGGGTTAGTAGGCGAATTTTTCTGCGGTTTCCTCGATAAAGCTATAAAACTCTTCTCACAATCATAGTTGCGAAACAGTGACATACATAGTAAACTTCGTTTATCACCATAGTCGCAGCCAGGATATTGTCTTTCTCTCTCTAATCCCCATTTGAACACTTGTGTTAGAAAAGGATGGATATAGGGGCCATCACGAGACTTTAGCCTCTGTTTCTGTCCTTTTCTAATAAACGCAGTCAAACGGGCAAAGAGAGAGAGAGAGAGAGAGGAGAGAAAAGAAAGAGAGGGGAGAGAGAAGGGGAAAAGAGAAGAGAGAGAAAAAGAGAGAGAGAGAAAGAGAAAGAGAAAGAGATGAAAAGAGAGGGGAGAGGAGAGAGAAAAGAGAGAGAGAGAGAGGGAGAGGAGAAGAGAGAGAGAGGGGAGAGAAATAGATAGAAAGAGAGAAGAGAGAGAGAAAAGATAAAAGAGAGAGAGAGAGAGAGAGAGAGAGAGGAGAGAGAGAGAGAGAGAGAGAGAGAGAGGAAATAGATAGAAAAAGAGAAAAAGAGAGAGAGAAAAAAGATAGAAAAGAGAGAGAGAGAGAGAGAGAGAGAGAGAGAGAGAGAGAGAGAAATAGATAGAAAGAGAGAGAGAGAGAGAGAGAGAGAAGGAGAGAGAAAAGGGGAGAGAGAAATAGATAGAAAAAGAGAGAGAGAGAGAAATAGATAGAAGAGAGAAAGAGGAAAGAGAGGAGAGAGAGAGAGAGAAGAGAGATTGAGAGGGAGATGGTCGAGAGAGAGAGAGAGAGGAGGAGAGAGAGAGAGAGAGAGAGTGAGAAGAGAGAGAGAAGTTCCTGGTACGTTGTTTACCACACTGCTCACACTCATTCTTTCCCCTCCTTTTCCCCCCAAGGGCTACAAGAATGGGGGGATTCTGTACCATAAATGAATGTCGTTTTTAAGCGTGCCGTATATATACGGTACGCTTTTGTTTTCATTTTTATATCTAATTTAGGTTGCTG